>MEHQ01000424.1:301734-397370 GCA_008828725.1 Saccharina japonica | reverse complement strand
AGACTAAGGGCCCGCTTTAACGAAGAAAAAAAAAAAATCAATTTGGGAAAAATAAAATTCAAATTCGCTTTTCATTTGTCAACACACGCACCAGCACCAAATATTAGGATCTTGGGGTATAATCTTGGGTGGTGGTGCGGGTTCTGACCAATGAAAAGCGGATTTGATGTATATTTTTTCCAAATTGTTTTTTTTGTTCTTCGTTAAAACGGGCCCTAAGGTACTGTACGCCAGCACAGGGAATAACATTGTATCTGGCCAACTGCTGTACGGTGCTAAAGTCACCGTGGGCCGCCTCGCGACTACTGCAAACGGGACGGCATCCTGCCAGAGGAGCAGCGTGGCTTTAGACCCCAGCGCTCGACGGTCGACACGGGCTGCTGACACCAATGCGCCCAGGGAGGGGCAGGGGCGGGGCAGGCGGTGAGGGGGGGGCTGACAACTGATGGGTAAGCCCATCGTCGTCATGATGCGTGTCTTTCCAGTACCCACGTAGTTAGCGTAGGGCCTCCCGGACTCCCTCGCCTTATGTACGTCTTCTGTGCCTGTTTTTCGCTTTTTGCGTCCTGTTACTTCTCCCTACGAGAGAAATCTAGCAAATACCACGGGAAGGGATTCCTTACTCAGTCTTCTTCCGAACGAGATACGGGTCATTACGGCGGTACATAGACATATGCCACCAGGTACATACTGGTAGCTGATGAGCTCGGATGAGCGAAACTACAATAATAATACCGGTTCGCGACGTACTGCGGTACTTACAGTACTACTGTAACTATCAATATATACAATATATGTATCTGGTATACAATACTGATAGTATTAATAAACAGCGGGCCGAGAATACCAGCAAGTCAATGTGTGTACTGCGCAAGCTTCAGCTCCGCAATTATGATCCTACGCACGTGCACTGACTGCCCTTACATGTAAAGTTACATCACGAAAGCCTGAGTTACAAGAAACCTGTCAGTCATTCAACTGTCGCAACCGCACTTACTTTGCTTGTTGTGGTGAACAAGGCGCCGAGCGATCAAGAAGCTCTCTGTAGTGACATATATAGTACTATGAATACAGCAGTAGATAGAGTATATACTGTAGTTATAGTGTATATACCGTAATCATGCGAAGAATCGCATCCATCGGAAGGTTGGCACCCATCGGAGAGATAGCGCCGGGGTGCGATAAAAAACACAAGGTAGAAACATTTAATCGTGTTTTCGCGCCTCCATCGGAGAGATCGCACCCCGGCCTGATCTCTCCGACATAAATAGAAATTTGAGGGCCACCGCAGCGGGTCTGTAGTATGTAATATGATCATTTTTTTCATACTCCGATGAGATATCACCAGTGCTCCACTCCTCTCAAACGTACTTGACCAACGCATGGTAGGTCAAGTCGTTTTAGGTAGCTTTGAATCATTTACGCAGCACCGCCGCCCCAGGACGGCCCGGTGTATTTCGATTCAGCAGCGCACCCATCGGAGAAATCACACAAGGGGTGCGCCAAAATAGAAGAACGGCATGATTTAATTGTGTTTCCGCACCCCCATCGGAGAGAACGCACCCATCGGAGAGATAGCACCGGGGTGCGATAAAAAACACAACGTAGAAACATTCAAAAACGCGATCGCACCCGGTGCGAACCTTGGCATGATTACGGTACTGGTATATTAATAGCTTTCGACGGGACCCTTCGTTAGGCTGACATTTTTTTTTTGTCTCTACGATTTATTAACTTGGCACTTCTGTCTCTCTCCCTCTTTTCTATTCCTATTACTAGCCGTAGCTCAGATGGGGGGTCACAGAGCAGTAGGCTTTTCTCCCTCCTCCCCGCTACGGTCCGTGCTTTGGTTGTTTATTGTGCAGAGGGTTCGGCATTCCCAACGCTCGTCGATTTTCATCGAGTTTAGACACTGGGGGGCAACAAATATTATACTTCGTAAATATTAATATAAAAACAGATAAGAGATGCACAAATGCGCCGCTTCCGGAAACCCAGCTAAAAGCCAGGGTGGGCAGTGACACACTGCAGTATATACAGTAGCAGTAGTAGTTGTGGTGGTAGGAACCATTAACGCACGGGAAATGAGGAGTGTAGAATACCATGATACCGTGTATACCGTGCACTCATACCACCACTGACTGTGACTGGGTTCTGCACGGGCGATCATCAGACTCACGACCCTGCATCTATACATATCATACATGTAAACATTATAATAATCAAAACCAGGTGACTCTACACATCGGACTCCACATCGAGCGCGAATTTGAACTATCATTTATACAACGATTACTCTAAAATAAGTATGTATACTGGTCAGTAAGCAGCATCGGCGGCAAAACAGCTTACTTACCGTATATACGTAACTTAGTTACAGCAGCAGAGCACTTGACGACAGCGCGAGCAGTTGATGGATTTGTTGATGCTGGGCGGCGTGGGCAGTGGGGCGCTGGTGGGGAGTGTGGGGAGAGGTTGGATGGGGGTGGGGAGGGTGTGCGGAGTAGGGTGGGGCATAACAAGTAGGCTGGGAAAGGAAAACGATCGCTAACGGCGAACACGCCCAGCTGCCCGATGATATTTCCGCGAACACGCCACGGCATCAGCAGCATCAGCAGTACCAGGTGTAATNCCGGGGTGCGATAAAAAACACAACGTAGAAACATTTAAAAACGCGATCGCACCCGGTGCGAACCTTCCCATGATTACGGTACTGGTATAGCTTTCGACGGGACCCTTCGTTAGGCTGACATTTCTTTTTTTGTCTCTACGATTTACTATCTTGGCACTTCTGTCTCTCTCACTCTTTCCTATTCCAATTACTAGCCGTAGCTCAGATCCGGGGTCACAGAGCAGGTTTTTCTCCCTCCTGCCCACTACGGTCCGTGCCTTGGTTGTTTATCGTGCAGAGGGTTCGGCATTCCCAACGCTCGTCGATTTTCATCGAGTTTTGACACTGGGGGGCAACAACTATTATTATACTTCGTATATATTATATAAAACAGATAGAGATGCACAAATGCGCCGCTTCCGGAAACCCAGCTAAAAGCCAGGGTAGGCAGTCACACACTACATACATACAGTATACCAGTATACAGCAGCAGTAGTAGTTGTGGTGGTAGGAACCATTAACGGAGTGTAGAATACCATGATACCGTGTATACCGTGCACTCGTACCACCACTGACTGACTGGGTTCTGTACGGGCGATCCTCAGACTCACGACCCTGCATCTATACATATCATACATGTAAACATAATATTAATCAATACCAGGTAACATCTTTCTACACATCGGACTCCACATCGAGCGCGAATTTGAACTACCGTAACATTTATACAACGATTACTCTAAAATAAGTATGTATACTGGTCAGTAAGCAGCATCGGCGGCAAAACAGCTTACTTACCGTATATACGTAACTTAGTTACAGCAGCAGAGCACTTGACGACAGCGCGAGCAGTTGATGGATTTGTTGATGCTGGGCGGCGTGGGCAGTGGGGCGCTGGTGGGGAGTGTGGGGAGAGGTTGGATGGGGGTGGGGAGGGTGTGCGGAGTAGGGTGGGGCATAACAAGTAGGCTGGGAAAGGAAAACGATCGCTAACGGCGAACACGCCCAGCTGCCCGATGATATTTCCGCGAACACGCCACGGCATCAGCAGCATCAGCAGCATCAGCAGTACCAGGTGTAATATAGTATACACCTCGACGAGCCCAAATGTAAAATGAAATTATGAAATTATCGCCATTATACCTCGTATCTGAGGTACGAAGTATATATAATGTATATTATTTTTATTTTTTTTTAAACAACATATAATGTATATATATATTAGGAAGTACACCGTATATATGTGACCTCCCTCGAGTTCCACAGATGTCAGATTTTGTTTCCTCAAAACCCGTTGGCGCGATGGAAGTATGATATGATAGCACACTCAGCTTGCAAAGATGATGAGTTTCGATAAAATCCTCCATCTCACAGCTGTGGTTTTTTTTTAATTTTTCTAATATATTATATATATTCGTATAATAAGTATGTGGGTAATTGGCAGTCGTAAATATATACCAGTACTGACCAGTACGCTGTAAACATCATAATAGAGAGGGTGTTGTGTTGTTTCTTCACTTTAATCCTTAGTTGTTTCACGTTAGTACTTCACAATACCAGGAACTTCGGATAGTTGCGCGAACAACTATGATACTATAAGTAGCATTATATATGGCCAGACACAGGATACCGTATAAGCAACACAGATAACACAATCGTTCGAGCTGGGCCAGCCAAGACGCGCTGTTTATTCATGCCCCGACCAATTTTACGAGTGAGTTTGGACTCGAATTTTGGCGCGGTGTACAGGAGTATGTAATGCTGTAGTACCTGGTATATAGTATATAGTACACACAGCAGTCCGTTCAGTCGAACCCTACGGAAAAGTAATAATGAATACTGTACGAGTAGTAGTGTGGACTGCCAAAAATGTTCAGAACGTTACACTACTCGGCCAACCGTTTCAGTGTTATTTTCGAAAAATAAAGGGGTTCCGTTCTGTTTTTTCGATACACTGCCCTCCCGGCCTCTTTGTTTCTAGTTTTTTTCGAGGCGATCCAAAATTAAAAATAAAGATAATCGAGCAAAGCTCTATCTAATAATACTCGTAGTAAAAAAACGACGAGTACTGCTCTGCTGTTGTAGTAAAAAACGTAAAAAGGGCAGGCGTGCAGTATCTTCAAACGTGGGGTTCAAACACCGGGTTAAAAACTCACAGATCCAAATTCGCAAAATTGAGCGGGGCGTAGCAGAGATACCATTTTTTTCGCAATTTCTTGATTCGTACATATATAAAATGTGGAATCGTGTTTTGATAATATATGTTGATGGGGGTGACGAATTGGGCAATATAACTTTTGTATTAATAATAATATATAGGAGTATATATATACTAGGGAGGGAGTTCATAGTAAATAGGACCAAATACTACTACTAGTATAAAAAGTAAATATACCGGTACCAGGTATATATTTAACCTGGTAGGGTTTAGTCTGTACAGCAGTAGGTCCTATTTCCTATGATGGTCCATACGTATACGTAATAAGTACCTTCGTGTTGTGGTTTTTCGAAGGAGATGCTGGTATATTTTTCGGTGAGATCGAGGGTTTCGTCGAACCTCATAATATATATAGTCTATACCGGTATAAATACATTCAAACCAGATATGTTCCTTGTTGTGTCTTCAGCATACTGTCTCGGCCAAATTTCATTTCGGTCGAAAACGACAAATTTTCTACGATTTTGTTTCGGTGCCAAAAAGTTAACAAGTTGGCGTTGTAAGTTTTCGCGGATATATCTCCGTGAGATCGAGTCGCAGAAACAAAATACGAGCATAGTTCGTATCTGTCGTACGAAGTGTAAGTTTCGTATAATAAGCAGTAGTAGTATAAATAGTAGTGGTGTCTCACAGGGTTAGTGCTTCCAAGTTTTGTAGCTTTCGTAACCTTTCAGTGGTTCACGAGATACTACTTTTTTAGGAAGATGTTTGCATTTTTTGCTGGCCCAGCTCGTACACTCTGCCTCGTATAGTCTACAAATGATATTAACATATATAATACATGTATTCGGGTTTTACCTGGTATCGCACATTACAGCAACAAATACAATTGACCCCGAAAAAATCAGGGCCCGCAAAAGCTTTATTCCCACGCCCAGTACACCACACACAGCCCTGGCCTCGATAGCCTTCCCACATGCTGCATGCATGGCCATTTTGTCAATACTGCTGTAGCCTTTGTCATTACTTTGCTGTACATAGCCTTTAACAAAGGTTTGGATGAATCAATATGCGCCAGATTTTGGTTTCGCCGTCTATCATCATTATCGTGAACACATACATGTATCACGAAAAAATAAACACAATGAACATTGATGCGCTTCAGCACAATCCGCCCAGATGAAATCGTTACTTACGTCTACCCATTCACCGTGTATGTAATATTACTACTATTAATAGTATGTTAGACTGTACGCATAGGTTTCCTTGGTTTCCGTGGTCTTCTGCTTTTGGGAGTTTTATGAGTGATCAACGCTGAAGATCATGCTGCACATTGTCGGATGGCAAAGATAATAATAATAATAATAATAATAATAATAATAATAATAATGATAATAATAATATCATAATAATCATAATAATCATAATAATCATAATAATCATAATAATCATAATAATCATAACAATAATCATAATAATCATAACATTAATCATAATAATAATCATACCAGGTATTAATAATCATATTCATAATCATAATAATATAATCATAATAATAATCATAATAATAATCATAATAATAATCATAATAATAATCCTAATAATAATCATAATAATAATAATCATAATAATAATCATAATAATAATCACAATAATAATCATAATAATAATCATAATAATAATCATAATACTAATCATAATAATAATAATCATAATAATAATAATCATAATAATAATAATCATAATAATAATCATAATAATACTAATAACAGCAATAATAATACTACTACTACTACTAATAACAATAATAATAATAATAATCATAATAATAATAATCATAATAATACTAATAACAGTAATAATACTACTACTACTACTACTACTAATAACAATAATAATAATAATAACAATAATACTATTAATAGCGCACTCGACGACGACACGATGACCACAGGTACGGTGCAAGCCTACTGCTATCCGACCGACACCATCATTATTGATTTTTCATCCCATTTATTATTTTCGCGCTTCTGTCCCTCTCCCTCAATAGTCGTAACTCAGATCCGGAGTCACAAAGCAGGCTCTCCTCCCTCCTCCCCACTACGGTTCGTGCCTTGATTTTTATCGCTCAGAGGGTTCAGCATTCCCAACACTCGTCGATTGTCCTCGATTTTGGCTAACTCACGCTCTCGTGCTTTCCGCTAGTCAAGATATTTTTTGCGAGAAAAAGTACCTACGAGCATGCTCTCGGGGGGGGCTCGAACTCACGACCTTGACTCTAACAGGGACGAGATTCACCTGCCATTCCACCGGGGAAGCTGGTTAGGGCATTACCCTATACATATTCCCCATCATCTGTCTTATCTCTCGAGGTGTCTATTACTCGTTGTTTTGCTGATCGTCTCCTCCTCCTCTTGATATTTTCATGATCCATGGCCCCTTTTTTGAAGGTACGGAAATGCTTGTTTTGCACAGCACACACACGTTCTTTTCGTTCGTGCATTATATCACGGGGCGACGAGCAGCTTTGCTCTGGTGCTCTGATCTGTGGTCTATGAAGTAGGACTGCATTATGCTATGACATATACGCATACGTAATATTTTATACATTATTATTGTTTTGCCATCCCATGTATTATATTCCCCCTTATTTTCTCTCCCGCCTATCAATAGTCGTAACTTAGATCCGAGGTCAGTGCGTAGAGGCTCTTCTTCCCCCCCTGCGCACTACGGAACGTGTATTATTTTGATCGCGTCGAATTGTGTGCCTACAAAACGCTACAGCAGTACAGGACATCGACATACACAGCAGTACAGGACACCTAATACGAACCAGGAAATCTGGTCCAGTCAAGATTTCTTATTTGAGAAAACATACATACTTTCTACACTATACTTTCAAGAAGACGACTCCCCAACGTCGTACGTTCCTCTACATCTCTGCCTGGCTTTCTTATTGGGTTGTTAGGTGTCCTGTACTCGTATTATAGGCGCCCTCGACAGTTATAAATATGAATACGTAGTGTCATTAGGCAATACAAAACCCATTCGGACGCTCGAACCTTCTGAAAGGTCTATTAATAGGAAGTCTTGGGTTGGAATGAGGCCTCCAGCCGTTGCTGGAGGCTTTCACCCCTGATTAACAGCCTGCTGCGATCATCTTCCTAGATGCCCGATAGAGGGTAACGACCTGGATGCCAATGGCATAAATACATGCTCTTTCTAAAAATGCTCCTGGTTGAATACAGTGTATATTCAAGTTGGGTGGATGGGATGGTCCGCTCTTATACTCCACCTCTTTCCACTTCGTATTAGAATATCCGGGGCCTTTCTCCAAGTCCGCTGAGGGGATGAGGCAGCGTTCGTACACCCACCCTCGATGTTCCAATATCTTCAACCCCCTTGGTGCCCGCGTGTGTTTCCATATACTAGACAACAAGACTGAGGCTACTACAGCACTGATGTATTCTGCCATTTTGAAAGTGTTTGGTTGAAATGAGGCCCCCACAGGCGTTGCTGGTAATATCACCCATACTTTCTCTGTATGTTATTATTATATTATATTGTATTGTGTGGTGGCACGTTTGGTGGCCTCATACGCATACTTTCCGTCGAAGGTTGCCGTACCTTAAGGTTCTGGTCGTGAGAAAGCTGCGTATGGTTTCGCATACTCTAGCAATGTGGGTACCTCATTATAGCCCATGTAGCCTAGTTCATGACTCCCGCTTCCGATACTCCCGGGTGTGCCTCTGACCGACAACCATGCATTTCCCCATTGCCCGTGACACCTTGTCCGCTGTCGCCGCATCCGTAAGTGAGCGGTTCACAGATGCTCCCACTCGGGAAGAGTGTGTCGCGTAATTCCTGTTGGCGCCTAAAAGCAGAACCCTTGCCTCTTCTTCGGCGCGACTACTTGCAGTCTGCCTGATGAACAGTACGTTCATGTAAACTACGGAGGGAGGTATTATTCACGTACGTCCGAGTGTTGCAGGAGAGTTTGGAACTGGGAAACGGTAGCATCCTATTGGATGGAGATACTGAGTCAAGGAACTACATTAGTTGGACCGGTCATGGCCGGTCCAATGGCCGCCGATGCCCTCGGGCATAAAGCGGCAGTAAAAGAGAAATGGTTGCACTAACCATGGACGATCATGATGGTGGTCTACTTCGACCCCGGCGATGGCTGATCATGACCGCTCATGGATCCGATCATGACCGGCCATGGTCGATCATTTTCGCTCACGACCGCTCATGACCGCGGCCAATAGCGACATATTGTATTGAGTCGGCTATGGTCGAGCACGGAGCCGGCGTTGGAATACTCATGACCGCGATCATACGCGATCATGACCACGGTCATGAGCGGTCATGACCACTCGAAAACGCGATCATGACCGGTCATGACCGATTATGACCGGTCCAAGTGATGTAAATGACCCTACGTACCGAGTGAGGGGGTGTGTTGCCAGTATTTCAGTATACGCAGCGGGTGGAAACATGCCGTAGGGACTTTATTCGATCGCAGGCTAACGTGCATCATTATCATCTAGATATAACACATTCGATATATGAATCGAGGCCGGAAACGAGCAACACAAGGAAATTAGGGATTATCCCGTGGTTATGATGTATGGTAAATACGATAACCTTGCGGACCCGATTTATCTTGGAGGAGGTTCGTTTCATATGTGGTCATATATATATATATATATATATATATGTCGGTAACCGTTTGTGGCATATAGGAATTTTTCTGTAGAATGTTTCTCTAGGGCGTAGGAAGCACGGTATTTTGTGGTACAGTAACAAGGGGATAGATCGTAGGGTAAGAATGTGGTATGCCCGCTTTGTTTACCCAGCCGCAGCAGTTCATCTAGACGCATGCTATCTTAAGGTATAGAGGAGCGACACCATGTTAATAAGCTTTAGCCTTCTGAGGGTGGTCCCTTGGAGAGCTCTGTACTAATAGTAAGTAAAAAAATGATTTTGGAGGAAACTAAAAGTGCTACCTACATGCCCGATGAATAATCCCATAACCTTACGTATAAAACGGAAAATATTGCAACGACGAATTTGGGTCGAGGAGCCTCTACTACTTTACTACTTTACTACTTTACTAGGTCGTTCAGAAAACATTTCAGCCAAAAAAAGGTATACCGTCTACCTCTTTCGTAGGAGGCGTCTCTTCCTAAGTATTCAAGTAGCACTCGACTGATGTACTCTCACTCTACCATCCTCCCACTCTCTTCCCCAATGCGATATTAGCCAGAGCCGGCCGGATGATGTCTTGGCGAGGCATATAGGATGTAGCGTTAGCGGCTTCAATTGCGCCCCGGACGAAAGCGAGCTGTAATCTACAGTAGACTACAACAGAAACGCCAAGAACAGGTACGCACATACGTGTCCATGTTTATACTGTTTGTAGTGTGTCTCTATAATGTGGATCAGTTAATGCATGCAATTTATTAGGCGAGGCTTCTTTCGCCGGGACGGGGTCCCCGGCTGGTATACTCCCCTGCGCTGAGTGCGCGCTTAGCTGGCGTATCGCATACCTAGCCAGCGGGGAGTACCTGTAAAATGTCTGGGTATACAAGCCTATTCATGAATAATATTCTCACTACCGGGTGGGTGGGTGGGCGGGTGGGTGAGTGGGTGGGGTGGTCTCATGAATTTCATGACGAGCTTTGCCCACGAGGATTCGGCATGCTTACGAGGTTTCGGAAGCGAAAACAAGAAGTGACGACCTCTCTGGGATAGCAATTTCAAGACGTTTGGATCAAGTCCATGGTTCTATTGTGTATGCCAACTTTAGACCCGCCCGATGGAATATCTTGATTATAACTTGAAGTTCGTACGAGTATTGTGTCTCAGTACTGTGGATAATTCAATCTAAGTAACGGATTGGATGAGGCTTCCTGCGTCGGCCCGTGGTTCCGCCCATACTTCGTTGCTTCGTTGAGTTGTGTTTGTAGACGTTTCACCGCTAGTCACACGTGCAGAGTTGTCTCACTCAAACTTCCTCAACATTTCCTCAATCGTTTCCCCACACACGCGGCGAAATATGCTTTGGCGACACTATGGTAGCTGGCTAGCTAACGCGGTCGTAGCTCTTGCTGCACTTCCTCTTGTTGCCCTGCACTTGTTCACTAGAGGTGGTGCTGATGTACTGCTGTAGCAGCGATTTGACTGTTACCATAAGATGTTCGCAGTATGGAAAAACTGCCGACGTCGCAATGCATGACCGCGGCAGTGGGAAAGGGGATATATGATAGACAGGGCGCACGGCATGTCGCACAGGAAAACGCAAGTTTGGTTTCGGCTGACGTGGGTGCTGGTATCGCAAGCGCGACGCGTAGTTGCAAGTAGGAAAGACGGAGGGTGTGTCGTGCGGCTTGGACTTGCGGTGTCATACTTCCACTTGTGCAGAGCGTCAGAGCTGTGGAAATACGCAAATGGGAAGATCCACCGCGAGGTTTTTGTCTGACGCAAAACTGTCTGACTTTCGTTCACAGAAGAGGGCAGGTTTCGTCTGAGAACGTATCGACCCCCACAGCATTGCAGGTGCATTTCTTGGTGTCGAAGAATGATCAAAAGAGAGCAGGATGCGCCATCACGCGAACGTGGCTCGCGAACAAGAGGGAGACGGGGGGTTCGTCGATAGCAGCGTTCGAGAGGCTCCTGTTGCAACTGCTCAACGCACACCCCCAGCTACCAGGGAGGGCGCCTATGACAGGTATGATAGGGGCACGTCTTTCGGTTGTAAGGTGGTCACTGCAGTAGCACCGAAGAAGCGGCTGCAGCGTTGAGGTTGATGGTTGAAAACAGCGGTAGAAACCCTATGCAGTTTGCGTTGCTCTCGGAGAAGAATGGGGGTGGGGTGGGGGGCACCGAGTTAGCTGCGCAAAGTATCTCGGAGTTGCAAATTCAGCGCGCTGGAAGACGAATTTGTCTGGATGTGTTGCCACATGTGGGGGAGGCATGGGAGGGACCAATGAAATGCACTCTCCACTGCACTTGCGAAAAGCGTAGAATAGTTGTAGCATGGGCAGGACGTTCCAGTTATCCGGCTGGCCTTAGGGTGTGCGTGTCCAAGAAAGCCCGGCAGAAAGCAGCTTGGATCCGGAAGGTTTCAGAATACCATAAACTATTCTTTGAGATCGCCTCGGTCCATGAGAATGCCCCCCCCCCCTCAAACAAAAAAAACGCCGGGTATGCACAAAACCATTTGTGAACACCCCGGGGGGGAATTCTTTTGTTTTGCGTTCTCCTAACTCCGAGATAGCCCCCGGGTGTTTTTTCCCCGCGCTGTTTGTTTGGCTGCCGCACGGACTGGGGCGTGGGCATAAGACGCGTGGTACGATAGAGGTATACGGTATACGGTATACCGTTTTTTGGCTGAATCGGTTTTCGGAAGGACGTAGTAAAGTAGTAAAGTAGTAAAGGCGCCTTAACCCTAATTCGTCGTAATATCAACCATTCTTGTGCCGCAAATATTGTTCGTTGCACCGTTAGTCCATGGTAGTATTGTTGATCGAGTCGTGCCGCAAATATTGTTCGTTGCACCGTTAGTCCATGGTAGTATTGTTGATCGAGTCGTGCCGCAAATATTGTTCGTTGCACCGTTAGTCCATGGTAGTATTGTTGATCGAGTCGTATATAGCACTTTTTTCCTCTCAAAAATCAGTGTTTTACTTACTATTAGTATAGAGCTTCTCAAGCGACCACCCTCAGAACCAAAACATGGTGCACCTCCCTTAAGATAGCATGCCGTCATACAGTAAATAGATGGCATTCATGCCGGCATCCTTGCTGTTGTCGTTGCTGGCGTTGTTACCGTCGTCGTCGCAATACACCTCCAGCGCGAGTATCCGTACATACAAAAAGGGTGGCACTGGTTACGTGTGGGCATAAAATTAGCCGTGACACATTCGTATGTAGTGTGAGAACGCACGATACATCTCTCAAAACCCGTCCAGCCATCGCGTACTCGACCACACGTTGTAGCTACGTCAAACGCAGAATACGGTCATTCTGGGTACATTTACAGTTCTATATGCAGTGGATATTAAAACACGGCTAGCGAATATATTTTTATGTACGACGGTGCACCTAGATAGTGCGTAGTAAAGTTAAGCTTTTGACAAGATTTATATTTCCCTGATTCATGTTTCAATCACTCAGAATGTAAGGCGTATTTCCCATGACACATTTCACCGCACCCTAGTCGGTGGTAATAGTAGGTTCCACCGATTCATGGGTCGTGTTCATTGCTTCCATGGAAGCTTCCACGACTTCCATGGAAGTAGATTTATTCCCGTGGAGGCTTTTCAGTCAGTCAGAAGCAGATGGACTGAATAACTCGCCGATCCTACAACCCCCACGGGCCTACTTGTACCACACCATGGCTCCACGTGTGTAGCGCCTACAGTCGTGCATACTGTATTGTCTACCAGGTACTGTGGCTGCCCACTGTGCTTACTGTACTTCCTACTGCAGTGCCTATCTTGTAGGCTGAAATGCCGTGCGGCTCTCACACACAACTGCTTGCTACTCGTACACGCTTGCGAGTTACCAGGAATTCCTGTTCGTTCACGTTGGTTTGTGCAACACATACAGTACTTGTACAGTAGATACACATAAATCCGTCGCTTCGAGGAACACGAAAAACCGACAAGTTCCTAATGTCACATTTGTATACTGTACAAGAAAATCGTGCTCTCGATCCGCATAGTGGTTACATAATGGCGTTCTACGCAAAGTCAAGCTATCAGGTACTGAAACATTGTACCCGATCCGCAATCAGCGTGTTTGCGTGTTCACCGGCGTGGTATAGCTCTCGCTCCCATGTCTTTCAGATTCCGCCTGCGTAGGTGTCTCCCCCTCGCAGCCATGATGCTGTTACCATTAAGGGCGATACTTGTTCCCGCTGATCTGAACCGCCAGTCAACAGCAGTGTCGATCACCTTCAGTGTCCTCCGTGAGGGGAGTGTTCTGCTGGCAGTACCTATCGGTGAGACCTATACCTGGTACACGGTTTGCGCCATACGACGCGTGTGCCATTGTAGCTGCTACGCTGACTATGTCGGGCGCTCTCTCTCTCCCGCCATGTCGTTGCTGTGTCGTTGCCACTGGAGGCAAGATTTGGGCCCGCCCATCCTCACCGCCTGTCTGTGTCGATCGTCGTTGGTGTACCAGCTGCGGCAAGGCCCTTCCCGCCGATCCTGCTTTTGACAAGTGTTCGTTTTGTGGAATAGAAGGGGCGTTCTGTTTAATTCACAAGATCTACAGTATATGTTGTCGATAACTTAGCCCTGAGCTTAGTTCACGTAGGGGTTGAAAGCTTCGGCCCAAAGATGTACAGGAACCTGTAACGACTTATCAAACGAGGAGCTATTAATACGTATGTATCCAATATGCAGCACTTGCATTGGATCCGATCATTGTTACCATGACGTTCGTTAAAATCCGAGCCCATGGGATTGTGCACTGGGCTATATAGCTTGCAATTTTCTGCATGCCGGTTAGTTGGTGAGAAGGCAAGAAGAGCTTTCCAAGTGTGGACGCTTGGACACAAATAAGTGTTGGCCTTCTAGTGTTACTGTGTTATTGTAGCGCACGATCGCTCTTGGGTCGACTGGCTCAATCCTGGGACGTGCCCCTTTGAAGAGCACATTTTTTTTCAGAAAAAGGCAAAAACCAGTATTCACTTCGTACGAGTACAGAATAGGACACTTATTAGGAAACAAGCTATTGAGGGGGTCCATAGTAAATAGGACCAAATATTGTTAGTAAAAAAGGGTCAATATACAGGTTTTTGTGTGTACCGTAGGTCCTATTTAGTCCTATTCAGTCCTATTTACTATGGTATTTACTATGGTATTCACTATGGTATTTACTATGGTATTTATTATTAATATGGTATTTACTATGGTATTTACTATGGTATTTACTATGGTATTTACTATGGTATTTACTATGGTATTTACTATGGTATTTACTATGGTATTTACTATGGTACTTACAATGGTATTTACTATGGTATTTACTATGGTATGTACTACGGTATTTACTATGATATTTACTATGGTATTTACTATGGTATTTACCATGGTATTTACTATGGTCCCCCGTACTAGTAAGAAAGCAAGGCTCATATTAAGAGGAACATTATAAATCCGGCAGTCGTTATATTGAAGTTAGTGTAGAAAGCTCCCACACTCTCAAACAAAAAACCCAGCCTGGCAAAAAGCGAGGCTCAGATTTAGAGGAAAATAATAAACTCGGCAGTCGTACATTGAATTTAGTCTAGAAAGCACCCTCTCTCAAAACAGAAAATCCAGCCTGGACCAGGTTTCCTGTTTCTTATTATGTGCATGATGTTCTCGCTGTACGTGCATGTACCCCCAAGAGTCTCCGAATGGCACGGTGTTCTCCCTACGTGCATGCTCGTAGGGACTGTTTCTCGCAACAAAAAACTTGACTAGCTGAAAGCGCGAGAGCGTGAGTTAGCAAAATTCGATGAAGACCGACGAGCGTTGGGAAGGCTGAACCCTCTGCACGATAAAAATCAAGGCCAGAACCGTAGTGGCGGGGGAGGGAGAGGAGCCTACTTTGTGACCCCGGATCTGAGTTACGAATAAAGAGGGAGAAAGACAGAAGTGCGGAGATAATAAATGAGATGGGGGGGAAAATAAATAAATGTATTGCTTGATGTCTGTCTGGGGCGAGCACGTCGTTCAGTCCATAAATCCTTTCGACGCCAACGCACCTATCGTGTCAGCAGCACACGCCAATCAGCCAATCAGGGTATGGATGGGCTGTTAGCGCTCAAGGAATCGCATCCCGTCATTCAAGGGAGACATCGTAGCGCTCCCTATTTCATCGATACGACGGAGCAAAAACCAAGAACTGGTGCAGAACTGGTGCAGAACTGGTGCAGAACTGGCGCAGAACTGGTGCAGAACTGGTGCAGAACGGGTGCAAAACTGGTGCAGAACTGGTGACAACTGGTGCAGAACTGGTGCAGAAATGGTGCAGAACTGGTGGTGCAGAACTGGTGGTGCAGAACTGGTGCAGAACTGGGGTAGTGGACACTAGCGACGATGGAGGTGCGCAATGTTACAGGGTTTTCTGAGCTCCTTACGTGAGACTTGAGGAGCTCCATACCTCAAACGAAAAACTTCGTTTTGAGGAAAACAAGAGTGCTTCGTACCCGATTCCCATGACTTGAGTGTATACAAACGAAAGAAAATCTGCAACACAAGAACGACATTCCTACATCCCTACGTTCCTACATGGCATACATGGCATACATGGCATACATATCATACGATTAAGGGTTAAAGAGCTCCTCAATATTCAATTAGATTCAACAACTAGAGCCCCTTAGAAAATCGTTTCAGCCAAAAAAAAAGTTTCGTCAAGAACCGAGTGTATGCGCGGATCTGAATCCCAGATATCCCACACACACCCCCCCCCTATATTGGAGGGAAGAAACCGGACCGTTGTGATCCCAGAAAACAATAAGTCAAGTTTTTTTTTAATTACCCCCCCCCCCACCAGCGAAAAAAAATAGGGGGGGTCTCTAAAACCAAGTTAAAAAAGGGAACAAAAAACGGGGGGAAAAAAAATGTTTTCGCTCATTTCGTCCTGTGATCACAGCGATCCGGTTTGTTTTTCATTCTGACCTTCCTACGGGTGTGGTGTCGTTTTCTCTTTTTTTTTTACGCCCCTGAGTAATATGTACCTTTGTCGTACCGCGCGTCAGTGGTTGGCAGCGCGTACACGCGTGATTGAGTAATCTGTGATCGATTACTCTGTGATCGATTACTCTGAGATTGATTAATCTGTGATTGATTAATCTGTGATTGGTTAATCTGTGATTGGTTAATCTGTGATTGATTAGTATAGGATTGATGAATCTGTAATTAATTGATGAATCTGTGATTGATTCATCTGTGAGTGACTAATCTGTGATTGGTTAATCTGTAACTGACTAATCTGTGATAGACTAATCCGTTCTCGATTGAACGGTGATCGATTAATCTGTGATTGATTAATCTGTAATTGACTTGTGATTGATTAATCTGTGATTGATTAATCTGTGATTGATTGATCTGTGATTGATTAATCTGCGATTGATTAATCTGTGATTGACTAATCTATGATTGGTTCATCTGTAATTGATTAACCTGTGATTGATTAATATGTGATTGATTAATCTGTGATTGACTAATTTGTGATTGGTTAATCTGTAATTGATTAGTCTGTGATTGACTAATTTGTGGTCGGTTAATCTGTGATTGATTAATCTGTGATTGACTACGAAATCTGTGACCGATTAAGTTGTTGTTTTTTTCCTAGGATTGCTTGATTAGTCTGTGATTGATTAGTCTGTGACTGACTGCGCTCCTGAAGTGAGGAAGTACCCAACCATAGTATCAGTATCATCGTATCATTGTATCGTGGTTGGCGCTCATAGGGTATTCGTTGTTGCCATGCTGCCCATCGCATCCGTGAGTGGCGGCGTCTCCATCGGGTTCAGCGTACTGTAGTAATGGCTTCTCAAAGTCCTGTTGTTGGGTGAGCTGGGGCATATAGAGTTCCTCAACTAGACGGCCTCCGACGTATCATGCGTCATGCCGGGTAGGCTTGCAGCTTCAGGTTTCGACCCAGAACCGACGCTCCATGTGCCATATATACCATGATACACCTGGTACTTGTTTTCACGAACCCACCTCGTATTACTCGCTATCCTTGTGCGGCGGTTGCTGCCGGCCGGGGTACACCTTGGGCGTAATGATGGTGGTAGAAGGGTTTGACCAGCCCAGCTCCGTGGGCAGGCGAGGAGAGGCGGTCTGGAATGGCAGATAAAACCATCGTAGGGCCTCGCCGTCTTCGTCGAGCGTTAGCCTATCAACCACAGCTGTGTTGACGCCACCACTTCGACCGATGTTGAACTTGGAAAACCTGACAACGAAACCAGCAAGGGGTTGAGCAGTGTTGGGTACCCAGTGTTTTGGCATTTCTCTTGTGGTCTATACCGGGTACGTGTAATTACGGCGACATAGTACCAGTATCTATGAGTATGTAATGTGTGTTTTGGGGCCTGTACACACTTTACGATGATACGAAGTATATATATATATATATTTCCACCAATTACAGTACAGCAGTTTTTAATGCAGTATTGGCCCATAGTTGTAGCAGTTAGCGTCGCCGAAGGCCAATATATAAGGAGTGCTGGTGTATGGTATTGGTATAGTCTAGTACCCTGCTGATCAAGATATTTGAATGTTTACGGCCATGCATTATAGCGACCAGAAGCTATAGCCTTTTCGAACCATTCGACAAAAACCGGAATAATGTACCGACCGATACCACGGTAAAGAATGGGTGCGCCTATCTCTGGTGTCATGTACAAAGTTCCTCGCTTGAGTAGCTCTCTTATCTGACTTGTTTCACAAAAAAATATGACAACAAAACAACTCGAGATCACCAATGCCATCGTCTACAGGTATGCAACAAATAAAACTGCAAAACATGGTTGGCCCTCCACCGACAGTATACCATGTAGGGTATACTGTAAGGCCTGCCTTATTAATAGGTACAGTACCTCTTCGTATTGTGGCCCTTTTTTTTGTGGAATGTCTCAAGCCGAGCAGCCGTGTTATATCTCGTGGTCGTTACACATTAAGCAAGGACCCTGGTACCCGGTATGATCGACAACACAAATCGATACATGCATAGGTCTCCGAGGCCACGCGCGCTTCAAGGCGTGGGACCTCGTGAAGGGTACGGGTTTTGAGCAACATTCTCGACAGTTTTGTGTAGCATTGGTGACTTCGATTGTTCAAGACGAGGGTAACAGGTGCACTCTTGTATCCCTAGCGTGTTGTACTCCACAGTCGAGTTTCAAACCAAATCCAACCGCGATGCGGTTATTCCGCCGGAAACGGTCGGAATTACTGTTTTCGTGTACCTGGCATTTCTCACCGGATACATGTCGCCTCCTTCTTCGAACCACCCTTGATTATGTGTGACTATTACGGAGGACCATAGTAAATAGGACCAAATTTTGTTACTAAAAAGAGTCAAATATATAGGTTTTGGTGTGCAACGTAGGTCCTATTTACTATGGTCCCCCGTAATAGGGCCTATCTACCGCACCAATGCCCGACAAATATATGTAAAAGGTTCTTTCGAAGAACGGTGAACGTGAGAAGCCACCTGCCATTCCAGTTAGGGTCGTTCTTATCGAGCAACTTTTCCCCGAAATTTCCCATTTGTTTTTCAAACAACAACAGGAATATCAAGAAAAAACAGGATTTATTTGGAAATTTGGAATTCCAACAGAGGGAAAAATATTTGGAAGAGGCTTCGCATTCCAATATTTGGAAGATATTTTTGGAAAATTTGGAAGCCCTAAAAGTTGCGCGAACATTTTATTTGGATATTTTGGGGGAAATTTGCTTGATAAGAACGACCCTTAACACCCTAACCCTCATAAACGCGAGCTTGTTCCTACGAGCGATCCCTCCGAGGTATGTTCGTTCGTGGATCTGATCTGCCTATTATGCCTCGTCTGAGCCTGGACCTGCAAATTCAAGAAAGACTGATGTACAGCCAATTTGAGTCAAGCCAGGCGGACACAGGCGGATGATCCTCCCCACCATCCAACGTTCATCCTACTGTAATAATTCAGGAAATAAGGCACACGCCTACGGTGGCTTCGCTCCATTGTAGCGTCGGGCGGTCCTTGGTGCAACATGGTTAGTTCAAAGGTTTATGCGAGTGGGGCTAGACGGACACGCCACCTACCATGTAGCTTTCCTCCCGGCGTTGCACAGTGTCCCTTTGTTGGTCGGCGGGGTAATCTTCGTGAGCTTCGTTGTCGTTGGCGGCGGCGGCGGCGGTAGTGCAACCACGGTGGACGCGAGCCTCGTTGCGTCGTCCATGAGCTTGTCAAACATTCTTGATTCGCTGTCGGTGATTCCACTTTCTGCTGGCACGTCTCGGTGCAGGGAGGGTACCTGGGATGCTACCGGCCGCTCTTTCTCCGTGGTGAGTGAACCGCGTCCATTCGTGGCGAAGCCGCAGTCAACCTCACTCAGCCTCTTTCTGCAAACGGCGCATTCGGGGGCGCAACAAACAGATACGAATAGACCATATAAAGCCAATTGGTATCAGTACGCAAACCAATACGAAAGCCAGAGGACGAAATACGTTCGTTCGTGGTCTACCTTCGCGGGCGTTGTAGTCGGGAAAAAGAGACAGTCATACGTTATCTGCCTTCGGGTGCATTGCATGCAGTAGAATTTTTTTAAGGGCATTCTGATCGAGGACAGCATTCCCCTGGTTTTCGTGTATAGTATGTTAGTCGGGAAATATAGGAAAACCCAGGGTGAAAATCAGGAAAAGGAGGAAATTGAAGACGACACATTATTATGATTCGATCCAAAAGCTGCCAACCTGCCTGTCAAACGGGTTATAGCTTTGTGCTGCTGTGCGTGTGGAAACAGGGAGTGGGCGCAAATTATCAAAACTGGCCATACGGTACGGAGAAGAAGACCTACCCTGCCAGAGCATGAACTGAGGTGCCTGCGTTCCGGTACGTCCATTCTCCTGATACCATGTCGGGTTGGTAGAGAGGAAGGAAGGTAGCGCCGTGCTCCGCCACAAAAGCACCGCTTTGAGGATATACATCACCTGCACAGAGTTGGCACGCATGGCATGTGGTGGTGTCGAGGAGAACAAGCACTTAACTTATCGGCGCTTATCTCCGTCGGGAGCCTGATGACAGTGACGAATAAGCATAGACTAGTGCTACGGTAGGGGGGTCGCTTTGAGGTCCACTATTTCCAGCGGGTGAGAGCTACTCTGCCGGGTGACAAACAATTTCCTAGCGGTTTTTCAAGTCTAAACGCTATACGTTGTCGAGATATGCACCACCATGGTATGCTTGCTACTCTGCAACAACAACCTATTTCTGCGTCCGGTTTTGAGTCAGGTACAGAGCCACTCGCCCGAATGGAGTAAATGTGGTAGTGAAAATCAGGCTACCGTCCCTACCGTAGCACCAGTCCATACCGTTACACAGGTGACGTGTTTTTGCCTTCTAAGGGTAGCACCTAACCCCATCGTAACCTTTCCGGAGGTTCTCAGTGAAAGAGCTCTTTGCCTAACCCAGGCACTGGCCTTGACAAACATATTAAGGGGACACCCGACCAGTAATCCTGTGGTCCCCTGGCCGACAGCAGATACCTGGCATCTCAGGTAGTATCCTGTTCGAACAAGGCATGCCTAATGGGGTAGGTCCGCAATTATGTGACCCCAAAGTGCTTCAAAGCTATTCAGGTCTATCGTGGTACGGCTCTACGGCCAGTGGATACGTTGGCCTTAATGTACTTCAATGTGCTTCGATGCTATTTAGCTCTATCGCGTATCGCACGCGTCAAATGTTATTCAGCTCTATCGTAAACCGCCCTTCGTGCCTTCATCGTGATAGCGCCCCGCACAGTTCATATCATGCAGCGCGAGGTGCCGTGCAGCTGGTGGCGTTGAAGTTCGGTTACTCCTTGTACTACTGTATGGTGTCCTAACGCAGCGGCTGTCATCATAGCATAACTTTTCGTACATAAGGGTAATTTTGCTGCTGAACTCCGGAAGGAGACGATGCTGTCGGAACGGTTAGGTGTAGTCTCGTCGCTCTTGCTCTATCAACGCCGATGTTGAAGTTTGTCCCGGAGATGCAAGCTCGGATAGTCTGTACTTGCGGCCGACCCTTCCTCTTCTTACAGTAGTGAAAACGGGGCTGCACGCCACCCACCCACCCTGCCGTGCCCCTGTCGCGGGCGAGGAAAGGTGCTGCAGTCGGCCTAATTCAGATGGCGGACGATCTCACTTAATTCTCGTAAAAATTCGAAGTATACGTATATACTAGTATAAGCATATTGTATATATGTCCACGCACAGATATACAACACTCCAGGAAGGCAAGCCGGGGTTGGACATACATGCTACATGATATGGCAATACGTACTCTGCGATAGAAGTGGCAACCGTATGTCCGTACGGTGCAGTGACGCAGCACGTGTTATTACGATGGCGTGTGACCGGCTTCTATTCTCGGGGTGTCTACAAAGGCTAACAAACCATCGCCCTGGGCTATATACCGCCCAACGGTTTCTCCCCCACACGAAGACGAAAACACTTAATTTCGTGATCAGGGGCTGTATCTTGTTCTGGATCCCAAATGGCAACCAAGCGTTGGAACAGCGTGGGAATTATCCAAGTAGAAAACACAAGAGAGGTACTCTTTCTTCAGTATGTTGTGTCTTCCGGAGGATTGAAAAAAACACATATATTTAGTAAACCCAACACTACTGCAAGTACTTGGCCGATGCAAATACTGCATGACACGCAAGATAACATGCCCTCTTTAAAAGGAGAATTGTCACACTGGTTTTAATGGCATTTGGAAGAGGGGCAACACAAAGCGGTGCAGCTACGGCAAGGTCTCGGCGACATGTCCATATGTCCCCAGAGCTACTACTTCCGCTGCGTGTGTGCGCCTCTTAGTTTCGAGAAATGTGTAGGCCTCTAAAAACCATACCCATCCCTATGTGTCCCTATGTGTGTTATTAATATCAAATCACTTTATTACGGAGTATACGGTAGAATAGTGGATACGGACGCCAATAAGCCACCTGATTATTGTGAGCCTCCAAATCCCAACAACGCAAGAACCAGTACGTTTTCAGCGGCATCCGCAGCGCAATGGAGCCAAGCCGAATTAGGGGTGTGCCTGATTTGTCTGAGCTCCTCACATGTGGAGCTTAGTTCTCCCAAAGATTTTACCTTTGAAGAAGTTTATTCAACACAAACCAGACCAACTTTTCTGCGCGCTAGGCTAGTCCTAAAACAGATATACCAGTAAATAAAAGGCATCGTACATCGAATTCAACACCGGTAGTTGCTGAGTTGAAAGGCATGCTAGGGTAGGGTAGCCTGCATGCAGGTGCACCATGTGTTTCCTGAGGGTGGTCGCTTTAGGAGCGTTATACGGGCTGGTTCAGGCATATCACCGCAAATTTCGTCAGTCATGAATGCCGCATGCAATAGCAACTCCAATGTCACATATGTGGTATCATACTGACCGCCATGAACAGTGGAAGAGGGTGACATCGCCAGTTTTTTGTTCAAGGACCTAGAACTGGCGCTACCGCCGAAAATGTGGCCCGACCAATCACAGGCCTTCAAAGTGGTCAACGATAGCCAGGCGTTTCCGTAGGAAAACATGTTTTCCCCCCATTTTTGTTTTCTTAACGAGCCGCTTCCAGGTGGTCCAAGGCATGGTTCTACAAAGTTTCAATCAAATATTCGAAGATCTGACAGCGTATGGTCATGCTAAGTCATATTGAAGGCCCAAAATCGATTATATACTGAAACTAAGTAATTACGAGGCAACGCAATTTTGGCACTTTTACCGCACAAAAGTCCAAATTTCCACGCCGTGTTTTGGAGATAGCCCCCGTAATTTGGTACACGTTTTTTATGCGCCCTACCCGAGCCTTTTACGAATGTTTTTTTTTTTCCGCTATGAAATTTGGATATCTTAAGACCCAATTTTCCCAAAACAAATATAAAAACAAACAATATCTGACGGGGGAAAAAAAAACAAAAAAACATCCGTTAAAGTCTCGGGTAGGGCGCATAAAACACGCGTGCCAAATTTCAGGGTCTATCTCCAAAAAACGGCGTGGACATTGACCACTGAATGAATTTTCTGCGGTGTACTTGAACCAGCCTGTAGCTCGCCCGAAAACTGTTTTTGGACGAAAATAAAAGTGATATTTTACATATCCGATGAACAGTACCACGGTCTAAGCCTAAGCCTAAGCCTAAGCCTAAGCCTAAGCCTAAGTCTAAGCCCAAGCCTAACCCTAGAACACAATGAATAATGTTGCAACCCTATGATAGAATGGAAGTCCGACCATTTTGGGTAAAGGAGGCCGATCATTCAGAAATCATTTCAGCCAGAAAACGGTACAGAGTACCTCTATCGTAGCACGTCTTGAGGAGGTCAATCGGTCCCAGTGACAAAATATTGCCCCAGAAGGCAAAACCTAACTGAGACCAAAATAAGGTATACCGTGGGGTGAGTCAACGCCACAACTTGCCTCAGCGTCGGACATGAAGAACGTCAGGCTCAGGCGGCAGAAGCCGGGCTTGATGATGCCAACCTGAGATTGCAGCAGCTTCTTCACCGTGGGGATAGAGTTCTCGTTTACCCCGACGATTCGCATGCCATACGGGCCCGCACATTGGCAGCCGGCTCTAGCTTGCACTCCGAAGATGTCGTTCAGGAGCGTGCACACGAAGTTGTGGTGGAGATAGCTGCCATGATTTTCAAAGTTAGAGATATAGCAAGCAAGGGCGGCAGTGGAAGGAAGCACGTGTGATGTTGATATGGGATCGTGCTATTACGGAGGACCGTAGTAAACAGGACCAAATATTGTTAGTAAAAATGGGTGAATTTGTAGTTTTTTGTGTGTACGACAGGTCCTATTTACTAGTATTTACTATGGTCCCCCGTAATATCATACTGTAGATGTGCCCCCTTTCTCTCTTAGGGTGGTCACTCGAGGAGCTCTATACCTGCAGTAGTCAAAAACTGAATCCAGAGGGAAATCAAAGTGCTATGATACGGGCAGTATATATCCGATGAACAATATCATGGCCTTAACTACATGTAATAGAATAATTTAAAAAAAAACGCAAGTCAAGAATGAAATTCCGACCATGCTTGGGCTAAGGAACTCCGTCATTCAGGTAGCGTTCCAGCCAAACTAAGGTAAACCTTATACATCTATCGTACCACGCGTCTATGTTAGAAGCGTTCGTTCATCAGGTCTGATGGAGATGGTCGTGATGGTGATGGTGGTCATTGCTATGATTTCGCATTAACCTCATTTCCGTGAAACATAGGCCGAGGTGACATGTTTCCCTGAAGTATCGTCCGTGGTGACGCAAACCAGCCTAGGAGGTAAAAAACACCCTGATGGCAGACTAAACAAACACAACCTAATACGTAAACAATGCCAACCAAGTACGTGCACCGCAGTAGGAGCTGTGTCGCAAGGGAATGCCACTACAGTACGGGTGTGCGCAACCTTGTCCCGTATGACTTTCTAAAAACAATGGTACCATAAGAATATGCATGGTGCGTACATCCGACGGGGAAGAACAAACGGAGAACGAAGGCAAAACCGAACAAGTGGAACAAACGTCCTACAGTAGCTGGCACCCTTAGGGTAGCCGTCCGTTTTCAGCTGAGCCCGATAGCCAAGCCAAGGCGCCTGGACCTTAATGTTGAGCTCGAAGCGGCAGCTAGCTGTGTGGAGAAGCCAATAGGCTCACCAGTTTCCGTGCCGGACGAGAAAGGAGAAAATTGGCAGGCGCTTGCGGCCGGTGTCGCCGATCAAGACGATGGCAGGGTGTGATCTCAGAGTAGCAAGGCCAAGGGCAGACAGCTCCTCCTCTCGGCTCTTAACGAGGACGAGAAAAACAGGCAAAGAGGCGTGTTAGCAAGCAGGGGATAGAAGTATGTCACACGGCCCTTGACGCAAGCCAATGCCCTCTTTGAGAATAACGAACACAGTGGGAACCAACGCTGGCTGGAAGGGCTTGTACAACACCCGAACGCTGCCGAGTGTGCCGGGGACATGTCTATATCGAGTAAGATTACGTTCAAAAATTCCGGATGTTTCCGATGTTTCTGTTTATTTTTTCCTTCCGTTTGGTTTTCCCGCAAGATGAATGTGAAGCGTTGCTGAGGTTTTTATTTTTATGACATTGCCTGATTTAGCAAGTAATGCCTGGTTTTTTTTTCTGATTTTCATGACAAAAAGTGGATCATCAGGAAACAGAATGTTGCGATAGTAATTTCTCTTAGCAGATACCTCCACACTCCCGAGCTTGCTCTTCATGCTGAAGACGAGGCCTAGCCGAATAGACCCCAAGATGTCGGGGGTTCCGCCCTCTTCGCGCTCCTCCACCTTGCTGGAAACGGCCAAACATGCAATGGGGTGCGATAGGGTCGACACGAGCAAGCCCAGGGAGAGAGTGAGGGTATGTCCACGCTTGGGGCTACACACACATGAAGTGTAGATAGATCGAAAGCAGAAGTTGACATCACCTCCTATAATCCCATGAAAAAGTGTTCGATAAGGCAGGCCTTGCCATTGCAAAAATACCTGTATTGCAGTTCCTCACGAGCAACGCATATTGACGCAAACACAGTTAGACCTGTACCCACGTGTTTTGTGTACATCAACTCATCGGAAACAGTGTGGAGATATGGTTGCATAGTTGAAGGCTTACCACCTACGAGGGCTGTCTTCAACTACTCGTATAACGTCCAATTAAAACGCCTGGTGTCCGCCTTGCAGTACAACGTCTGAGACAGTCACGGTCGGTGCGTATGTGACGCGCAGTCAGTGAATGAACTCGGCAGTTAGGTGTCGTCCAATCAGCTTTGAATGACAGTCAATTATTACCTGAGATATTCGTGGTCGGTGGCTGTGACGAACAGAACAGTGCCGCCGCCCGGAACGACCGGCGTCTTGTTTTGAAAGAGGCGTCGCTTGCACACCAACAGACCGGGGGTGCCAGGCCCGCCGAGGAGCTTGTGTCCCGATATGAACACGGCGTCTTTCGCGAGGAGAACCTGGCGGGGTAAAGCGTCCACAGGGGCGGAAAACGGATTACAGCACGCTCAAACCTCCAGCTGACTTACGCCCTTGTGGCGAGAAACGTGGACTAAGGCGGCGAAGGATTTACAGCAGGCTTAGGCGTTCAGCCGGTTCGCAGAGTTAAGGGAGTCTGCTGTCATTCTCATGCTTGCTGGACGACGATGACTGGCTCAAAACATGGTACGAAGGCATTGATTTTGACTACTGTACGTACCGAGCTGCTATACGGCAGGGATAGCAGGTTTTAGCACAAACAATTATCACGGACGGCGGGGCTCCTCTCAACTCTAGAGCCACCGACCATAGTTGGATCCGATCACTACTTTTCGATAGCGTTGGTTGGTTACATACCCAGGCCAATGGGATTATTTTTCGGGGACTTGGGTTTCTAGTTTACTCACAGGAGGCGTTTGGTTGAGTTACCGCATCGAGCGGGCTCAGGCGAAGAGCCTAAGAATGATCAGATGCCGCGTACTACTACGATAGATGTGACATTTTTTGGCTGTTTTGTTTTCGGAGTGATCTGTTAAAATATGAAAGTATGAAAGCCTCCTGAACCCAAAATGGTCGGAATTGTCACTATTATTACTCGTATGATAGTATCATCTTTGCCCTCCGACAATGTGCAGCATGAGCTTCAGCGTTGATCACTCACAACATTCCCGAAAGCAGAAAACCACGGAAACCAAGGAAACCTATGCGCGAAGTCTAACATCCTTCTATGTCTGCTTCCCTCCAAGATGTATCCACAATACTCCATTTGTTCATTATTATAGTGATGCAATAGTTTTCATTCTATCCTTCGGCTATGGTATAGCTCATCAGGACAAAACATATGACAGAACTTTTATTTTCCTCCATGATCAGTTTTTTTGCTGAGGTACGACAGAGCTCCTCGAGTGACCACCCCTCAGAAAAAAGCATGGCGCACCTCCACCGCGTAGCAATTCGTCAGATGCTACCTCTATACCTTGCCATATAGGGGGACCTGGCTACGGTGAGGAGGTGCTTCACCCTTTTTATTATCTGAGGCTCGATACATGAGAAGCTCTAGAGCATTATATCACACCCAAAAAACTGTTTTCGATAAATATGTTTCAAGTGCAAACCCGATGCATAATCACATGGCCTATATAGCCATGCAAAAAAAATAAAATGGTTTTTCGACGAATTTTGGGTGGTTAAGGGGGCTTTAATAGGTCGTTCGGGAAATATTTTAGCGAAAAAAGGCTACCCCCATCGTGGTACTTGTCTACCATAAGATACATAAGATATCATAGGGGGCCTGTCTACGGTGACGAGCTTCACCTCATCTGAGTCGCTGGAGCTGATAGGGTTCATGTCGATGTGGACATAGGGTGCTGCGGTTGCATAGTCCCAGAACGACAAGGCCCCAGCGCGATGAAGAATCCTTGTGATGGCATCCGTGTCTTCCAGCGCACCCGTCAAGTTTGAAGCAGCCGCGAAAGAACCTGAGCGCCGAAAACGCAATATTAACCGACGTCTCAAGTTTAAGTTTGTAAAAGCAGATCGTACTTGGTACGAATCGGAAATCGAGGAATGCAGGTACAAAGTATCATGTTAATTCAGTATAGTAGGTGGGTTGGCGTAAGTTCCCACGGCCGGCGTAAAGTTGGCGATGCTTTGAACGTATATCCTTATTATTTAATACGTATATACGTGCATTCCACAATAATTGCTTGTGGGCGGCAAAGTAGGATTGCCTGGACAAGCACAACAACGCTGCCCATGCCGTGCATGTACCGAGGCAAAACCGTGCATGTCGTGAACCTTGAGCGCGAACACGACCACATCGATACAGGTACATATCGATGAGAGTAATGAGAGTAATGAGAGTAAGAGTCTAAGGCTCTCTCAGAACACTGCGCAGCCGATCACCACAGCAGCGATCCCGTGCCGCCTTGCCTATCTTCAGCCTTCTGCTCGAAAACGCCAATAGCTGCCGCTCCAAATCGTCTATGTCCAGCTCGCCAGCATCGTTCTCGGCGATCTGCACGACGTCGACGCGTGCCTCTCTCCATGGCAAGATGTTGGAGTGGTGCTCGAATGGGCCAACGAACACCACAGGCCTGAAACGTCACATGCGGAAGAAAGGGAGCGACCTTCGTCAGACGTAGCAGCACGTTGCAAGAGCCATGATTTTGGACAATCATAATTATACTTCGTATGTAAGCTGTAGGTGGTGTACCTGGCACAGAAAAATGGTGAACGTACCAACCGTAAATCGAGTAGACAAGGGGTGCATGCTTGCCACCCAGGCGCAGTGCAGCGCACCCTCGTCTATACTACAGACATATTTTGCGATCAGCGGGAGAGCTGTTGCGCCAGGTGTGCTGCTTGAGCACAGGGAGTAGGAAGTGTCTTTGTTGCGACAGGGCACAAGTCTTGGGGCAGAACTTACAACGTAGAAAACTGCCGCTGACTGCCGCCGGATGACACCAATAAACGCCGTTTCGCACCAGACTTCTATTATAGCCAAACTACTGCAGCAGGGCCCCATGTAAACAACGGTAACGTTTTTCGCTGTGGAATCCACAGCAGTATGCACACATATTATAGGCGGAACTTACTTGTTTCTGCCCGATAGTCCCCATGAGGACCCTTTCTCGTCGAGCGAGAGGGCCGACACAAGCTTGGTGATCGCAGCCGTCGTGCCGGAGCCGACGAACAGCACCACATCCTCATCATCCTCCCCACCGACCTTCCCACCGACCTAGTACAACGCCGATACACAATACACAATACACAATACAAAGCTCAGCACTGTTGCTCCGCTAGTGCTGTGCTCGCATCTACAGTACAGCAGTACACTGCACTTCAAGGGTTGGAGTTAGAGTGATCGACCAGCCAGTGCGTCGCCCGTCGTCTGTGTTTGCCGGCCTTGGTGTGCTTGAGACGGTGCTGTAGGTACAATAAGCATATTCCAGAAGGCTACGAGCTAACGTGCTTTCAAATTGATAATATCAGTCGGAGGAGCGGCAGGAGCATAGGATCAGAAGATATGTGACATACCTTTGCGTTCACGCTGTCCGCGATAATACGCCTTGCCTCCTCTCGGAAAGCACCTGTGCGCGCCCCTGTGGCTGATGACGTCGTGTGCGTGTTGCCGTACCAAGGGAGCACCTCATGCCTCATAAACCGCTCGATGGAATCCAAAGAACGCCCGCTAGCCGTCCAGTCCGCGTCTGGGCAGTGCATAGACAACACACACACATATTGCATGGACAAAATCCATGGACACTCCGCTAGCGTATGGGTGGGGCTTCATAAGAAGGGTGCAAAAGGCAAGCGGAGGCAATGTCGTGAGAGCGTTTACCTGCCGAATTTATTTGCCTGCAACGCCGGTACACTCCGGTGATAGCGAGTGACGTGCTATTTGATAGCGTTGGGAATGGCGTACACGTGTCATAGGAATTATTTCGAAAGGTGGGAACGGAGGGAGTTGGGTCGCGAATATTGAACCAGGAGGGAAATAATTAGACGAGGAGGTTAACCAGACGTGCGATAAAACTTGTGTCCACAATGCCAAATCGGCGGCACCATTACGGGAGCTTTAGGGTTTTCTCCTGCAAGGACCTGATACGTATGAAGCCGCTTACGCATGTTGCCTACTCGACGGTCCGTCGTACCCTGGCGGATGCACTGATCAAGGGACTCACAGACAAGTGGTTTTTGGCCGAAAGGCGTATCCACCGGATGAAGCCTCCCGACGAGATCCTTGCGTATCTCGCCGAAGGCCGTGGCGAGTTCGAAACCGCTTGTCTGAGAAGGTGACTCTTCCCTGATCGCTGCGTAGAGTCCGAGTGATTTACCGAGGTCGGTCTTTCTGAGACGCGTGGGCCCCATGGCTTGCCCGGGTGTCTCTTTCCCGGTGAACTGCGCACGCCTGGTAGGACCTCGCGAGCTGCACGGGATTAAACGTGAAGGACAGCAAAAAGAAGGGCAGCATCGCTCCCCGTTAGGATTAGGCATTCCTAGCACGAACAGTCCCACGTGATCGAGAAAACGCTCCGTGAGTATCCACAGCATTCGCGTAAAACTCCATAGCATGCGCGATCGGAGTGTTACACACAACTCGAAACTCGAAAAGATCAAGGTTACTGAAATCTTCGATCTCACAGCTGAAGGGTCTCGATGTCAAATTACTACGGGGGACCCCGGTGGTCTAACAGGTAGCCACGAAGCCTGTTAGCGTTGGAGGTCAGGGGTTCGATTCTCCTCGTATGGAGATTTGAATTATAAAATGACACCAAGAGCGCATAGTATAGCGTGGGTAAGCACAATTCGACGAAAGTTGACGAGGGAAGAAAGTGCTGAAATCTTCTCGCGATAAAAACGCAAGGAACGAACTATAGTGGGGGAGGGGGGAGAAGAGCCTACTTTGTGACCCCGGATCTGAGTTACGGCTAGGGAGGAGAGAGAAAACAAGGGCGAAGATTATAAAATAGATGGACAAAAAAAAACGTAAACAGGACCTATTTAGAAGACACAACAAACAACATATTTCGTTATTTTTACGAACAATATTCGGTATTATTAACTACTATTAATAATACGATCCTTCGTTTTAGTCTTAAACCATGCGTGTATACGCTTAATTCGTACGTGGGTTCGCTGCCACTGCAGAGACGTATGACACGTGTATGGCCGCCAAGCGCAACACGGAAGGAAAAGTTAAAGTTGGCACCAATTCCGGCTGAGCGACGTACCCCAGTCCGTATGTATGTTGCTTCGTTCGATAACATTGTAAAGACACCTGAGAGGAAGGATGTCGTCGAAACTCATACCAGGGTATTTTCCAGATATGTGTTGTACAAACAGCAGAACACGCGTACTACGGGTCGAGTATGCTATATATAACGAACACAGCACACCTTTATTTCGGTGTTCACCGAAATGTCACAGCAGCAGTGATTATGAGATGACACTGAACACCCAGAAGGGGATCATCGTGACTCAGCAGCCTGTTGGTGTACACAAAGAATCGCCCGCTCCAAACATAACCTTCACCACGGCAGCCGCGCTCGCTGAAATCAGCTACGAGTACGCCGTCGGAGTCTCGCCGGAGGCGGCGTGGCTCGCACAACCCGTAGGCGTTTGTTAAGGTATTGCTACCCTGGGACAATTTTGTATGCGGTATGGGGCTAGCCCTACTACTGGAGCAGGTTGAGACAAGAGGCCTTCACTCACTCACAAAATGGATGTTTCGATGGGCTTTTATTATAAACCCGCTGGTTCCTGGTCAGAGGGATTTTTGGGGACGCGAGCGAGCAAAAGAATTAGTTGCTCTGCGTATTTCTGATGAAACACGCCCCCTCAACAATATAGGGGAAACGGGGATACCATGAACACCATGACAAAAATGGCAGGTGTGCTGAATGCTGAAGCGGGGTAATACGTACTATTAACATTAACCTATTTAATACTGTACATAAAAACAAAAACAAACAAACAGTATCGGTCGCCCCGGTGGTCTAGGAGTCGAGACTGCTAAGGTTGGGATCAGGGGTTCGAGTCTCCGTATAAATATTTGTATTCTTAAATGGCATCAACTATCGAGAGCGCCCACAGTATAGTAGTAGTAGTAGTAGTAGTAGTAGTAGTAGTAGTAGTAGTAGTAGTAGTAGTAGTAGTAGTAGTAGTAGTAGTAGTAGTAGTAGTAGTAGTAGTAGTAGTCGTAGTAGTAGTAGTAGTAGTAGTAGTAGCAGTAGTAGTAGTAGTAGTAGTAGTAGTCGTAGTAGTAGTAGTAGTAGTAGTAGTAGCAGTAGTAGTAGTAGTAGTAGTAGTAGTAGTAGTAGTAGTAGTAGTAGTAGTAGTAGCAGTAGTAGTAGTAGTAGTAGTAGTAGTCGTAGTAGTAGTAGTAGTAGTAGTAGTAGTAGTAGTAGTAGTAGTAGTAGTAGTAGTAGTAGTAGTAGTAGTAGTAGTAGTAGTAGTAGTAGTAGTAGTAATAGTACAGCGTGGGTAGGCACGATTGGATTCGACGAGAGTCGACGAGGGAAGAAAGTGCTTAAACAATTATCGCGATAAAAATGCAAGGCACGTACCGTAGTCGGTAGAGAGGAGGAGAGCATACTTAGTGGCCTCGGGTCTGAGTTACGACTAGTTAGTGTAAGAGAGGTAGTATTAATAGTATTAATAGAGAGAAAAGAATGGCGATAATAATAAACGGGACGTACAACAAAAAAAAAAAAAAAAACGTTGCGCGACAACGCCCAAGGAGACTACAGGATCAGTGACACATGTTACGATAGCCATAGCTGTTAGAGAGAGAGGGGTGTTGGCACCATGGTATTACCTTTTGAGGGTGGTGGCTTGATTATCTTGATTTTAGTGTAGGAGCTCTATACTTCACGCAAAAAATGAATGAAAAATATTGCAACACAAGAATCAATGAAAAGTAAAGAATGGAAAGAAAAAAAAAAACGACGGTTTGGGGTCAAGGAGCCTTCAATAGGTCGTGCAGAAAACGTTCCAGCCAAAATAATATGTATACCTCTATCGCAGCACGCGTCCAGTGTTTACCCCAAGCGAGCGGAATTGCTCGGCTACAACAGTGTGAGCCTGCAAACAAGGAAAGTTCATACTGGCAATCCTTGTTTGGCGAGCCTTGTCAGGCAAGCCCCTCAAACTGTGTACTGCTGCTGTGATGCCATCCTTGGGCAACCTTGAGGGTAGCCATATACCATATACCATGTAGACAGGACTTAGTGCGCAGCGCTCGCCGCTGAGTACCAGGTACGCGATAGGAAGTCTCTCTATACATCTCCAACTCCAACAATCCGGGGACGAAAACCGAGTTCGCCCGGGTCGACACCGCCCTGCACGGTGTGAAAACCCCAACCCCACCATAGTCCAGTACTGGACGAATCAAGAATCATGATAGTAGATCTTCCTAAGGTAGCTCTTTAGGCACTCTGGTTGGCTAAGGGTGTGTTTTACGTGGCGCAATCCACTTGGAGTATTTCCCAGCCACAGCTTCCCGAGTCAACCTAGAGTATTTCCAAGCTCACCATCCACGCCGGCCGAGTCAACCTAGAGTCTTACCAAGCCCAGCATCCCAGCACTGACCACTGACATAGGGTGCTGGTAAAGGTCAGGGTTAGCGTTCGGGTCGGACGGTCGGCTTCAGGCGTCAAGCACAAAACCCCCGTGAAGATCTACTATCAAGGTGTGTCCACCCCTCCTATAGTCTAATAGTCTAGATCTATCACTGATTGGCTAGGGTGGCTTTGAGGATCCCACCCCCGAATAATGCATCCTTCCATGCATTACCACTCCTACAAAACGGGGATGGAATATGTGGTCCCGAAGATCGATACCGTCCCGCACGGTGTGGAACTCCCAACGTCGCTGGCTCCATCACTGAGTGGTTGAGTGTCGGGGAGCCAGTGCCACCCGGGGAAGATAAACTGGCATCTATCTACGCATCATAAAAAGTTATATAAATTAACAAACTTAACACACAGGGGACGAAGATGGCGACCCCACGGGTCGACATCGCCCCGCCGTGTGAAAATCCCAGCCCCGCCGGCCGATCGCTGGTTGGCTAAGGTTCGAAAATATTAGCCGTCCCCACCCAGGGCAGAGGATATAGATTGTCCCGTCGCTGGATCCCACATCTACAACTCCAAAAAACGAAAACGGTGGTCCCCCCGGGTCGATAACGACCTATACAGTGTGGAAACCCCGGGTTCGGGTACGCCATTTCGCCATGGGTGGGCTGGAGTTCGTGAAGCCGGCGTTCCTCGCCAATGGGAGCAAGCAGGTTCAGCGACTTCGTTGAACCCGATACAATTGACTTTTGTTTTGTTCATGGAGTCGTTGTGCATTCCACATGCATCAACTTTACGGACAGGGTGTGAACGCTTGGAATCTGTTCGCTTGACTTTTTCCCGATATCCAATCAGCAACAAGCACCACTTATTATTCAGGCAAATAATATTGACGTTCGTTCTGTTCCCTTGAGGTGAAGTTAAAAGACGCGCCCTGATGATGATGAGCTGTGTCTGGATCTCTCGCCCGAAATGCGACAGCAGTCTCACCAATGAATTGCTGTATGTCTGTTTTTTTTTTTCGATTTTTTGTCGTTTTCGAGTTTGCCGTATTTCTTCAGGATCGGTGCTGGATTTTTTTGTTGTTCATTGTTTCTTCGATTTATCCACAGAAATAGCAGGGGCGTCCAGAAAAAAGAGAAAACGACACACCACAGCCCCAGAGGTCGGACTAGAAAACCGTTGCAACCGTTGTGATCACATGATGAAATAAGAAAATGGGGAAAAAAATTATCCTTATTTTCATTTTTTTCACTTGGTTTTAGTACCCACCCCCCCTAACGAACAAAAAATTCTGTGAGATGTCGAAAAATAATGTTTCGACCACCCTCGGAAATAGTGGTAATTTGCGCACGCAGCAGCTTTCGCGGCTCCGTAGAACGTGCACGTATGGTAGGTGCCAGACTATTCGAATTTGTACGTACTTTCAATACGGTTATATGTATAGCAGGAGTTAGGTGTTGTAGATATGTATGGCCTACATGGGTACCAAATGGAGACTAAGTTACCCTAACCCTAACCCTAACCCTGACCGACCCGGGCCCAAAACGAGCCAGAAACGGGTCGGAAACGTAGCTAGCTGCGCCGCTTTCGTTCCTTTTCTGAATTATACCGAGCTGCCGACCACGAAATTCCCGGAAAACCGCTGGAAGATCTATCCTAAGTCGTTGTCAGGATTGCTGACCAAATGGGATCGAGGTGCCAGGTGGGCCTCCGGCGGCTCCTGCGGAGGGCTGATTATATTCCTGCACCTTGTGGGTGGGAGCAGGATGCCACATGGGATCAGATCTACGTGGGATCAGGTCCGGGTGGGAGCAAGGGTAAAGATGGTGCAAAAGTACGTGCAGATCCGAACAGCCCAGCACATACGTGCAATTATAAGGCTGGTGGCCTTGGAACCGAGATGGTTTTCTTTGCACGCAGGGGCACGACCTCTTGGCATTTGCAAGTCGCACTGCACCAATTCAGCCAAATAATGCCTTCTGTCTGAGTATACACCTTCGTCTGATCTACCTTCCTTGTGAGCCCCGTCCGCGGCGCGCAGCCTTGTATATCATACCGTATGAGGATACGAGACGTGCCGCTGTTCGAAGAAGGCCCTATACCCTATACTCGTAGGTAGAACAATTTCGGTGTACGTACAGTAGCATCAGTAGTAGTATTAATTGTGAGACTGCCACTATTGATACTACTGATGCTACTGTTCGAAGAAGGTGTACGTATACGTGAAGGACTTTTCGGTGCGATAGCAAACAGAACAAAAAAAAAGTGTTTCCCAGACTGGAAGCACTTGCTTGATGCGTGTGATGCAAGAGACAGCACCCACAGGACGTGCGTACCTGCAGCAGCAGCAAGCAGCACGGCACCCCCCACAGAGGGGGCATTTCTGAGTGAAGCTGACGAAACAGCGGATAGAGAAGGAGCACAACAGTACGGCAGTCTACTTACAGCAGTGGCAGCACAGTGTTCGTGTTACTATCAATACTGCAGTACAGCGTATAATAGGGTAGCTCGTGCTGTACACACATACCGGTATTAGAGCAGGGAACGGCTGTTCTTACGTGCACAGAAAAATGGATCGAGATATAAAAACGTGAAGTAGCAACTCCAACAGAAAAGCAACTCTGCTATTACGTACTCGTGTACATCCCATTTATTATCTTCGCCCTTCTTTTCTCTCTCCCCTGCTCTCCCTCTTAATTTAAGTTGGACCTCAGAGCCGGGGTCACAAAGTAGGCTCTTCTCCCCACGCTCCACTACGGTACGCGCCTTGCATTTATATCGCGAGAAGATTCCAGCACTTTATTTTATCTCGTCGACTTGCGTCCGATTCCGCCGACCCACGCCACGAAGGCGATGCCAGGCACAATACGCCATCATCCTGTTGCCTCTTTTTATTGTTCCGCAAATAAATACATGTATAAATACATGTACGATGTACGATGTTCTTGGTGGTCTCGTGTGAGAGCTCCTCCGCTTTTCTTAGACGTACGATAATACATGTGTGTGTTGTCTTCACATTAATAAAACCCCGTTATTTGTGAACCCGGCACGGAACACCCCGGCATTATAGGGGCACCAAGATAGAATCAGGGGGGCGTGTACCCCCGATTGGTGATGTTGACTTTTCCATTTTTTTTTTTTACCTTCACATAGCGTGTAGAGGGGAGCGGAGGGCTCCAGACTATCTGTTTTTGACTGGCTTTGATCGCTTTGCGGACCCTTCGGGTTCCACTTTTATTTCAGTATACCTTTTTTGGGTAAGTTAGCCTGTGACCACGGGAATCGACCGTGTCAAGTGTCAAGTGTTGGATTAGTACGGACAGATGGAGGTACTGGATAGAGAGACCGGCACGGTTTTTAATGTGAAGACAACAACAACAACAGCAACAACAACAACAACAACAACAACAACCACATCAGTACACCCAGTGTATGTCCTGAGTCCTAGAGAGATATAAATTCTGTGGTCACAGACTGTGAAACAGAGAAAAACCAAACCAAAATAAACGCAAATAAATGGGTACGAGTAAAGCAAGTGAGATGCTAAAAAACGTACCGGGTACGAGAACGAAACAACACGAGCCAAACCAAAAATTAAGAACAAAAGACAAATAAAAAGAGGATTATGAAATGAAACAGAATACAACTGACGCAGAGAAACAGAAGCGCCCCTCTAGAAGAAAAAGCACACAACAAGTGCCCAAGAGGAACAGGTACTACTCTGTGCTGCACGGGCGCTGGCACTATATACCAGGACGATACCTATAATACGTACGTATGACGTACACCCGGTACTCTATACGAAAACGATACGTACGTACATATTTTGAATACATCCGTACGAGTACTATGTTGTTTTGGCCATAGGCGCTGCTGCTGCACAGACAGCCTTTTTTGGCTGGCGAAATAAAAGTCGGGAAGAAAAAAGAGCCACAAAGTGGTGTCAATCAAATTGTTTCCTTTTTATTTTTTCAAATGCACATTCATATTGCACCATAGTATCGCAGATCGTAACCTCGCTCCCCGACTCTACACGAGCCTGTCTTGGCCGGGCTGCTCTCATTACTGCTCATAAGCGTCGTGATTCTAGCAGAGCTGGCCCCGACGCCATTGCCGATCGTCTACTCTCCACCTACCGTTCGATGCGAGGTCGTTCGGGTTCCTTTCCTCCTCAAGCTCGAGTTCACGTTTCAGCTTGTCGATCGCTGTTGTTGCCGTCTGTTCTGCTTCCCCCGCCACACTTGTCTCCACGAGTTTCGGTGATCACCAAAAGGAGCCAGGAGGAAAACTACGGGATAAGCGCTTGCCAGTGTTCTGGCTGTGTATCAATCTATGGCCACTTATTTCTATGGTGATGTTGATACTCTTGCTTCGTCAAGCTGCTTCTGTGTCGCTCCTTGACTCTGGAAGCACTGCTTGCCGAGCATCCTCGATTGGTACTTAACCAGAAGACTGGAACCACAACTCTCTTCTCAACAGTTCTTCCGCCCTTCCACAAACCTTAGATTAAGCTATTTTCACTTTTGTCTTTTAGCTCAATCTCCAACATAAAGTCATAATCTCACCACAAGTATTTGAAGCTCACATACAGCTGGCTATTGCTAATAGAAATAATGCGAATTGGTGGTACGAGTAGGGCCTATCGATGAACCATGAAGGCATATTCAGGGGTGAGGATGTCAGCGGGGTGCGAGTGCCAGGCCGGTTTGTGTGCTGCTGTGGTGCGGGACAGCTGTTTATTGTCGCCATGGCTGGTCGATGGCTCTTGTATTGAAGCACAGCAAAATTCAGACCTGATATCGATCTATTGCGCCGGATACGTCGTATACAAAGCTTACCTTTATTTGCAGTCGTAGAGTACGCTGCTACTGCTGTTACTGCTGCTGCTGCTGCTGCTGTTCTCTGTTGGTGTTGGTGCTGCTGCTGTTCTCTGCTGGTTTTGATGGTGTTGCTGCTGCTGCTGTGCTGCGGCCGAATTGCTGTGCGGTATGTGAAGATTGCTGGATACAGAAAAAGTTGAACTTGTAGTTGATGCTGCGACTGCTGGCTGTGGTTCTCTCACGTTCGTCTTGAGTCGTGTGTATAATCCCGCCGCATTCACATTATTTCATCAGCAGTAGTGTTCGGTTTCGTATCTAGAATTCTCGATATATCATGCGATATTTTTGGGATATATCGATATCAATATCGAGAATATTTTCGGGATATCTCGAAACCGGTGTCATCCGATATATCGCATGATATCGATACGATATTGATATCGTGCGATGTATCGCATGATACCGATACGACATTTCGTGTAAATATACCTCAGGCAGCGCATCAGTATGTGTCGTATGCCGTGTGTGTGCGTTCGGGTCCAGATCAAAACCTGAAACAACCGGGAAACGCCGCGTAGCCTGCGTATTCTAGATTGCAGGCTCAAGAGTTCGACGCGAGCGAGTGGACACGAGGGAAGGAGACCCCGACGAAATACTGAACTTTTCTCGCGATTACGATCAAGGCATGCACGGACGGTGTGCGGGGAAGGGAGAGGAGAGAGGAGCGCCTGCATTGTGTATAGTGGCATGGTGACCCCGGATATGAATCACTAAAGGGAGGGAGCTTGACGAAATATGCATAATAGGAGTAGTGCTCAGAAACACGCGAAAATGGGACGGAAAAGAAAAACACTATCATCGTATAGGAAAATAAATAAAGATAACTTAACATTCAGGCAACTTGCTGGTGCTTGTTTGTACTGATCGGTTGGACGCTGTCCAAGCACATAGTATGACATACTACCTGGTATTAACAAATACTCGTACAAGTATACATATTACTAAGCAAATAAAATACTTCAGAACTACATACAGTACTCTACAGCCCGAATCCTTGTGTTCACAAGTAGAGCCCCTTTACCCTATACCCAATATCATCGTCGGTCTTTTCATTCTTCTATCAAACTTCTATCGCTATATTTTTTCAGAGTACACTTACTTGGAGATTTTTCATCAGGCAGCACTTTTATTTCCCTCCAAAATGAGTTTTTGACTTACTATTAATAATGACTAAGCTTACTTTAAGTGTAGACTAATTACTATTAGTAGTATAGAGCTCCTCAAGTGAGGAGGTTCAGAAAAAAACGGTGCACCTCTATTATCGTTGGAAAACCGGTGCATGCTGGAGCTTGTTCTGTGTCACGACGGTGTTCTGCCGAAAGAAGCTTGCTGTGTCTGTCTGTGTTCTGTCCCGACGGCGGTGGGTTTTGTTGAAGTTTTGTTTGCCTACTGTTTCGGGGTCGTCGGGTGTGATTTCGCCTGATATATCACATCACATATCACATATGATATATCGCGATATCATATCAATATCACATGAGATATCACAAGATACGATATATCGAGATATCGTATCAATATCCCGAATTTTGGGGACTGATATCAAGATATCGTATCCCGCTGAAATAATTCTCGATACCGAACACTAATCAGCAGACAGACGTATTTATTAAGAAATTTTAAAAATGCGTCAGCTGTGAGTACGACCAATTGAATGGTTGAACGTATTTCTATTTCTGAGAATAGAATACCGGTCGGGAGAATTCACAGCTGACTGACGTGTTTCTTTAGTTTATTATTAATAATAATTTGAAAAACAAAAAAAGTGACCAGTGACCGTGACCAATGAATGACATTTGATGGCATATAGTATATATACGTGTTGTGTGTACGCACCGGGTATACTACCTGGTTTTTATGTTACTAGCGGTACGGCCACGGCTCCGCCCGTGGCGCTAGCGTTGCGTTGCCCACAGTAGTTACTACCTGGTATACAGTAGTAAATAAGTTCCTGGTGTGGTACATAGTACTCGCATTAACAGCAGTGTGTTGTGATGTACCACTACTCTGAACCCAAAGATTACAACCACTATACGGGGAGGTATCGACCCGGGGTGTCCGTTTTTGTTGAAGGTTTACATGTATTGAAGGATATATGATTCGGAGATGGGGCCTTTACATTTCCGGGTACAGTGGAACATCAACCATGAGCCCCAATCAAAACGTAACTCAGCCCGTGATATTGGGGTTTCCGCACCTTGCGGGGCGGTATCGATCTGGAGGATGTCCGTTTTCGTTCACGGGTTGTTGGAGTTGTACATGTATGGAAGGATTTCTGACCCGGGGATGGGATGTTATCATCCCCGGGTGTGACGGGACTTCGACGTTGCCCCGAGGGACAACTCTCGCCGCACGCTGGCTCTATGAGGGCCAGGCAACCGCAATTAAGCGTGGGGTTGCGGTCTGCACACCTTGTGGGGCGGTATCGACCCGGGGGATGTCCGTTTTCGTCCCCGGGTTGTTGGAGTTGTACATTTTCGGAAGGGTTTCTGACCCGGGGATATGGTTATATCATCCCCGGGTACGGCGGGACTTCCACATTGCCCCAAGGGGAAACTTTCGCTGCACGTTGGCTCCATGAGGACCACAGGCAACCCTAAATTAGCTCGTGGGGTGGGGGTTTCCACACCTTGTGGGGTGGTATCGACCTGGAGGATGGAGGATGTCCTTTTTCGTCCCTGGGTTGTTGGAGTTGTAGATGTATGGAAGGATTTCTGACCCGGGAAGGAGACTTTATCATCCCCGAGTGCGGCGGGACCTCGACGTTGCCTCGAGGGGTAACTCGCGCCGTACGCTAGCTCTATGAGGGCCAGGCAACCGCAATTAAGCGCATGGGGTTGGGGTTTCCACACCTTGCGGGGCGGTATCGACCCGGAGGATGTCCGTTTTCGTCCCCGGGTTGTTGAAGTTGTAGATGTATGGAAGGATGTACGACCCGGGGATGGGATGTTATCATCCCCGGGTGCGGTGGGACTTCGACGTTGCCCCGAGGGGCAACTCTCGCCGCACGCTGGCTCTATGAGGGCCAGGCAACCGTAAAGTTTCAAAGTTTCCCGTGGTATTGGGGTTTTCACACCTTGTGAGGCGGTATCGACCCGGGGGATGTCCGTTTGCATCCCCGGGTCGTTGGAGTTCTAGATGTGTGGAACGATTTCTGACCCGGGAATGGAATAATATCATCCCCGGGTGCGGCGGGACCTCGCTGCTGCCTCGAGCCTCGAGGGGCAACCCTCGCTGCGTGCTGGCTCTATGAACTCCAGCCCCCCAGCCAAATCTGTAGGTTTCCGCAGGAAACTGGCGTTTGTAAAGGCGGTTTGAATTCGAGTAACGGAATAGTATTTGTGCAATAGCCCGACGCGAGAGCTTGACGCAGGAAGCGTCCAGTCTCAGTCGGCACAAGACAGCGAAGGCAGCGAACTTGTACGAGATTCCAAAGGACACGAAGGAGAGAGCTGGCCTGTCTTCACTCGTATCAGCTGGTCCCTCTGGTGTGGGTTTTATCGTGACATCTGTGTGTAGACGACAGCGACACAATTTTTGTATTGATCGACTTTCGAATCGATCGATTCCCTCGTGGGAAGGCTCACACAGCAGCATGGCAGACGATGTCGGAGGCGGCGACCCACCGGACGGTGAGGCAGCAGCAGCACCCCCGGGTGGGGGACCGGGTGCCGTCCAGCCCATCGCGGAACCCCAGCCCGTCGCAGCCGTACCCCAACACATCCTCGATGCACTCGTGCAGCAGATGCAAGCTCTCGCCGACGGCCAGCAGGCCTTATTGGGCCGCATCGACGTCCTGGAGCAGCACCCGGGCCCGCCGCAGCAGCTGCGGCAGCTGCTCCCACAGGTACAGCCTCCACAGCAGCAGCAGCACCAGCAGCAGCAGCAACTTCCAGCACAGCAGCCTCATCCACACCAGCCTCACCAGCAGCAACCTCCGCAGCAGCAGCACGTTTTCCCACCAGCGGGCGGAGCTTTCGCCGGGGCGCAGGGGCTACTGCCGGGGGCCGGAGCGATGGGGGCCTTCCCGATCGGAGCGCCGCCCGCACCCGACCAGCTGGCTGCCGCCTCCGCGGCCGCTAAGATCAACGCCAAGATGGCGGCGGAGCTGTGGAGGTCGCGCGCGGGACAACAGTATTTCGTGGCACGGGGCGGCTTCCACGTGCCGGAAGAGCTGACCAGCGCCTTGCTGGGCCTCATCCTGAAAAACGTGGCCGGCGTGCCGGTCGAGGCGATGCGGCAACTCCAGACTCTGAGCGGCTGGGACGTGCAAGCCTTCTCCCCTCCGGCACCAGCCGGGGCCACACCGATGGCCCTCCCAGCCGAGATGCACTTCAGCACCTTCGTGGCGGCGTTCATGACCGTACTGGAATACGGTATGGAGACCGCCCCCCCCGCCTGCACCACCACAGTGGCGACACTGCGTCACGCTCTGGAAACCGTCGAGAAGTCGGTGAGGACGTACCTCCAGTTCCACGCCCGGCACCTCGCGCCTTTCGCGCAGAAAGTACGCGAGACGCTACTCGCCGCCATGAACTGAGGACTCGAGGAGGCCACCCACCAGCTCGCTCTGGCCGCGACGGGCCTCTGGCGGCTGCACCCCCTGATCCCCCCCTCCGCGGGAGCCGGGCCCACGTTCCAGCATCCCGTTTTTGCCCAGCTGCTCGCGCTAGTGGAGGAGGGAGCCGCGAACAGCCTCGTCTCCCGCACCGACCTGTGGACGCGCTCGCGAGCGCCCACACCCGGGGGGGGGAACACGAAACGAAAATCCTCTCCCGGGGCCAGCCGGCCCAAAGGGTCGATAACGCGAGGCCGGGCGGGCTCCGGGCCGGGGGGCGAAGCCTTTCGTGCACGGCTCCAGTCCTCACGCACCCCGAGCGGCGTCTGCGATTACACGTGGCGGGGCCAGCACTGCCCCCGAGACAGTTGCACGTTCGCCCACGACTAGGCCCCCGCGGCAGCCGGGACCGCGCCCGCAGCCCAGTCGCTGGTTCTGCTACCCCCCCCCTCCCCCACCCCCTCCCCCCCCGTCACTCCCGCAACAGCAGGCCCCCAGCGGCGGGGGACCCAGCCACCCGCCGAGCGCCGCACGGTTCGGCCGGAACTCGGGCGGCGGGGGACGCGGCGCGGCTCGCCCGGGCGCGGGAGCGGGCCGGAGGAGGGGCGGCAATTGACAACACGGGCTCTGCCAGCAGGCAGGGCCGACCACGGGGGGGGGGGGGGGGGGCGGCGGAGGGAGCGCGCTCTTCGCCGACGCTAGGAGGTTCGTGGGACTCCACAGTGCACGCACACCCGGATCGGTTTCGCGGGCTTTGTTTCGCGGTGAGTGTCAGTAGGTCACAGGCGTCGAGGCAGAATAACACAGGGCAGAACCGCGCATACTCGTCACAATCGCACGAACATCCACGGCGGTACCACAGACACCCCGAACCAGTCGCGCGAAGGGAGACCAACACCAAAGGCACGTTCGTGCGAGCCGTCGGTACAGTACATGCGCGGGGGGAGTACCCCGTCCGGTCTCATTCCCTCAGACATCACTCTAATTATCAAACAAAACTGTTCACCTGCTCCCTCGGTTAGTTTTCATTTATTTATTTGTTGCTTTGGTTAAAACTCTTAACGTACTCACTCGGTTAGTTTCCACTCATTCAGTACTTCTTTCGTTCAACTCCCGTCCGAGACGGCTCGCACCCCGTCGCTGAGTGAGTTCGAGGGCCAGTTACCTCCCCCCGCGCGCGTCGGCCGTACCGACCCCGCGGGAGGCTCACCCAGTTTTTTCGTTTCAGCGGGGCCGTTCACCCCGGTCAGTACATGCAGCACAGATAGTTCACGTAGGTCGAGACCCAGTCCCGGAAACTGACCGTAGGACGCCTTGATCACGGGGGCCAGTTACCGTATCCGCGCAAACAAACCCAAAACAAAATTAAAATTAAAATTAAATTAAATTAAATAAATAAATAAATAATAATAAAGGGGCAGGCGTTTGAACAGCGGCCCAGTTTACCCCTTTTCACGGGCAGTCGGACAGTGCCGAGAGTATAGACTGAAGGTTCATTCGTTTTCAGGAGGCAAGGGGTGAACAGAGGGCCAGTTACCCCACTTCAACTTGGAGCGAAGGTCCACCCCTCGCCGCTGCTTTGAGTTCGTGGGCCAGTTACCCCCTCCTGCGGGGGCCGTCAGTACCGGCCTCGCAGGAGGCTCATTCAGTTTTCCGGTGCAGTTTTCAGTGGGGCCAGCCCACCCCTTTGTAGTACCTGCGGCGCAGTACGCCCGTCCAGAACCGCGGCGCAGTACGCCTACCCAGAACGCGGCGCAGAACGCCCAATTCAGAACTGCGGCGCAGAACGCCCATTCAGAACCGCGGCGCAGAACGCCCACCCAGAACAGCAGCGCAGAACGCCCATGCAAAATCGCAGCGCAGTACGCCCATTCAGAACGCGGCGCAGAACACCCATTCAGAACCGCGACGCAGAACGCCCATTCAGAACCGCGGCGCAGCACGCCCGACCAGAACCGCGGCGCAGAACGCCCATTCAGAACCGCGGCGCAGAACGCCCATACTGAACCAGTCACAGTTACAGCTTCCACCCCCCGCGCGTGTCGTCCGTAACGACCGCGTAGGCAACCTTGGGTAGGCTTCGCCGCCGAATCAGCGCGGTCGGGCACACCTCCCGCGCACTTAGGGCAGCTAAATAGCCGCAGACTCACTCGTCAGATCCACGGTAGATTCCGCAACCCCTCGAGAAAACACCGGGGGTCTTAACCCCAACAGTACGTACCTGATCACACACACACTGCAGAACCGAGTCGGGGGCCGGCGGAACAGGGACAAACGGAATCACGCTGGCCACGGGTAGCACGGTACACGTTCGGCCCGGGCGATTCGCGGACGGGTAGCGGGTCAGCACGCTCGCGGCTTCCTGATAGGGAGTCGCTCAGTCGGTCACGGGCCGAACCTCTGGTAAAAGAGTGGCACGCAGAAACAAAAAAGCTCGGTACGGTCGACCTGGACGCCCGGGGGCAACAAGCGGTACTATACAAGCTAGCAGACATTTGCACCACCCTGACTAGACAGTACCGTGGCGTCGTAGGCGACGTAGCCAGAGTCCTGGGGGGATCTTTGGTAGCCCCTCCAATAGACGCAACAAACATGCGACGATATTTGGGCGACCTCAAAGGCTTCGGGGCCATTAATGATCTGATCACGATAGTCACCAGGGGGGTACCGGTGAAGGTAGCCCCCGCCGGAGCCGGGTTGGAACGCGCGATGAGGTACGGCAACCACCGAAGCGCCACCGAGCATTTACCAGCGATCTGGGACAAACTCATTGAAGACGTACGGCGCCAGAAATGCATAGTGATACGGAAGGAAGCCGCGCATGAAATCCCGGGGCTTCGAGTGTCGCCCCTGGGGGCGGTCGTCACCCACAAGGTTCGGATAATCAATGATTTCTCGTTCGAGGCGCAGAGCAAAGGAACAAAAGGAGGACTCAATGCAGACACAGACCCAAACGCCGTCCCCCGATGCCTATGCGCCGAAGCCCTCCCCAAATTCCTCACAGAGCTAGTCCATCTGAGGAAAAAATATCCGAACAAGCGCATTCTAATGAGCAAAGCCGACGTCTCAGACGCTTTCCGAAACGTTAGGGTAGACCCAGACAAAGCCCACAACTTCTGCTACACAGTAGGGAAGCTGATAGTAGTCGATTTTCGCCTCACGTTCGGGTGGTCCGGGTCACCGGGGTTCTGGGGCGTGATGTCGGCGGCGGCTGAACACGCCCACTGTAACACCACAATCCAAACGGCTCAGCTACTGAACGAGGGGGTAGACATGATGGCACACGTTAAGATTGTGGACCGCTGGGACGAAGGAAACCCACGCCCGTTCCAGATGACGCACGAGTCACGGCGCATCGGGGGGGGGGTGGGCGACCCCTTCTTTGCCACGGTGTACGTGGACGACTATTTATTGATGAGGGTTCAACAATCAGACCACGACTTGACGGCGTTAACCGCGTCGGCCTCGCTAGCCTCGGACCATTTACGATTGTTCGGGCCGGGCGAGACCGGCGTCACGCCCAATCTAGCGCCAAAAAAGAGCACTGACTGGGATACCACAATTGACGCCTTAGTTTTCACCATCAACTCGCACACCATGAGAATCTCGCTGACACGCGACAAGATCGAAGCCATCGCTCACCTGCTCCACGACCAGTGGCCCGCGAGAAGGCGTAGCGCCAGAGCACGGGACGTTCTCAGTATGGCAGGGAAGCTGTGGAACCTCACATACGTAGTGCGCGCCGGCAGATATTTCGTGTGGAGGCTGTTGAGACTCACAGGCCTTCACGACGAGCAGAACCCCAGAAACCAGAACGTAGTGCCCCTCGGAAGCGAGTTCCACGCCGACCTCAGTTTCTGGAAGTGGGCCGTCAGCCAGAAACTTCTCCAATCAGGAGAAGCAGTTTACGCCCCTTGTTACACAGCGCTAAGACGCCCGGCCAAACGGCACTATCTATCGGATGCCAGTTTCGAAGCGGTGGGCGGGTACTGTCTGGAACACCGGACGTACTGGAGATACGACCTACCGCCCGAGCTGACGCAGGAGCTAAAAGAGAAGGCCGAGCGACGCGAAACATGCACCATCACAATCAATCTTCTAGAGCTGTTAGGGATGGTAGTGACCGCCTGGGTAATGCTAGAATTGATAGGTGACGCCCCAGAGGCGGTTGGAGACCCCATCTCGATGCGCGGCGATAACGTGGCTGCCGTCACGTGGGTCAACCGCTGCGGCGGGGCTAGGGATAAGCGCGCATGCCTACTCATGAGAATGCTCGGCCGCCTCGAAATCAAGGGGGGTTGGAGCCACGACGCTAAGCACCTACCGGGGATCCAAAACACCTTGGCGGACGGTATATCGCGTTGGCCCCGCACCGAAATGGCAGAAAGAAAAGATACGGGACCTGACTAACAGCGATGCGTGGGTGGGACAGCCTATCGGCCGCCGGGGGAATAAGATATTCGACATCGTGCTCCAAACCAAGAACCTGCAGACCCGACATGACGACAGCCTGTGGTGTATCATGGCCAACGAAGGAGATCATGCATGACTAGCTTGCTCGGGTCTTTACCCGGTACACACTGCCCCCCCGCCCCCCCACCGTGTTATTCCCTTCCCATCCCACTCACGCGGTACTGGCCCATGCAGGAACAGGGCCAAACGCGTCGCGCGGCACGGACGCGGCGGTGCGTCTGGTGGAGACGCTCGCGCTCGCCTCAGTGGGGAAGAGTACCCAAAAGCTCTATCTGGCGAAGTGGAACACGTGGGTGGCCGAGAGGGCAGCGCAGGGAAAGGAGGCGTGGCTGCGGCACAACCCTGATAATCCAAATCAAGTGTTGTACGAGCTGATGGAGTTCATGGCGTGTCGTTGTTACGTACACAACAATCAGCAGTCGACCGTAAGGGGGTCCCTTGCCGCAATCAACTTTTTCCACAAGGTGTATGCCGGCTGGGAGCTCCCAACCACGCATTCCATGATTGTCGCTGTGGGAAAGGGGATTGATCGAGCTCACGGAGCGTCACAGAAAAAAGCGCAGGTCAGGCTACCGTTGACCTGGGCCCTTTTGTCGCAAGGAAAGCCGGTAGTTATCAGTATGGTAGACGGGGGATATGTCTTGTGGTTGGGGCTGGCATTGTCGTACTTTCTGCTGTGCCGCGCGTCTGAGTTGTGGGCGTACGCGGACGGAAAGGTTCACAACGAATTCTGCTTGACGCGCAGTTGTCTTACGTTCTTTCGGGGGGAGCTCCGGGTTACCTTCGAGGACAGAGCATCCACGGACGCGGTGCAGGTGCGGTTCGTGGCGTCGAAGACGGACCAGAAGAGGGCGGGGTGTACAATCACGCGGACGCGCCTAACGGACGCCGGGGGGGATGGGGCAGGCGCGATGGGCGCTTTCGAAGTTTTGCTGGAGCTACTCGCTGTGCACCCCTCGCTCCCGGGGGAATCACCCCTAACGGTCAGGTGGTCCCCCCTCGGTTGGAGACCGTTCACCCGGACGGAATCGGTAGCAGCGTTGCGCCTCATGCTCGGGAGCAGCGGCCGGGACCCGGCGCAGTACGCATTGCACTCGGGAAGAATCGGAGGGGCAACGCAGCTGGCGGCGCAAGGCGTGCAAGGGCTTCAAATCCAACGCGCGGGCAGGTGGAAATCACGCGCGTTCGTGACGTGCGTGAGGGAGGCGGGGGAAGGGGCACACTCGGTCTCTGCCGCGCTAGCGAAAACGGGGTAGACGCGATTCTAGGGTTTTCGTATTTAGGGGGGACCGGAGATGCGCACGGACAGGCTGGCCTTATGGTGTGAGGTGTTACTTAGCCCCGCCGGGAAGGAGCGGGGCATAAGGTCTTCGGGTGAGCCTGTCTCATTAAGTTTCCGGGGTTTCCTACTGTAAGTTGTATTTTATTAACGTGGTGTTGTTGGCGGGGTTTCCCACGGCCCTGGCAGGTCTTTTTAGTACGACGGTGAGCGTGCCTTGCCTGCTGTAGACAAATAATATATTCCAAGAACTCTTGAGCTATAACAAACTGTAGGTTTCCGCAGGAAACTGGCGTTTGTGAAGGCGGTTTGAATTCGAGTAACGGAATAGTATTTGTGCAATAGCCCGACGCGAGAGCTTGACGCAGGAAGCGTCCAGTCTCAGTCGGCACAGGACAGCGAGGGCAGCGAGCTTGTACGAGATCCCAAAGGACACGAAGGAGAGAGCTGGCCTGTCGTCACTCGTATCAGCTGGTCCCTCTGGTTTGGGTTTATCTCGACTTCTGCGTGTAGAAGACAGCGAGACAAGTTTGTATTGATCGACTTTCCCAACCGCCCGCCCTGCCGCTCAAGAGAGGGGGGGGGAAAGGTTGCAACAAGTCGGTCTCATTGTCGAACTGTTTCATCTTTAATTTGACGTTTTTTTTTGTTTTTTTAGTTATTGCTATCGCATGATAAATATATACAGTAGGGGCCGTGAGATGTTACTTAGCCCCACCGGGAAGAAGCGGGGCATAAGTTCTTCGGGTGAGCCTGTCTCATTAATCTTCCGGGGGTTTCCTACTGTAAGTTGTATTGTATGAACGTGGTGTTGTTGGCGGGGTTTCCCACGGCCCTGGCAGGCCTTTTTAGCACGACGGTGAGCGTGCCTTGCCTGCTGTAGACAAATAATATATTCCAAGAATTCTTGAGCTATAACAAACAGCACTTAGCTAGTGGTGGTGGGGTTTCCACACCTTGCGGGGCGATATCGACCCGGAGGATGTCTGTTTTTGTCCCTGGGTGGTTGGAGTTGTAGATGTATGGAAGGATATACGACCCGGGGGTGGGATGTTATGATCCCCGGGTGCGGCGGGACTTCGACGTTGTCCCGAAGGGCAACTCTCGCCGCATGCTGGCTCTATGAGGGCCGGGCAACCGTAAAGTTTTACGTGATATTGGGGTTTCCACATCTTGTGAGGCGGTATCGACCCGGGGGATGTCCATTTGCATCCCCGGTTCGTTGGATTTGTAGATGTATGGAAGGATTTCTGACCCGGGGATGGGATCATATCATCCCCGGGTGCGGCGGGACCTCGCTGTCGCCCCGAGGGGCAACCCTCGCTGCATGCTGGCTCTATGAACTCCAGCGCCCCAGCCAAATCAGCAACTAGCCGGTGGTGGTGGGGTTTCCACACCTTGCGGGGCGGTATCGACGTGGAGGATGTTTTTTTTCGTCCCCGGGTTGTTGGAGTTGTAGATGTATGGAAGGATTCATGACCCGGGGATGGAATTTATCATCCCCGCGTGCGGCGGGACTTCGACGTTGCCCCGAGGGGCAACTCTCGCCGCACGCTGGCTCTATGAGGGCCAGGCAACCGTAAAGTTTCCCGTGGTATTGGGGTTTCCACATCCTTTGAGGCGGTTTGGGACCAGGGGGATGTCCGTTTGCGTCCCCGGGTCGTTGGAGTTCTAGATGTATGGAAGAATTTCTGACCCGAGGATGGATGCTTATCGTCCCTGGGTACCGATGGCTCCCTGAGCCTCAGCCAATCAGTGACCAACTGATGGGGGCAGGGTTTCCATACCGTACCGTGCGGGGCAGTGTCAACCCGGGAAATCGACGTTTTTGTCCCCGGTTGGTCGGAGTTGTAGAGATATGGAAGGATTTATGATCCGGGGATAGGAGCCTATCCTCCCCTGGTTTGGCGGACCCTCGGTGGCTCTTTTCATCACCGATGTTCTAGGAAGAGCCAGCAGCCACTGGCATGGATTTGGGCAACCAATTAGCTGCCAGAATAGTAATTCAAAAATTGGAAGTCAGCAGATAGGCTGGCTAGATGGCTGCCAGAACTGCATCGGGATTGCGCCACGGCCACGGCTCGGCGCGGCATGGGACTCAGTGTTCTGCGGGTTGTGGCACCCAGCCTCACTAGCCATGGGTCAAGGTGGGGCTGAACCGCTCTGAATAGCGCTGCTCAATTACAGACATAGCAGCATTTAATAATATAGATTATATTGTTGCAGGATTTGCTGATGGTTCTTTACGACGTCCTCGTATATATTTAAAAATTTGAAAGAAAACAACAGCTGTGAGCTCGAGGATTTCGTCGAAGCTCATCTTTGCCAGCTGAGTGCAATACTTCGATCGCGCGTACTTACGGATTTTATGTGTCCTCGTGTAGGATGTACATCCCGTATGAGGGGGACACAATCTGAGGCTGTAGAGTTCAGGAAGTGTGTGCCTATTTGTGGGGGGAGAAATAATTAAAATAAATTAAAATTAAAATTAAACAGTCTGAAATAAACGTACCAGGTATACTACTGTATGTACCAGGTATAGTGTTCGAACGAGTTGACGTGAGAGAGTGGGTCTACTATTATTAATAGCGCAAGCCACCTGTCGTCGTTGTATATCTGTATATACTGACAAGAGCAGTATATACCAGTCTCTAGACTACACCCCGTACCGTATGCCCTACTGTATCTAGCACCTACGGCACGTCTTTTGAAGAGACATTTCGCAGTTCGTAGAGGCTTGCCTTTCAGCATGCTTTAGACAGACGCGGTTTGGTGCGGTGCCTTTTACTCCGTATATACAGGAGCAGGAGTAGTACATTTATTTGGTCAAAGCAACCATTTTGCGCAACAGTCGGCGCGAGGCTGGTTGCGCGCAGCGCAACTACTTGCGTTTTTGGGCGCGCAACGTTTTTGGCCGCAGGCGAACTTTTTTGTTGCGCGTTTATTTCTCGCCGGAGGCAAGGGCCCACAAATAACCGAAAACATAACACACCCAGGGACGATCTCAGAGAAACCGGATCGCAAAATAATATATTTACCCGGGCATTCTCAAAGTATGTGTGCATCCCCGGCGGTGTTTCTGTTTTGGCGGGGGGGTATCCTCATGGACCGAGGCGTTCTCAAAGGTTAGTTCATTTTGGTAATCTGAACCCTAATGGCCCCAATACGTTCTCTGCAGGGTTATCTTGAACACGCGCACCGTAAAACCAGCCGGACAACTGGAACGCCCTGCCCATGCCACAACTATTCTACGCTTTTCGCAAGTGCAGTGGAGACCGCATTCCTTTGGTCCCTCCCATGCCTCCCCCACATGTGTCAACAAACCCACAGAAATTCGTCTTCCTGCGCGCTGAGTTTGCAACTCCGAGATACTTTGCGCAGCTAACTGGGTGCCCCCCACCCCCCCCCATTCTTCCCCGAGAGCAACGCAAACTGCATAGGGTTTCTACCGCTGTTTTCAACCATCAACCTCAACGCTGCAGCCGCTTCTTCGGTGCTACTGCAGTCACCACCTTACAACCGAAAGACGTGCCCCTATCATACCTGTCATAGGCGCCCTCCCTGGTAGCTGGGGGTGTGCGTTGAGCAGTTGCAACAGGAGCATCCCGAACGCTGCTATCGACAGTCTCCCCCATCTCCCTCTTGTTCGCGATCCGCGTTTGCGTGGTGGCACACCCTGCTCTCTTTTCATCTTCTTCGACACCAATCAATGCGCCTGAAATGCCGTGGCGGTCTAGGCGCGCCCTGCTCTCTTTTTATAATTCTTCGACATCAATCAGTGCGCCTAAAATGCCGTGGCGGTCTATATGTTCTCAGACGAAACCTGTCCTCTTCAATGAACGAAAGTATGGCAGTTCCGCGTCAGACAAAAACCTCGGGGTGGACCTTCCCGTTTGCGTATTTCCACAGCTCTGACGCTCTTTGCACAAGAGATAACATGTCACCCGCAATTCCACGCCACCTGGCACACCCTCCGTCTGCCATACTTGCAACTACGCGTCGCGCTTGCGATACCAGCACCCACATCAGCGGCAACATAATATGTGTGTTGACGCATGCTACGATAGAGGTGCACCATGCTTTTTCTGAGCTCCTCACTTAAGGAGCGCCATACCTCACCGAAAAAATGATTTTGGAGGAAAATAAAAGTGCTGCCGGATGAGAAATATCATGACCGAAGTATACTCTGAAACATATTTCGTCACAAAAATGAAATTCCGACGAAATTGGATCAAGGAGCCCGATCGTTCAGAAAACGATTCAGCCCAAAAGTGCTACCTCTACCGTAGCACGCGTCAGTTCCTGCTCGACATGACATGCGCTCTGTCTACACTAGCCCCTTTCCCACTGCCGCGGTCATGCATTGCGACGTCGGCAGTTCTCATCCTGCGAACATCTTATGGAAACAACAGTTAAGGGCCGTTCCTAACGAACAAAACAAAATTACGATTCATGACGTTTTGGCATGACAAAATATCACGATTCGTGAGGTTTCTTTCCTAACGCAAATAGGTGATTTTTCGTCACGATTCGTGATATTTTCAAATTGTCAAAAATCCGATATTTCAAATCCAACGGTATTTGAGGGTGGGGCCAACTCTCGCAGGTAGGTGACGGCCAGGCCGTGTCAGGCCGGCCGCGCCCGACCCGGCCCGTGATTCAATTCGCTGCCCAAGGTTTGACCCGGCCTGTGATATTCCAACCTCAAGTGTCATCGGCCAAGCCAGGTCCGCGCGAGGTTCCAATATCTCTGACATGTCGTCTGCCCTGCTTGGACCGTGAGATTTTCAGTTTTGTTTTTGTTTTTCTCCACGCTCTGTCTTCTCCGCCTCGAGATTTGGAGGCCACATCGTGCTCGTTAGTCCGCACCCAGCAGTGTCTTTAGGCAGCTGCTCGCTGTCCACAATCGTCGTACGAAGCAGGGTCTGCCATGCCCCTATACCGGCCATCGGATACCGATGGTGTCAGGTGGGTTACGTAGTGCCTTGATCAGGCGTATTTCGAGCCACGACAAAATGTCATGAATCGTGATTTTGTTTTCTTTCGGGAAAATGTAAAACAAATGACGTCGTGAATCGTGAGGTTTTTGCCGTGAATCACGACAAAATAAATCACGAATCACGACGAAAACCTCACGAATCGTGATTTTTTTCGTTCGTTAGGAATGGCCCTAAATCGCTGCTATTAATAGAGCAGTACATCGGCACCACCTTTAGTGAAGAAGTGCATGGCAACAAGAGGAAATACAGCAAGAGCTACGACCGCATTAGTTAGCCAGGTAACACTGTCGCCAGGGCGTTTTTCGCCACGTATATGTGTGGGCAAATTTTGGGGAAATGTTGAGGAAATTTGGGTGAGACAACTCTGCGCCTGTGACTAGCGGTAAAACGCCTACACACAACTCAACGAACAAACGACGTATGGACGGGACCACGGGCCGACGCAGGAAGCCTCGCCCAATCCAATATGCACATCAAAGTATCCACGGTATTGAGACAAAATACAAAATTAAGATAAAATGGAGACCCCATCGGATGGGTCTAAAGTTGGCATGGCAAAGATTATAATAATAATGGAACCGTGGACATGATCGAAATGTCCCGGAATCGTTATCACAGAGAGGTCGCCACTTCTTGTTTCCCGAAACCTCGTCAGCAAACCGAAACCTCGCGGGCAAAGCTTGTCATTAAATTATTCAAGCCATCTCGACCACCCGGCAGTAAGGATAGTATGCATAGGGTTATTTACCCATATACATCACAGGGACTATCCGCTCGCTGAGTATACGATACGCTAGCCAAGCGTGAGTTCAGCGCGGGGCGGGGGTATACCAGGCGAGGACGTCGTGCCGGTGCAAGAAGCCTCGTCCAATAAAATTCATACATTAACTGATCCACGGTATTGAGACACAATGCAACAGTATAAGCATGGGTGCGTATGTGCGTACCCATGCCTATAGTGTTTCTGGTTTAATCTACTGTTGATTACTATTTGCTTTCGTCCGGGGCGCACTTGAAGTCGCTAACGCTACATGCTATGCCTCGCCAAGACATCATCCGGCCGGCTCTGGCTATCCCGCTCTCGGCTGTATTATGTGATCATGCGGTATCACCGAAACTCGGGTGTCCAACACTCCGCTCGAGACAAGATCTGACTTATGTGCCGAATCTCCAGAAATATACCCGCCCATTCTGCAAATACAATATGTCTGTTCCTCCGTTTACCGATCTACCACTTATCCGTCATGATACAAAATATAACTACAGTGGGAATCAAACGCGCTTTGGTCATGCCAGCCGGGTGCGTAGCCACATCTTGACCCAGCACATTCAGCAATAGGTATTCATCAAAACGTTTCCGCTCCCCTCGCCATGCTAGATTCCGGGGGCGTATCGCATGTTGTCCTTTGCCGGCGAAACTGTCGCCCAGCCGCAGTCTCGAAGATCTCGACCAGATCTCGATCAAACGATGACTACATCCGAGTAAGGCAAACAAAGGACACTGTGATATGAACCTCTCGAGTTGACCGGCGGATCGCGAATGGTTCGCTGCGCGGCTAACCGCCGCCCTCTCATTGTCGTTTTCTCCCTCCCTCCCTCCCTCCCTCCCTCTTCCTCTCTAGTGCCCTCTCTCTGTATATCTCGCTGGCTATATCGTGCCCCTCTATGTCGGCTCGTGGTTTGTTGCTGCAGTACGCGATCTTCATACATTGACGGGTTACTACCCAGCCAGGCTCCCAACACTGATACAGTAGATTGTCTTTATCGCTCACAACACACCCGTTTTTTTTTCCCGTCGTATAAATATAGCACACAGGCCCGGATGCCCTTCTTGTTTAATTCTGCCCTATCACCTATCACCTATCACCTATCACCTATCACCCAGTGCTCTCATTTGCAGTACGCATACAATGATGGTTTTATTGGGGTTGGGAAGAATGCATTCATGGAATAATCCGTGGAGTTGGGGATGCACGAGCACACAGCAACAACGTGAAACACGTATTCGGGTACATTTTATAGTTCGAGTCTGCAGCCCACAAGGGCACCCAAGCACCTACCCAGCGAACCAAAGAGAGCCATGTGTAATCCCTCAACATTTATGTTGGATCTACTGTAGCCGTCGCACTTCTGTCGCCAGGCCCACTTGATTTCTGCTGCACTCGAGCCTTGCCCCTACAAACTGAAAAGGGGGTTTATTGATGCTTTGACCAGAGCCTGAAAGGCCTAGGCTGACGTCCGGTTCGAACCCCCGACCCACACCGCATCATAGGTCACGATTGTCGGTTGTGGTCCCAGATAAATAATACCTCTAGTGGTTATCCGCTCGAGCAACAAGAAGGCCCTCGCTCGGCGGAGTGGCTACCGCGCTGTCGCAGGCGCTTTCTGGTGACTTGCTTGCTCATCGACGACTATGTACAGTTAACATAAAAGCTATATTCCTGGGGTGGACAATCGAAATCCTGTTGCAGAACACGAGGCAGGATCTTCCTATAGGCACTGCCGGGCAATTGCCGCGGCCAACCCAGGACTAGTCGGCTTACGACGAAGCAACCACCACGGGCGTGGCAATGTATTGGCATATTTTTGAGACGGCGCATACGTGTGAAACGGTTATCTACACGCCTTGTATTGATGCAAACCGTGATGCATAGAGAAACGAGCGAGCACACGACGCGTGCTACGGTAGAGGTAGCAGTTTTTGGCTGAATCGTTTTCTGAACGATCGGGCTCCTTAACCCAAATTCGTCGGACTTTCATTTTTGAGACGACTAATGTTTCGGAGTATACTTCGGTCATGAGATTTCGCATCCGGCAGCACTTTTTTTCCCCTCCAAAATCATTGTTTTCGGTGAGGTATGACGCTCCTTAAGTGAGGAGCTCAGAAAAAACATGGTGCACCTCTATCGTAGCATGCGTCACACGGGCGAACACAGCAGAATGAAACCATCTCAACTTCACGGATCCCGCTACGAAGAGGTGTTTTTGTAAAGAAGCAATGTAAGGGGTGCATGTAGTGGTAAGGGGGTATTGAGGTGAGGCTTCCTTATGGCTGCAGCAGGCCTTATATCTTCGAAGGCATACCAACTCCTAAGGGTATCAGAAGACGAGCAAGAAGAAGGAAGAAGAGAAAAAGCTAATATCTCAAAATGCTTTTTGTAAAAGCTAACAAGAGTCACGAGACAAAATCAACATATGCACTGCATGCCGGTCATGGTGGCTAACCAGAGACGGATTACGACGAAACGGACTCGACATGGTGTTGGCAAACGTTCCCTTCAGTAGACGCTGGGGTGGTCAAAATCGGTTATCCTTGGGTCTTGTTCTGATTTAAACCTTGACGTACAGACAGACAGACAGACAGACAGGCAGACAGCACAGGCAGACAGACAGACAGACAGACAGACAGACAGACAGACAGACAGACAGACAGACAGACAGACAGACAGACAGACAGACAGACAGACAGACAGACAGACAGACAAACAAACCCACGGACAAATTGAAAAACGGAAAGACACAAAGACAGATGAAACGGGGTGCTATCGGGGTGCTATACGTATATACCCAGGTGAAAACAGATAGATAAGGATACTTGGTAGCATTAAAAAAATAAAGATCGTACAAACAGTGCCTGGCAGGGGTTGCGAATGCCGGGAATACGGGGCGGTAAAGTAGGCCTTGAGGCCCGCCCACCTCTCTCACTCCCTCCTCGACCCCGAGGCACCCTGACGAAAAGAGCTGTGGTACTTCCGAGGCAAACACGCGCAGAAAGGGGTGACAGGGGAGAAACGCGCCGGGATGACAGCACCTTCTTTTTCACTCGGTATTCCAGGGACACACATGTATAGGACCCGCGTTCCCCCATACCGAAGTGATAATTCCCCACAGCCTGTGGGTTGCGCCCATTCCCCAGCGATAAGGATTGCTTCACCCCCTCCCCTTCCACCACAAGCGTTGTGGGTGGTCGCTTTAGCCCCCTTGAGAAATGCGCCCAAACTAATTGGAAGTAGTACGAGATAAGGATTGCAGTGGTGAAGGGCTAACCTTGGCAACTATGTTGAACGGCAGCGTAGCATACTCGACTTGGCGTAGCGCTGCGATAATTGTCGCGATGTGATGGCTCTTCCGCGGCAGAAACCCCACGATGTAGGGCTTACCATACTTGAACATTGGGCGCTCCTCCCCGCCCCCCGCTCCGCACGTGCCTCTGTTGTTGGCCTTGACCAAGCGTACTAGACGTACCACCGCCCCCTTCCCAGCCCCTCAACGCCATCCCCGTCCAACTCTTCCCCTGCATTCCCTCATAAATGTATCTGCTGTTGCCCTCCCACTTCGTGCCCCCCCCCCTAGTGGCCTTGGTATGTGCTGTGCTTGTGGCCTCGAGCTCCCACTCGCTTTCCGTCCCTGCCCCCCCCCTCCATCGCAAAACCGATGCCGAAAACTCTCACCTTTCTGGAGCCAACCACGGCTGCGGCTTCTCTTGCAGCCCTGGTGTTTATCACTCCTGAGGGATTGCCGTGCTCCCCCCCTACCCCCTGCGGGGCTGGTGCTGGAGGGCCCTGTCCTTCTGGAGCCAGACCTTGCTGGTGTGGCTGCGGTGGTCCTGAACGGGGCCCACCCCGGCTGGTGATACACCTCGCCCTCCTCCTGTGGTTTCGCGTCGGCGATGCTGCCCCTCCGGCACCCATCAATACTGATGTTGTCACTACCAGCTAGTGCTCTGCGCCGCCCTCCCAATGTGTGTCCCCCCTTTCTGCCCACCAATGCATATTTCTAGTTTGTCTGGGGCTGGTACTATGCATCGCCCCTCCCCTGTGGGGCCTTCTGTTCCTCCGTGGCCCCCCTCTGCCGCTGCCGTGGCGATGCCGGGTGCTGCTGTGCCGCCGTCGTCTATTTATGCTGCTACTGCAATCGCTGGTGCTCTGCACCGGCCTCGCAACGTTCTCCCCGCTTCCCCTCCAGTACCCACCTCTGCTGCTGCTGCTGTGGCTGATATGCTGCACCGCCCACCCCCTGCGAGCACTCCGGCTCCGCTAGTGCCCCCTTTCGCTGCTGCCGTAGCGGTCTTGACGAGGGCCCCACCTTCGAGTCCCCGTCGTTGGTAGCCTACGGGGGTCGGGTCAACGGTGGTTACGGGTAGTTTTCTCGCTGCACCCCCAGGCTCCGGAGGGTACTAACTCTCTCCCCCTTGATGTGAGGAGGGTCCTGAACGTTAGTTGGCCTGGGGAAATTGAACTAGCGTTGTTCGGGGAGAGGGGGAAACGGGATGGGGAATGACAAGTTGTGCGGCCCTTTCCATTAATATTGTGGCTAGCTGATCCCTCAGCCAAGTGAATCGGCCGTGCAAGTGTAACCCGCCTGTGTACAGTACTACAGTAGTCGAACTATGTGCCGGGTATTATGTCCTGCCATGCCTTGTGTACCGCACGATGGTTCGGCCATGCCTCTTGAGACTTCCACGGGTCCCCCGTATATACGACTCCCACAGGTTATACCCAGGTACCAGGTAGTTTATAGGGCCGGCCCATGGGGCTCCCATGGGGCTTCCATGGGGCCCCCTTGGGTTATACCTGTAGTGTTGGCCCATAGAACTCTAATGAGTGTCCCATAGGGCTTCCATGGGTCTTCCGTGAGTTTGAAGCATCGTGTTCCCGTGGAATTCCCATGGAGCTTCCATGGTTTAGTACCGGCCCGTTGAACTCCCAGGGGTCTTCCATGGGACGCTCACAGGCATTGTTTTTGTTGATAGTGCTCTCATGGAGCTCTCATGGAGTTACTACAGTATGTGGGTCTCATTTCCTGGTCCAAGGAAGTCTTATGGATGATACATGGGACATACATGGGTTTTCCATGAGTCTATAGCGTTTACATGGATCTCTCATATAACCTTGAAAGGTTGAAGGGCAGGCGCATGGGGCTCCCAGGGGTTTATAGGGCTCCCATTGGCCTCTCATGGGGCGCCAATACTCGGTTATGGATCTCCCAAGAGTCTCACGTGGGACTCCCATGGATTTCCCATGGAATTTCAATGGGCCTTTGAATGGTCTATAGTGTTTTCGTGCGGATCTTTCATGGAACTCCGATAGGGCCATATTGTCCCATGGGACTCCCCGTGAGTATCCCACCTCCCGTGGGTGCCGTCTAGGATTTCCCCATGAGTTATCCATACGACTGCCCCATACGTTGTCCATGAGACTCCCATGTGGGACTTCCACGGACACACACCCTGCCCCACGAAACAAAATTGACCCTGCCTGTCCCAAAGTTAAAAACTCCATTGAACTCCCATGATGGGACTGCCATGGACTTCCCGTGGGATCTACAAAGCTCCCATGGGACCCCCATGGGACTCCAGTGAGTATCCCACGGGTCTCTCGTGGGGCTTCTATGGGACTCTCATGAAATGCCCATGAAAGGTGCGCCAAAGTGCTCATAGGACAAAAATTAATACCCTGCATCGGTGACCTTAATTCCTGTAGACCCCTCTATGGTATGTAGCTGGCCGTGTATAATCAAACTCGTGTGCTATTTTTATAGTGTTGTTCCATGACCACCAGACCCAGACCCCAGACCTATCCTCTAACCACTTGCAAGGTACTACTGTACAGTACTACTGCAGTTACGCACCGGTGATGGCTTGTCACAAGTGTCCTCGACAAAGGTAGGTGTTCGCAACTCTCCCAGCGGGTACAGCAGTACGACTGATGTGCTTACTCTGGCCTGTACCGCTGCTGCTGCTGCTGCTGCGGTGCGGCATACTCATGAAAATGTAACATTGACTACACCTGCCCATAAGGGTCCAAGTCGTTCGTTGTTGGTGCGCTGGTTAGTGCCGATGGACGATGAGTATATATGAGGTATATCATCGCAGCGGAAGCGATCACGATGGCCCCCAAACCGATTGCATCGATAGCGGGATCGAACACAGAGCCGACACGACTGATGGGGTGGCAATCGTCCATTGCTACAGTTGTTGTGCGCTTCGTTGTTGTCGTTGTTGGCGTGGATGCACTGTATGACTGTCCATTGTGCTGTCGTTTGTGTTTTCTGTTGTTGTTGTGGGGTGGGTCCTGTGCCTACAGTACCATCAACCCATTGATCTGTTATCGTATATGACAGTGTATATCATGGCATACAACGCACCACCAGTGATATTGTTTATGGGTTTTGGATTGCCACCACTCGGGGTGGTCTACCATGGGGGGTGTGGTACACAAGATGGAGTGTGCTGCACAGTTGGCATATACGGTACTCTTACACCTGGTACAGCAGTCGTTTCCCAAATTGTGATTGGTCCCTCCGGCATTGGGGCGGAGAGAAGGACCGACCCTAATTCATGTCTGGTCTCTGGTACAGTAGTTTTATTATTTACACTACTGTACCGCAATTCATAGCGAGTCGACGAGGGCAGAAAGGGCTCAGGTCTTCTCGCGATAAGAGCTTGATGTGTGACCCCGGATCTGAGATACGACCACAGTACAGCAGTAGGGGGGAGCGAGAAAAGAAGGGCGAAGAAAAAAAATGGGATGGAAAAAATACAAAAATACAAATATTTTTATTTTTATTTTTTTTAAACCCTTTGGGCAAAATAAGCATGCCTCCAAAATAACCATACAAAACTCTCAGTAAACCCCTTTCGTCTAACTTTTCGAAGACAAACACTGAACACGCTTGCTTGTGGGTGGATGTCGGCTCATTCTGGCAGCACCAGCGCCAGCACGTCTGACAGCCGCAGCACCACCATAGCGTACGCGGCGCTCGGCTTTGGCGGGGGTCTCCTGCTGTCCTGCTCGCTACTGCCGCAGATATACCGCGTGCACAAGCGCAGGACTACATTCGATATGAGTTATGGGTATCAGGTGAGTACTCGTAGGGGATCCGCGTAAGAGTGTGGTGTTGTCTGCTTGTTTAGTCTGTAGGTGTCAGGTGTTTGGTTGGCGATTTCATCCTGGACCGCAACTCCTTCGCATGGCTCCTTGGGCTCTCGAACAAGCACAAGTCTCGTCTGTATTGACGCGGGAAAGATTAATGGCGCGGTTCAAAGGAACACTCGTACAAACATATGGCATCATGGACGCTAAACTACACGGTATGCTTCACTGCCATGGACTTTCTTGGACTTCCATGGCGCTGACAGGGCACTGGCATGGGCTGTCACACTACAATGTGCTTTCTTCGTGGTATCCAATGGCACTACTGCCATTGCATTGCCACCATGGCAGTATTATGGCCTTGCCATGGAAGACCATGACAATTCATGGACGTTGATGGACTTTCGCAAACTTTGGTGGGCTTTCATAGCACTGCCATGGGCTTGCGTCTGCCATGAGGGTACTGACTGCCGTGGAAATTTCATGACAATACGAGTACCACCAAAATGTCCCATCGTACTGCCATGTCACTGCATGGCCTTGCTATCGCACTCCCACGGGCATCACGCGGCACCCTCATGGGCCTGCCATGGCCCAATCTACTCGGATTAACCATGGGACACACCGTCCATGGGTACGCCCTTGGGGTTTCCCACGGTCTGTACCCGTAGTGTGCCTTATGGTGCAGCGCATGGGCCTATCCATGGGATGTCGAATGGTACACTATAGGTCATGGGATACCCCACTGCTGGGTGAACCCTGAGGTAATTCGTGGTACTTCTCATAGTGTATGACATATGGGGTGTGCTTCCCCATACTGTAACCCATTCCATGGGATGATCTGTATGGGCTGGTACATGGCAAGCCCATGCAAAGCTCGTTGGAGAGTTCCCGGGCTTGCGCCTGGTATACCCCACTGTGAAGTCCATCGCAAAGCTCACGGGCTCTCCCATGGGCTAGCCCATGGTGGGGCTTAACCGTAGGCTAATCCATGGTCTGCCCCATGGACTCGGCCACGAAATGTCCCATGGGAAAACCCATGGAGGGGCTCCTGCGCAATCGGATGTTCCATGGAATTTATCATTGGCTACGTCACGGGCTACTCCATGGGATGGCCCATGGGGTAACCCATGGCTGAGCCCATGGGATAGACCACGTGGGTTATCCTAGCCCACGGTGTAACCCACGGGATAGCCCATGGGATGTCTATCGGGAAACCCATGCGATAGCCCATGGGGTACGCCATGGGATAGCCCACGCGATAGACAATGAGTTATGCTAGCTCAGGGGGTTATTCATGGGATAGAACATGGGATAGGCCATGTGATAGCTCAAGACTTGGCCCATGGAGTAGACCGGGGGCTATGCTAGGTCATGGGATACGCCATGGGTTAGCCCATGACTTAGCCCATAAGATAGACCACAGTTATGCTAGCCCACTGGGTAACCCATGGGATAGCCCATCAGCGTGGTATATATTTGTACTTATATATACTTCGCATGCCATGACCGGTGGTATGTTTGGTGTTGATGAGATATGTATATGTTAGCTGCTACGCTGCTGCTGTGTGTGATGATGTCAACTGGTGTGTGTGATGATGACGAGACACATATTCCCACCCGGACCATATTTTGCACATTTTTCCCACTTAGTGTAGAAATAGAGCTCATGGCATAAAGACGATGATTTACGCTAGCCCTTAGCTGAGTTCATGGGACGGGATAGACCATGGGTTTTGCTAGCCCGTAGGGTAGCCCATGGGATAGACTATGGGTATGGTATAGCCACATGTGCCATGGTCGATGGTTGTGTGATGCTGATGGGTGATCGACTTGTTATCAGCCCCATTAGCATTGCTGCTGCGTGTGATGGTCTTAGCTGGTGTGTGTGATCATGATGCTCCTGAGCTGCTGCTGTGTGGTGATGATGATGCCACCGAGCTGCTGCTGCTGCTGCTACTGTGTGATGATGACGAGAGACAGATCACCGGACCTGATCACACCCTGATCTGGTCGCATTTGGCAACATTTTCCCACTTAGTGGTGCACTAACACAATCGACCCTCCGCAGGGGCCGCCGGAGGCCGAGAACACGAAGGACGACCCGTAATGGTGTGTACCTGGTGGAGCAGGGCAGATTAACAGCACAGTCATGGTTGTACTTCGACGTACCTACAAAGGACAGTGCTCAACCATGGGCTAATCTATGGAACCCATGGGTTCCCCAATGGACTATTACATACCAACGGAAAAGCCCATGGAACATCCCATGGGAAATCCCAAGGCGTAAATCCTACAAATGGGATGGCCGTGGGATAGGCCATGGACTGTCCCGTGGGGCGCTGATCTAATGGGATATGGGACATCCCATGAGAAAGCCCGTCGAATAGCGATGCCCCATGGGATAACCCGTGGGACAACCCATGGGGTAGCCCATGGGTATGAGCCGATGGGAAAGCCCATGGAGTAGGCCATAGGATACCATGAGGCAGGCCATGGGATGTGAGGGGAAGATGGCCATGGAGCATCCCATGGGATCCACGGCACAGATCGTGGGATGATGTACCACATAGTATATACACCCCATGGGATATCCCATGGGTACCATGGCTTAAACCATGGTATCCATGGCCTATCCATAGTATATTCCGTGGGATATCCGATGGGATACATCGACCCATGGGCGTACCCGTGGGAGATCCCATGAGACATTGTACTCCACGGGATATTCCACGGGGTGACATCCTTCCCATGAAATGTGCGATGTGGTGTCCCATGCAAACCCACGGGACATTCCATGGGACATCCCATGGGACACCCCATGGACAAAGCAAAGAATGTTCGTACGTGATCCCCAAGAATGGCATTGCCGTGGTATTGTCGTGGAAGTGCCATGGCATTGTCCTGGCAGTTCCATGACTGGCAGCCCATGCCAGTGCCTAAGGCCTGTGAAAGCCACTGCTACAGCAGTGCCATGGCGACCTATTTAAGTCCATGACAGTGTCATTGCAGTGCCGTGATAGGTACTGGGAGATATTCGAAGCCCACGTTAAGCCGATGGCCATAGAAGGGCCATGGTAGTGCCATGCACGCACATGGTGTAGCTGTCTGATGGCAGTGTCATGGCAACCTTCGCCATCAAAGTCCACGGCAGTCCAGTCGACGGAAAGGGTGGACCGCTACAGTCCGGCCACGTTACGGTAGTCCATGGCGACAGTCCAATGCAAACCCATGTCGGCAACGCATCCATGTTTTGTGCCGTGGAGGTGCCATCACAGGTGCCGTGGTAAAACTGTCCTGGCAGTTTGCCGTGAGCTTCCATAGCACTGCCATGCGATGCGAGTGCCACGAAGGCCCATGGTAGGTAGTGTGCTATGGCAGTGCCATGGCAGTGTCATGGGCGTTGCACTTCCAAGACAGTGTCATGGGCATGGTAGTGACATTACAGTGTCGGGGGCATACCACTGCCAAGACATGGCACTGCAACCGGATACCGTTGTAAGGTGCATCCTGGTCGGCCAGCCAGAAAACCAAAAGATGCTAAAAAAACAAAAGAGATCCCGCTCCCGGTGTGGAAGCATATAATGCACCTGATGGGATCGAATTACAACACTCTCAGCTCTACGCAGCTTGCAAATAGAACTTTCCATGACAAAAAAAAACGATCCCACAGCTGACATGCTTTTTATATTGTTTTCAAATGGCTGGTGTACTTATATGCGAAGTATGCCAGGTATCAATGGCGACTACCTTACGTATCACTACTAAAATACGAAGAATGAACGCTGCGGGTTGTGTCCCATGAATGTAACATTCTCGTACAGCGGTAGTGGGGATCTCACTTCAACTTATTCCAATTTAGTGCGGAAGGGCTCCCAGCATGCATTGCGTTACCGCCGCGCTACAAAAACTGACACTTTGGTCCCAGCAAATCAGGAAAATGTCGCTGCACACGGTTCCGTACCCCCACGTTGTGTTGCCTGACAGTGCTGTAGCTGTAGTAGTGATGCTACTACGGTAGCGGTGCTAAGTGGTAGCCTTGTCTCGGTCATTCAACCCACAGCTCTACTCGTTTCGGAGCCCCACCAGCTTCGATCCGCAAGTAAATTTGGCGGCTATCATACATGGCGCATACTCATGCGCATACACGTCAGTACGCAACCGCACGTGTGTTGCGTGAGATAACCACAGAGATGGACACGGTCGAACGAACGTAAGGGGGGGAAGAGGGCCTTGTGCTTCACCCTCGCAGCGGAAAGCTAGGGTCTTAGGGGAAGCACCGAAATTGTACGAGGCTCTTCACCTGAAGGGTTCTATGGTCCACCCCACTATCACGCAACAACCGACTTCAAGAAAAACACTCTACAGTAAGCCCGATACACGATCGATCCTATGGGGTATATCATATTATATACTTCGAAGTTTAGACGAAGTACCTGGTACAACAGTAACGGTTGTAAAGTACACACCCGATCTAAAGGCACGACGTATTGGGTAGCTCCTCAGACTTGTAGTACGAAACGATAGAGGTAGAGAGGTATACCGTTTTTTGGCTGAAATGGTTTCTGAATGATCTAATATTATTAGTAGTAATAGTATGCTCCTTAACCCAAAATTGTCGGACTTCCATGCTTCATACTATTAATAATAGTGTTGTGATATTGTCGATTGTATAGTCAGGCCATCGTATTGCTCGTCGGGTAGAACCTCAAGTTTCGTCCAAACTCATTGTTTTGACTACTGCAGGTATAGAGGCATACACCTCCTCAAGCGAGGAGCCTCCGAAAATCATGTAACATGGTGCCAAGACCTCCACCGTACTATTAGTAGCATGCGTCTTCAGTTCAACAGAATCACAGAATCGGCACTGACAAGTCAAAGGGCCCAAACGCCCAGCCCCTGCAGTACCATGGCGCGGCTCAGCGGGCAAATTTGGACACGGGCTAACGGCCTCCGCACTCAACAAAATGACCGAACTATTACTGCAAGAGCACATCCATCTCCCTCCCCCCCCCCGCACTTCTTCGCTCTTGTCTCGTTTGCCATCGTTATCACACTATATGAACCGGCCCGGGGCTGGTGAGAGCAGGTCGTCTGTACGGCGGCAGCGACGATGTCCCTGATCTACTACGGCTACTACGATATGTCGTCCACGTTCATCCCATGCCTATTGTCCTTGGTCATGATTATGTACCTATTGGGAATGAAGATATACGTAGAGGAATACGCCCCGCGAATCGAGGGAGGCACTGATCCGTTGGCTTCGAGGCTAAGCAGCGCACTGCTGCCGCAAGCACACGTCAAGAATGATCAGTGCGCGGCGGGGACTCCGTGATGCAATCGTGTCATGAAATCGTCGCAAGGAAATGGTGCACAGCTGCGCTCACTGGGATGCGAAAGGAACTCTTTGGATGCTCTTCTTCCGGAAAATCGACGGCGCAATTGTCCAAGACCAAGAAACGGCACCGCTCTCGTGCTACACAGGTAGTAGGTCCGTCAAAGTACGGTAACACTCACATTGGTCGGCTTCGATAGTTCGTTACTGGAATGCCTACCAATAGCCTACATCGAGAGGGTGCGTTAGTGGATAGTCGGTATCGGCAGGTTCGATAGTGCATATTCACAGTGGGCATGGTAGCCTCGTTAGTGCTTGTGAATAGTTGACATGGATAGGTTCGTTAGTGCTTAGTCCAAAGCGATAGTTTCGTTAGTGCTTAGTCCAAAGCGATAGTTTCGTTAGTGTTTGTTACCTACAGTAGTCGACACCGACGGGTTCGTTCGTGCCTATGAATAGTCGGCGTCGATAGCTTCGTGCGTGGTTATAATAGTCGGCATGGATAGGTTAGGGTTAGTGCAACCATCTCCTAGGGGGAGGGGGGGCTCCTTTCCCCGTCATCCTGTGTCCTATCCAGGTATGTGCTATACCAGTATGCTATTTTGTCAGGATGTTTTATGCCAGTATGTTATATACCAGTATGATACATGCCAGTATGTCCTATTCTACTAATCTATGTTCAAGGGGCACACGCCGAGGTGCACGAGAGGATTCGATCGTTTCGAGTGTACAAGCACCGTCGGATGTCGACCAGTGCAAGTCTATCAATCCCATGTGATATGTCTGTACTAAGCATCTTCAGCTGTTATATTGTAGGCGAGTACCCCGACAGTGTTGGTACAGCATGTTCGTTCGATCCACGAGCATTTATGTACGAATTTTATGTGTGTGTTCATTGAATATATGGAGGTTTTATGATACCTGGAGGTGTGTACGTAACCGTCGTAACCGTCAGAGAACGCGTGCTACGGTAACGGTAAGTAAAACTTCTAGACCGGAATATGTTTGACTGACTCTTACTGTCTATTACTGACTATTACTGACTCTTACTGACTATCACTGGTTATTAGGGACTGTTACTGACTGTTAAATGACTATTGCTGATTGTTACTGACTATCACTGGCTATAACTGACTGTTACTGACTACTACTGGCTATAAGTGACTGTTACTGACTACTACTGACTATTACCGACTATTACCCACTATTACTGACTATTACTGGCCAATACTGACTAATACTGACCAATACTGACTATTACTGACTATCACTGACTATTACTATACCATGGTACCCCTGAACTGAGGAACTACCCGGTATGGTATACTACTTCAGTAGTATCCTATTTTATTTCGCACATAGGTCATGGAATTGTTGATTCGGTTTAGTAATATAATTATTAATAGTAGCCGAAGCACATTTTCTCGAAGTCGGTTTTTGGTGGTATGAAGCTTCTCAAGCGAGCATCCTCTTAATTAAATGGGACTCGTACCTCAAACGTAGGGCCCGTCAGACGTCAACCATGCTCAAAACAGAAAATCCCTAGAAAATGTCAAAGCTCGGCCAGCTGCTCACCGCCTGTTTTCTTCCTACAGTAGCACCTATTCTGTCCTGTTTCTCTGCGATGATACGCGATCGAAAGCATCCTGCGCTATACTGCGTACAAGTCAAGGCCAAGAAGCCGGGGAGACTGTCATATGTCGCATGTAGCATGGGCTGTGCGTTGTGCTCGAGTTAAGACTAGACAGATCAACGGTGCCATCAGTATAGCAAAAGCCAGATACACTCGAATGTATGCAGCCAAACACGGTGTTTTATATAGCGCAACATATTTTGCGTCTCGTGTAAGCCCCCGCTGGCGCCCTTACGATTCGTCGAAAACGAAGCAGATGTTCTGTGTCTCTCTGTGTGTATGATATATAGAGAGGCACCCGCCACCACGGCGGATTGATGCTGCACGCTGGCACCCTGACTCGCATTCAGTATTGTCAGTGTCGCGCCCTTCAGACTCGCTGGGTATTTTGGGCCCGTGCTAGAGTAGAGGTTGCGTGGATGTTTGGACCCGATGTGTTTTAGAGTATTTTTTGTTCAATACGTACAGCAACCATCCATAAGATTGTGCACACACCAGGGCGTAAAGTAGCTTGCATAGTTATTTTATTGAAGTTAAGTGCTGGATGTGGTATATAGAGCGCCTGAGGCAAGCGAAGAGTATAAACCACATGAGGGCTTAGACCCCTACAGTAACGCGCTTCCGAGACGAGCGGAAACCTCGAATATGTGGAAGAAGGGGGCGAAGGTCGACCTATCGGTGCTCATCACGTAACGCCGGGCTCGGGCACTTGACGCATGCTATCGTAAGGTATAGAGGTGCGACACCATGGTAATATGATAATAAGCTTTTGCCTTCTGAGGGTGGCTACTTATCACTTGGAGAGCTCTATACTAGTAGTAAGTAAAAAAATGATTTTGACAAAAAAAAAAAACTGCTATACGGTATACCCGATGAACGATACTATGGCCCAAGTATAGTATGAAAAAAGCTTGCAAGACGACAATGCATTGAATCAAATGCCAACGATTTGGGATTAAGGATCATTCAGAAACCATTCCAGCCGAAGTAAGGTATACCTCCATCCTAGCACGCGTCACTTTCAACGAATGGCTTGCAAAAACAACCATTGCACCATCAACGAAGCCTTTCAGTAGAGTGCAACGGCGGTGCCTGACCCTGACCTATACCCGAGCCGGCAGCGCAATTTAACGCCCGTTTGTACCTTTTTGTGTGGTCTTCACAGGGGGCCACCATAGACGCGTGCTACGATAGAGGTATACCTTTTTTTGGTTGAAATATTTTTCTGAACGATCGGGCTCCTTGACCCAAAATCGTCTTTTTTTTTCCTTCTTTCTTCTGTTGCAACGTTTTTCGTTGTATAGGTAGGGCATGAGATTGTTCGTAGGGTACGGAACTTTGCTATGTTTTCCTCCATAATCAGCATAATAATCAGCATAATCAGTTCTTTGGGTGGGGCATAGAGCTTCTCAAGTGGCCACTCTTAGAAGGCAGAAACAAAATGATGCACCTCTACCTTAAGATAACATGCTTCTATAGTTACTGTACAACACATGAGCTGAGGAGCCCTGTTCGTCGTAAAGGTTTGAGCTCGAAAGAGCAAACCCTACTTAATTGCAAGCCCTATTTGCAACCCCTGCCATCGTAGCACGGCTGGTTTAGTGGACGGTAGACTCGAAACAGAGAGAACCAGAAGGAACAACAACAACAACAACAACGTCAAACGCGACTGAGCGCTACCTCTTGGGTGAGATCCACGCTCCGCCGGAATCGTTAGATTTGTTGCGGACTACCACTAGCGCAATCCTAGGGGGGGAGGAAATCGCAGGAGACTGAATGGTGTGGCACGACCCCTCAGCAAATAAAAGTACACGCGCCACACGGGGTAGTGCGGGGAGCACGTGATGGGCCATCGCGGGGTCGCTTCGACGGGTTCTACGACAGGAGTGGCACCTACATTCTCCGGGGCGGTCCTCGCGTACAGAGCTCTGAGAGAAATCGAAAGCTACATATGCTAATCCCAATATACAATATTCCGATATACAATGTCATGGGCTAGGTACACAGGTCGACAGGACCCGCCCCCCTTGCATAATGTGGCCATAAACAAATCATTTTAGAAACAATTGAATATTGTGGCACACATTGTGGGGCTTGCTACGACAATATTCAATGTCTTCGGAACGAGTATTTTACGGTCATAGTGTTCAAGGGGGGACCTGTGTATCTAGCGAGTCGTTTTGTTGGATACCAGTACACATCGTACCCAACGACATTGAGTGGCGTGTCTACTCAAAAGTGTATTGCAAAGGTTCCGAGTCAAAACTGCCACCCCTAGAGCATATAACGTAGACATGCCTCTTTCTTGCCTAGGCTCCAGTACAGTAGGGATTGGCTCGATCACGCCACGTTCTCCATGGAGACAAGTACAGGGCGCCGCCAACAGCAGAGACGAACAATTTGGGGTGTGGACGCTCTGAGAGAAAGGAGGCGCTGGCCTGGCCCGGTGTAGATAACGCTCCACCTCGCGTGAACATCTTAAATAGTCCCTAGGATTCCCTTTCGGTATGACCGCGCTACTGAGGGGTGCGCCTATCAGCAGGGGCAACTGGTGGTACAGTAGTTTCGCGAGCAACGTCGCCGGATGGAGAGATCTCGGGACCAAGGTGAACGTGGTCAGCATGAACAAAGGGGGAAGAAAGGGGGGGGGGGGGGGTCGTCATGTGATGTTGTCTTGCGTGAGGATCGAAGGAGGGCATTGGGGGATACGGTTGACGTCTTGAAACAGACGCCACGCTCCATGTGCGCGGTGTGTTGTGGAGACCCTGGCGAGAGAGGCAGCGCCATCACCGCTCCGGCTGCTCAATAATATATACGCTACCAAACAACGCAAGGGTAATACTCCAGTGATCGGCTCGTGGACCAGATCCAGCTGCGGAGCCTAGGACACAAGACGGGACGCGTTGTGCGGCGGGGGGGGTACTCATGTCGCGCATGGCCGTAGTCGTACGACCATAAACCCTCGCATCCCTACAATGTCGGAACGTAGCACGTTGGGTTTTCACCAACCGGGCAGACATTATTGCACCAGGCGCGAAGCGCCGTGAGGTATTGAGCGAGTCGCGTGGGGGGTGAGCTGCATCCTGCTAAGAACCGCTTGTGAGGCGGACTTGCATATGGACGACAGCCTCCAGTGAATTAATTTAATTTCTGGTGTGGCCGCTTCCAGAGACAGCAATGGGAATTACTATGTGTCCGCCTCGCGAGTGCCTTACCATATACACACTACACGATACGATAATTACCCTTGTGCAGAGTCGAGGTTCTCAACCCCGCACAAATGATCTAACAAAACCACTAGCCTTGGTGGCCACCAAAAAACAAAAGGGGGGAAAAAACGGTACCCTTGTTGTCTATGAATAGCTCACGCAGTGAGAAGCAACCCAACCAACGCCAACCCAACCATAATATATATGTACAATATGTATAGGGGGAGGAGGCAGTTCCAGCGGGCCCACAGGTCTTCGTGGTATGGCCTGCGTAGGAGGGGAGAATTGGCACGGATGGGATTTTAGCGTGATCTGGGGACGGGGCGACCACACGACGCAGCTTCCCTGAAATATCTGCTATAACACTTCTTAACCGGGAATAAAGTACAACCGGAGCTGGCTATACGAGTGCGCACGCGTGCCTGAGCATCCACGTGCCTGACACTATCAATCACGGCGGTTTGGGACAGCATCGAACTCTCGAACTACCCAACATGTTCGGATCCGACGTGTACAATACCAGGTACAATAGCATTCGTAAGATGCCTCGCCCATGAGGTTGTGGAAGATCGGGCTTAGCTTAACATCTAAATTTGAAAGCGGGTTGCTCGGCGAGGTACACAGCAGAAGACGCATGCCATCTTAAGGTATAGAGGTGCGACACCATGGTAATAAGCTTTTGCCTTCTGAGGGTGGTCACTTGGAGAGCTCTATACTAATAGTAAGTAAAAAAACGATTTTGAAGGGAAAAAAAAGTGCTATTGATATCAGTATACCCGGTGAACAATCCCATGACCTAAATAAAGCATTAAATGAAAAATAGTGAAATAGTGCGGCACAAAAATAAAATTCCGGCGATTGTTGGGTTAAGGAGGCTTTAATGCTTTAATAGATCGTTCAGAAAACGTTTCAGCCAAAAAAAAGTATACCTTATACCTTATACCCTATACCTCTATCGTAACACGCGTCAGAAGAGGCAGCCATCAAGTGAAGAGTCTCAGAAAGGAAGTACTTACTGTACGCACAAGATTGTACTTGGTACCCCTACCTCACGTAGTATGATAGCAGCCCGCGTTAGGACCTGTCACGCTCGCCGGACGACTGCATCAACAAAAAGCGAGACCGAGGCTCGCGTTCGTCGAGAGCCGCGACATGCAGTACTGTACACCCCTCTCTCGATCCTAGGGCTAGTGACGCACACCAGACCACGGGACACAAGGTCGACAAACGCCGCCTAGTGACACAAGAACAGCTTCGGAGGAGGTCAAGCACGAGTGGCGTGCACCGTCAGCGTCGCTCAGGAGGCGGTGGTAGTGGGTGGGTACGGTCGGGGGGGGGGGCGTACTTATTTCTCGCTTGCCTTAGTCATTTGACCCGTTGACCACGCACCCCTTTCGAGTCAGAGCACCGTTCCTACCCCTAATAGAGATACCTCCAACATTTGGGCGCTTAGTACGTTTTTCCCATATATATATGGTACGATCAGGGGGGGGGGGGGGGGTACATTGACCGTCTTGGGTCTTAGGAGTGCGAGCAATGACCATAAACAAAATGGCGAGTATACAGCAACGGCCACACTGCGTGATTGGCGGGTGTTACGAACTGATATCGGAGTTTCAATTGTAAGGAGGCGGCACGGCACGGGGGCGAAACATGATAATCTGACCCGTAATGCTGAGCGCTCACGCTGCTCGTTATGGTAGGACGGTTCATAGCACCTCAAGTTATTATGGTGTTGGTCGCTATCCCGGGATCCCAAGGAATTAAGGTCAGACGCGTGCTTCGGTAGAGGTAGCAATTTTTGGCTGAATCGTTTTCTGAACGATCGGGCTCCTTAAGCCAAATTCGTCGGACTTTCATTTTTGTGACGAATAATGTTTCAGAGTATACTTCGGTCATGATATGTATCATCCGGCAGCACTTTTATTTTCCTCCAAAATCGTTTTTTCGGTGAGGTATGACGCTCCTTAAGTGAGGAGCTCAGAGAAAACATGGTGCACGTCTATCGTAGCATGCGTCCGTCCTCGACCAATCGAAGCAATCTTGCCGGCGTCTTTTGTGCTCCCTTGCGCCACCCTTCGGACCTGACGCCGAGCGCCTTGAGGTCCTCCTCCGAGGCGCCCCCCATCCAATCCTGTTCCGGTCGGAAGGAATACCATTCCGAACCGGAATATAAGGACCGTTAATATGGTGAACTTTTATTGAAATGGTGCTTATATTTCGGTCCAAAGTGGTAGCCCTTGCCCCCGAACATCTCCCCTGAACATCACCCTCCTCGGCAGCCGCTCTCTTCTCCCGTGCGTGCCATGAGACCAGCAAATAATATCCTTCGTCTGCTGGCCGTCGTGTTAGTGCTCTCGCAGTCTGTCTTGACAAGCGCGGGGGCGTAGGATAGGGTGCTGTATTCGCCTAATCCCTAAGACCCTTTCTGGCATTTTGATAACATGCTGTGCATTCGATCAGTGTGCGACAGGTCTTACGGCGAGGCAGTCTCATGGTGACAATGAGGCGTGTTTGTTTTCACCTAAACCCTGATTAGTAGTGGGGATGCGTGCTACGATAGAGATAGCACTTTTTTGCTGAAATATTTTCTGAATAATCGAGCTCCCGAACCCTAACTGGGGGGACTGTCATTGTTTGTTGCAATATTACAGTTCCATGGGGTTGTTAATCGGATAGCACTTTGTATTGCCTCCCTTAATGATCACTTTGGGGCGGGGCATAGAGCTCTTCAAGTAACCACCCTTCCAAGGCAAAACTTGGTGCATCTCTATCGTAGCATGCGTCCGGGGTGCGTGGAGGGTTCCATTGTGTAACTACTGTAGTGTATCCGTCTCTATGACACAGTAGTTCGTCTGCCCAGCCGTCTTGCGTGTGTCGGCAGCCCACGATAGGATGCCAATCACTGCCGTCAAACGGGCGTACATGACCATCGACGTTCGCAAAGGTAGAGAGCGCCCCCCCCCCCCCTTCCTTTCAGCTTCCACCAATATAATTGACGCGGCACAGCAGCAGCTTGGAATATCATAATGACCCTTTCTGGCATTTTGATCACATGCTGTGTATGTGAAAGGCCATACATGAATTAGCGGATGAGAGCGACCCCTCTAGATAGTAGTCACGACTGCAATCACCGCTTACAGAACCTCCACCGTCGACGGCATCACTCGCGTGTTTGACGATGTTTTCGCTCAGGCAAAGAGGAGCCTGGACGCCCACACACGCGGACCGGATGCCCCTTCAAGCTGCTTCTTCGCTTGGTCAGCACAGCTGTTTAGACCACGGAGACGGAAATGCCTCGTTCGATAGGCTTCAGACTTCTGGGGTGTCGAATGCGACTCCTTTCTTCGTTTTATTGTTTTCGACGTTTCGTGTGATAGCTTATAGCGCCTCAGGCCCCGCGTATGCATTTATTGCCTGCTGTTATTATAGCAGGTGGACGGTACTGGAGCTCCTGGTAGTCGTCCACCATAGTGTGGCAAAGCAGTATGCCTTGGGCTCATGCAAAGGACGCGTGCTACGATAGAGCTAAAGGTATACCGTTACTTGGCTGGAAACGTTTCTGAATGATCTATTAGAGTATTAGAGTATTAGAATAATTAGAGTACTAGATTATTTTTGTGTTGAAATAGTTTTCGTTCATCGGGTTATACTGTATAGCGACGAATGCTACGATAGTGGTGCACCGTGATTTTTCTGAGCTCCTTATCTGAGGAGCTCCATATCTCACCCGAAAACCGATTTAGGAGGAAACCAAAAGTGCTACCCGACCCACAATCCCACGAGCTAGGTATACTATGGAAAAAAATGGCAACACAAAAATGACACATAGTCCGACGAATTTGGGTTAAGGAGCCCGATCATTCAGAAACAAAATCGGCAAAAAGTGCTACCTCTATCGTAGCACGCGTCTAGCAAAAATCATTATTTGGGTGTGGGGTGTAGAGAGCTCCTATACTATAATCAAGATAAGCAAGTGACCACCCTCAGAAGGCAATGCCTTGGCCTGTATGCAGGTGCACCTCTATACCTCAAGATAGCATGCGTCCCAAGCTTTATCGGGGTGAACTGGACATCGTGCCCACCCCATCCTTTGATACCATGGGGCTGGCTTTTCACGGTTTGGCTATGAATAAGTAAAACTCTCACGATAAGCGGTGAAAAACGAGTGTATGCTGGATGCTGTAGTTTTATTTGACCGACCCCTCTCTGGCGTGCTTTTTTTGTTATTGGCAGTCACATGCAGGTTGTCGCTTACAGAGCAGGTCTGCCGCCCCGTCGTCCCTCACAGGGCACACACGTGGGTTCGTCTCGCCGGGCATCCCTATTATCGTGATGAGTGTCGTTCATACAGACCATTGTGAACATTACCGTTTCCCTGTGTCACTGGGACATATTTCACAGTACTACTGTGTACTAGTGTTTACTACTGTGTAGTGTGTCATGCTTCTGACTCGTCGAGTTATTCCAGTGATGATGCTCCATAGTGAACACCACTTGCTTGTGCCCGAGGCGCGCGCGCAATGTTTACGGGACAAGATAAAGTTGTTTATTCGAACTTTTACGGAATCGATCACTCTTTTCAAACATGTGTCCTCGAATATGCCATCGAGGGATGATAGCGGCTGAATTCAACCCCCAGCTCGGCCAGCTACTATTTAATGATAGGCGATTGTGGTGGTGACGCCTACCGTCGCTGGCAGTCGCAGCGCATGGCGACGCGTGCTACGATAGAGGGAGAGGTATACCGTTTTTTGGCTAAAACGGATTCTAAATGATCGTGCTCCTTAACCCAAACTCGTCGAAGTTTCTTTCTTTCTTCTGTTGCAACATGTGTCCTTGTATACTTAGGCCATGGGAAATGTCATCGAGTAGCATTTTTACTGTAGTTTCCTCCCGAATCGTTTTTTGGGTAGGGTAAGAGCTCCTCAGGCGACCACCCTCAGAGGGTTTACGGCTTACAGATGGTGCATCACCTCTATCGTAGCATGCGTCTCTATGCTATACATTGCCATCATCGTCGCCACAACTCTACTTGCGGCGGAAACATGCTCGTCGCCACCATCCGGCCGTTGTAAAACCACAGTACCCCTCCCGACGCAAGGACACCAACAACCAACCGTAGTCGCAATAATCACGGAGGCAACACACACACGAGTCTTTGCGACGCAACTCGCGCAACGACAGGCATGATGGTAACTACAACTGCACAGTCTCGTCCACCCAAGGTCGGACATGATGCCTGAAACGCAGGACAAGCGCCCCAATATATTAACTGTGTACGTACCAACCCAATAATGGAACACCTCCGCCCCCCGCCTCAGCCGGTGGAACCTCTGGCATACGCTAGAACGCTGGGTGCGGGTGCGTGTGTCGCTTCCCCCCCGTCGCGTAGACGACAATATGTCAGCGTCGTAACGCCCGGATAGCCTCCCCCTCTCCCTTTTTAAAAATTGTTTATACTGCAGGGTTCGGGAGCGTGTCACACCTCTCAGATTTATGATTCGGCACCATCGACAGTTTTGGTATCAGCTCGTCCCGCTGAGCTATGCTCCTCGTAGCTCTATCGGACCTCGAAACCGGTGGTTCCAACGCTTCGCGCACCTACTATACCAGCAGCATACTACAGCAGCATACTACAGTAGCAGTAGTACACCACCAGCAGCACACCACCAGCAGTAGCATCGATCGATCAGATGAGAGGAGTCTGGCAAGAGCAAGAGCTTGACGACTGGCTGCCTTCTGGCGGAGAATCGTCCGAGAGAAGAAAATCGACTCTTTGAAGAATATCATATCCCACCGGAAATATCGAAAGCCTTCTTGCTGTTTAGCCTCGCCGCACAGGGGGGTGTACTCATGTACTCATGTACTCATGTACTCATGTACTCATACCGTGCACGGCCGTAGTCGTATGACCATAGACCCTCGCATCCCTACATTGCCGGGACGGAGGGGGGGGCACAGTAGTGCCGACGGCTTCGCGTGGTCGTTGCGTGGCTGGAAGAGGGGATGCCACAGGGCATGGACAGCATGTGCCCTGTAGGGAGCGAAGAGAAGGGGTGCCAACGGCTACCTGCCGTCTGGGCATCCCTTTTGGTCCTTTTTTTTCAGCGCGCCTCCGAGCTACTCGCGCGAGAGGCTATACCCTACCCTACCGTACCCTACCCTACCCTACCCTACCCTCCTACGATAGTAGTTTTCAGTCTAAATATGGTGTGTGCGTGTTTAATTCGGTATTTATCGTGACAAGAGGGAGGGACGTTACCCCCCCTACCAAGCCCTCCCTTGTCAGCCGCAACCGGCGATAGCGGCGGCGGTGCTGGTGGTGGTTTTTGGTGGTTTTTGGTGGCGGTGGTGCTGGTGGTGTTGGTGGCGGACGAAGCCTTGGTCAGGCCTTATACCAATGGTTGTCAGCTGCGGAGGGAGTGGGGCAGTCTGGCGTAGCTCTTGTTGGGGCGTTTGGTTTGATTCAGTTTGATTCCGTTTGATTCCGTTTCGGGTAGCCGAGATAGGATAGGGAAACCACGTTGTTGGCCAACACATTTACACATGTATGACTGCCTATTAGTGTGCTCATTAGCCTTGTACCTGGTATCCTTGGAATGGCACTGTAATAAAAATACTTCATAGTGTTTTACTATATTGGAAGCGATGTACCTATGAATTGGCTACGGGACTGGTGATCGGGTTGAACGTTTAGCTTCCCTCAAAACCAGTTGTTGGGTGAATTGCTAGTAAATAGTATACTGATACTAATAAGAAAGAGCTCCTAAGCTATGGTCAATACAAGAGTGACCGAGGACGAGCGATGGCGCGACCGGACCCAACGACGGCGCAAGACGGAGGCGGCCCAAGGTCGCCGAACTAACTACGGAACGAACGAACGAACGAACGAACGAACGAACGAACGAACGACCGACCGACCGACCGACCGACCGACTGCGCGATCGAGCGGATGGCGCCAACAAAACTCCCGAGCGATCGAACGACGCGACGGCCGAGGGAAAGCGACGGCTCGACCGATCGATGGGAACGGCACGGATCGAGCGACGCAGAGGACCGTTCGCGCGACCGACCGACAAAACGATTGGCCGAGCGAACGAACGACGCGGCGGCACGACAACGAGCGACGGCGCGACCGACCGATCGGTCGATCGACCCCTCCTCCTCTGCCCCCCTCCCCCCCCCCCCCCCCCCCCCCCCCTCCCCCTCCCCCTCCCCCTCCCTCGACATCCATTGTGCGGTGGCGGGTGGGGTGGATGTGCCGAAAGTAGTGCAGCATGATGGCATACATGGTGACTTATTTTTTTTTTGTGATCGTCCGATGTAGTAAAACTAGTGCAGCATGATGACATTTTCAGGGTTGTTTCTTATCTTAAGCGAGATAGATGGTGTGTCCGAAACATTGCAGCATGGTATAACATGACATGATGACATGATTGGTTACATGCATGTATTCGTAAGCATGAATCGATGAATGGTGTGCCAACAGTGCCAACAGTAATACAGCAATACAGCAATACAGCATGATATGGATATTGAAGGAATGAAGGAATTGATAGATGGTGACACGAATGATCACGCATATTTTTAATCGAGATAGATGTAGATGGTGTGTCCGAAGCAGGGTTCGAATTAGTTGGTGAAAGGTGCGCAACTGCACCGAAAATCTGAAATATCAGCTTTGCGCACAAAAAAAACAGTAATGTGCGGCTTTGCGCACATCGTTTTTAGGCCCCCGCACACTTTTTGGCCGCAGGCCAAAAAATTGTGCGGAACCACTTCGCCGTAGGCGAAAAAACAAATTGGGGCCTATTTTCGCCGCAGGCGAAAAAAAAAATGGGTCCGTTTTCGCCGCAGGCGAAATTTGTTTTAGGCCTTTTTCTTGTGATTTATTCGACAATTTCCTGCTGAATTTGTTTGTGGCTTTTTTTTTTGAGGGCACTGAGTTCAAATTTATGACGGTTTTGTATGTCCGTGGATAAAACAAGGCTTGAAAGGGTCGCAAATACAGAGGCTATGCTTGTCTGTGTGTTATTTGCAAGACGAGCGAATGAGACGCACATTTTGAGTACATTTACGCACGTACGTCCAAAATTTCCTCCCGGGGGGGCCTCCCGGGGGGCCCTCCGGGGGAGCCTGGGGCCCCTGCGGGGAGAGCACCTCGCCTCCGGCTCGGTGTGCGCTACGCGCACATGTTGCTGGAGCACTAATTCGAACCCTGGTCCGAAGCAGTACAGCATGATGAATGATGACATCGTACAAACATGATGATACTATAAGGACACGACGAATGACCACACTGTATAATATGTGTTCACACTCTATCATACCATCTACGCACAGGTGGCCGGACCCCCCCTTCCCCCCCCCTTGCACAATGTGGGGGTAAAAGCACCCTTCCTTCCTTGGTGTGGTGATATTGAATCAAACCATGTATCACAATAACAAATACCACACACAGTAAAATGGTGACATGATCACACATATTTCTTACCGCTGAAAAGTAATAAGCTAGATGGCGTGCCCGAAGCAATCATAATAGTGCAACACGATAAATGACATAATAATGGCATACATGAATGAGTGGTCATATCGTGCGTATGTATTCCTAAGTAAGATGGTGTGCAGCATGATATATGTATAGATGATGATATGACAATGAATGCCACGAATGGTCCCATTTTATTTCTAAGCGAGATAGATGGTGTGCCCGAAGTAGCACAGTACAGCATGAATGATGGCAGAATACGTACATACATGATGACATGATCACACCACGTAAAATATCTATCTACTACGTACGCACAACACTTGGCCGGACCCCCCCCCCCCCTTCACAAAGTGGGCGCAAAAAGATCCTTCCTTCTGGAGACCTTGAACCACATGACATGTGTGTTGCATGCATAGCAAACTCCACAACAAGGTAGTAGGTGTCGACAATCGACACCACCTCTCAACCCGGTACGCCGAATCATAATAATGGTGTGCTGCATTGAATTTATTTGTCGAATCGATGTCTATATTAACCCTTACAGGACTGGAGTCCCGTTTTGGGGACAAACTACTTAAAATTAGTGTGGATTGTCCCCAAAACGGGACTGCAGTCCTAAAAGTTAACCCATTCAGAACTGAAAAAAAGTCCGACACTAATTCCATGTAGTAGTTAGTTAGTCTCCAGATTCGTGGGATCAGTTGTTAATATGATAAGGGGTCAAGGTATGTTCATAATAGGGGGGGTGACGCATGTCATGTATGTTCATGTATGTTATGATGAGCTCCTCGCTTGAGGACGTGTATGCCTCTATACCTGCAGTAAGTAGTCGAAACACTAACTGTGATGATGTTGTTGGAGAAAACTACTAGTAAAAGTGATGACCGATGAATAATCCGATGAATGAAGTTTACTACAAAAAACGATATTATTGCAACAGTATTAATGGAATGAAGGAATGAAAAAACGACCATTTTTTCGGGTTAATCGTAGGGAGCACGATTATTCCGAAAACATTTCAGCCAAATAACGGTATACCTCTACACTCTACATTACATCAGATGATCTATCGTAGCACGCGACGAATGCACACATTAATGTATCCATGAATGTTTGACGCCCAGGCACCTTCCGCACCTCTCGCACTTCAGCTCGAAAATCGCCAATAATGTTGCCATTCGTGTTTTTCCCTCCAGGATGGATGGGTACGTAGGGCGAGCGGCCGGGAAGCACCTTCCCGTGATGGATGGTATTGTTTTGATGTATTTTCACATTGAACTTTTGTTGCCACCACACCTTGAGCACACCACAACAAACAGTGAATATGTCACTGAAGTGTCCGTGGTAGTGCTGATTCGTTATCCTAGAGAGATACAAGCCCCTGTGGTCACAACAGACTACTATCATGAGACACGGAAGACCAAAACCCATCGCAAGCAAGCAAGCACAAGAAAGTGAAGTCGAAGCACAGAAAAAAAGACCAAAAATGAAAAACGAACACAACATGTATACGTACTACTACCAGACGGGTACAAAAAAAAAAGAGCGCATCAAATAAATAAATGTGTACCAAAAACAATATGTGAAACACGGAGAACACTCCAAGATAGATCTAAACAATAAAATAAAAACCAAAGTGGATGTTTTAAACAAAAATAAACAACAACACGGAGCATCTGTTAAGGCTGCACCCTGTCCTACACAGCACCCCGCCGTCGCAAAAAAAACACTCAATCAATCAATGCAGGCGACCAACGAAAAATAGTAATAGAGCAAAATAACAAGGGAGGACCTGCATCATCATACGAAGAAACAGGACAAGAACGAGGAATGGGGAAGACAACAACAAACAGCAGACTCGCTCTATCGACCACAATGATGCTGAAAGTACTACTGTAGCATATAAGGAAGACTACGAGTATACAACGCATCGAGCATACAAGGAAGACTACGAGTATCGCATGTAGACCATTAACCCTAGCGAGGTGGGGGCACCTAGCCTATCTATCGTAGTAGGGCTTGGGTGCCCTTGACAAAGGGGGCATGCAGCTACGGACCTCACGCCAAACCACACGTCGATGCAAGAAGACGGATATACCACTCGCCAAAAATCTAGCTACGAGCCTCGCGGCCAGCACGACGATGAGCATGCATGAACATCATGCATACTCCTACGTGCTACGCACCACTTTCTGGCGGCGGGCGGTCGCGTAGAGCGTATACTGCAATAAGTCACACCTTTCGTAAGAAAAGGAGAGCCTCAAATAAATGCCTCAAATGCATCAAATGCCTCAAGTAATGGCTAACTTAACTAACCTCAACCCCACCAAGCTCTTGGGTGGGTGAGTGAGTGACGCGAAGAGACGTAGAGATAGACGAGAAAACAACCAACCTTGCACGAACCACTCGCTGGCCGGGTCTCTCGTCGTTCCAGCGTCGTCCCACGCCATAACGGCCCCCTAAGGGGCCTCCTAACGGCTCCCTAGCGGCGCCATCCAACGCCAACATGATGAGCACGCTAACGGCTCTCCAACGGGTCTCTAACGGATCTCCAACAGCTCTCTAACGGCTCCCTAACGGACCCCTCACGGCATACTTGCAGCACCGTGCGCTGAGACCCACGAAACCTACGAGAGACCTACGACGGGAGGGTTACGAGAGCTATATACGAGAACACTACGAAAGTTACTGCTACGAAAGCTATTGTTACGGTAGCTACTCGTATACACGCGTACGAACTGCTACGTATCATCAGTTTGTTTAGAATTCCTCCGGTATCGTATCTGCTGTGATATATTTTCTGTGATATCTTATCAGGGATACCGTTGTAAAAAAAGACTGTGATATCTTTTCTGGGATATCTGATCTGCGATACGTTGTAAAAAGCATGACTGCCCCAACCGTTCCGTGCTACGACGTACAGGAACAGTAGTACCGCGGGTGGGATGGGTTGGGCAGACTCTGCGATGTCAGTATAGCTGCTCCAGTAGAGCTGCTTGCTCTCGGGACGCAGAAACCACGCGCAACATACTGCAATCCTGCGACATTGCAATACTGCAATAATAATACTGCAACACTACTGTAGTGCAGCTAAATGCTACCATACCTATACCTATACCTAAACTCCCCACACGTAGACTACCTACCTACTATGACATGACACGATAGGACGCATACGTGAGGACAACACGAACACACAGGCGAAAACCAGGCGCACAACGAATACTATCTATAATTTGGTGTCGAATGGAAGGTTTAGCTTCGAGGAAAACAGCCGGCCCCCTCGAGGAAGGGACGCTTCGTGCTGATATCACTGATAGAAGCTACTATAATAGGACTCGCAAAGACACCACAGGGAACACCCACAAAGGAAGACCACAACAAAATCGCAACAAGTTTACACAAGACCACAACAAGACAGGACGGACATACGTATCATCCGTGGACAACAAGACAGCAGTAGTAGTAATAATAGTAGTAGTGTCCTTTGCATCCACTAGATAAGTTCGGCGAGACATTCGTCCAAGCTTGAGCTCCTCGCGCATTACCCTGCAATACACTATTTGCTGCTGCTGCTGCTGCTGCTGCTGCTGCAACATTTCAACAGACTGCTGCTGCAATACGTACTGCTGTGGCGTGCGACTCGCGCACCCTGCAAATACCACGTACGTACGTCTACGTGCCGAAGGCTACTGGACAGCGCTCTCGCACCAGCACCAACAAAAATGAGACCACGCTCCCTTCCCTCTCTCTTTATCTACTCTCTCTCTCTCTCTCTCTCTCTCTCTCTCTCTCTCTCTCTCTCTCTCTCTCTCCCGGAAGCATCAAAAATGTTCCAACCAGGATTGGCGCTATATACGATACGCGTTTAGAAGTTTAGAAGCACCTACAACAGTAGCAGCAGCGTCGTCAGTACAAGAAAAAGCCGTATAAACGTACGATGCCTTAGAAGCGCATCTGGGTGCCCTTCTTCTTCGTCGTAGTGCCGTCAGCGGCCATTACTGTGATTTCAGTCTCTGCCTGGCTGCCTTTAACCTCGAAGGTGTTAGGTGTCGAGATTTTGGCGCTTGGGGGTCGGTTAGCGGGGATGGTGTAGCCGTCCACCTGCACAAAATAACAACAAAATAATAACAACAACAACAATGATCAACAAGACCAACAATCACGAGAGAAAAAAAAAACAAGAACGAGAACGGAAAACAAACAAAACGAGAAGACTTCATTAAAATAAACGGAAGAAAAACCAACACCAACAACATTAAACATTAACAAGAAGAGAGCACGCAACTAACTGTCTATTAAACATTAACAAGAAAACGATTTCGTATGTCTGTGACTGCTGTCCTACTTGCTACTACAGTTCGACTACGACTAGATTAAAAAAACAAGAAAAGCAACAAGAACAATATGATGTGATGTGTGCACTTTCATTGTCAGGGGGGGGGTACTCATATCGTGCACGGCTGTAGGCGTATGGCCATAGACCCTCGCATCCCTACAATGCCGGGACGGAGCACGTTGGGTTTTCAACCACGCAGTTGTTATATAGGATACCTTCGGAAAAACATGGCTGGTAATTCAATGGGATCCTCACGAGTCGCGAGCCTCGCCAAAGGTCTCGGTGTTTTGGCGTCCGCCTTCCCACACCTCAAGCCAACCGCCACTATACGGTCAGGTGGAGGGGGAGGCGGGTGTTCTCGCGAAGTATAACAGAGCGCAGGAGCAGCATTCTGAGTGCTGCTCGGCGCGTTACAGGGAGGAGCGGCGCGTGAAGCGCAGGCTCCCTTACCCCGAAGGGGGGGTCCGTCGCTTGAAGCGCGGGCCCCCGTTGCCAATTTCGGACCACCGGTGAGGGAATCGGCAACGGGAACGAGGTATTACCTGCTGAAGCTAAGGGTAGATAAGATCGATCGATTAACCCAGCCCAGGCTCGTTAATCGATCATTCTATAACCCACTCTCCCCCCTCTGTGAACGGCGGGATATTTGGGACGTCGGTACCGTATACGGCCGTACGTTGACCTACCCGCTTCGTTTCAATACCTGGGGAACCAGGGATGACGTGTTATTTGGGGACGCACGCGCAAGCGTTTCTGAAAAAAGAAACGTTCGAAGTGAGATTCGAACCCGTGTCCTCGACGACGTCAAATGTTGAGGGTATTACCTGCTGAGCTACTAGGGGTAAAAGATCGATCGATTATCCACCAGCCCAGGGTACATCCTTATAACACTCTCCCCCCCTCTGAACGGCGGGATATTTGGGACGTCGGTACCGTATACGGCCGTACGTTGACCTACCCGCTTCGTTTCAATACCTGGGGAACCAGGGAGACGTGTTATTTGGGGACGCACGCGCAAGCGTTTCTGAAAAAAGAAACGTTCGAAGTGAGATTCGAACCCGTGTCCTCGACGACGCCAAATGTGAGGGTATTACCTGCTGAGCTGTATGGGTAAAAGATCGATCAATTACCCAGCCCAGGGTAATCCTTATAACACTCTCCCCCCCTCTGAAGGCAGACATTGCTTGCACCAATTGTCAGGGGGGGGGGGGGGAGTTGGGGCGGTGGTGGAGACGCGATGGTTACGGTAAAGCAATGGCGCGCCTTCAACAGGCGCGGGTATGTTTTGTTTATTGTTTTGCCAGGAGGTGTCTGCTTGCCGCTCTGAACATTGAAAAAAAAAAAAAAAACGGGAGCGCTGGGGGAAGGTGCGCGTGTGCAACGACTGTTCCAAGGACTGTTCCAAGGACTGTTCCAAGGACTGTTCGACTATTTATGTTTATTTTTGTTTGTTTATAATTCATCCCACTCATTCTGTTCGCCCTGCTGTCCTCTCTCCCTCTTTAGTCATAACTCAGATCCGGGGTCGCTAGGTAAGCTCTTCTGCTCCCTCCCCGCTACCGTACGTGCCTTGCATTTGTGCAGTATCGCGAGAAGATTGCAGCACTTTCTTCCCTCGTCGACTATATACAGTATTAATAGTACTAATAGTACGTATTTCCCTATTTTTACTAACAATATGTTGTCCTATTTACTAGTGTTTACTATGCTCTTCCGCAATGGAAGGCTGCTACGTATACAAATATAAGCATCAATATAACATAATACTCGTAAAAAATAATAGTAATATAATATAAACTAGAATAAAATACTCTGACTCACCTTGTCGCACTCAACAACGTAACCGATGTCCTCCAGGGAGGCACAGGTCAGCTTGGACAGAGGCATCTCCCCCTGATACCACACACACCACATCAAACAGGCACCGAGAGACAAAAAAAGGCGACAGTAACGGAAACGTTAAGACCAAACTTGCACCAGTATCATGAAAAAAGTATTCAGGGATGATTGATAGGTTTGCAGAACGTATGTGAATGGCATAGTTGAAATTTGCATATTGTCACATGGCAGGAGGATTCATAATATTATAATAAAGGCAATATGTATTGCATGCCAGTACTATCATTTTTGGTGGTGCTAGGCTTTAAACAGTCGGACCAATGACACATTGAGCAGTCGGAAATACGGCGCCCTACGTACATGGATGCGCGTGGGTGGAGAGAAACATTGAAACACTGATGAATAAAATTGGAGGGATAGAAGCCGCTGAAGAATAAAATTGGAGAGACTCTCTGCGGAGAGGATCTCTTCCGTGTACCATGAAATAGTATACTCCTATGGACCAGGTATCTTTCAATTTCGTATCAATCTCGATTTAAAAAAAATAACGATTTACTGTTTTACCAGGTACATAATACTACTATAATATAATGTTTGTGCATACTTGGAAAAGGGACTTGCTATAAAACAAATTACCGATTTTCAATAATCTGGGGACACGGTAACGATCGATCAGGTGTGACTAAAGTATATTCATTTGTCGGACTCACCGCGTTAACGAAGCCCGTCATGAGCTCGTTGTCGAACGTTTTTTCGGAGAAGTGGCCGCACTTCGTTCCTAGTAGGCGGGAGGTGGAAGGGGAGAGGGGGGAGGGGAGGGGAGGCCAGCAAGGGGTCCAAGGACAACGACAGCCGGCGGGAGGGGGGGGGGGGGGGAAAAAAAGGTTAAAAACAATGGTTAAAACACAAGAAAATAGAGCCGAGTTTACTGTACGTTTCTGCACAATAGTGCATGCACTACAGGACAGGACACCTAATAAGAAGCAGGCCAATAGGAAAGACAGGAAAACAAGAAAATCTGGAGTCGTTATCTTGAAATTAGTGTAGAAAGAACCCTCTCTCAAATAAGAAATCCAGCCTGGACCAGATTTCCTGTTTCTTGGTATTAATAGGTGTCCTGTCCTGTACTCTTGACCTTCTGGTAAGAACTTAACAGCTGGTCCCACGAACTTGGGGACAAACAACTTGGAATTAGTGTGGGGCATTTTTGTTACCTGTGCTGCCCTCCAGCTCGACGATTTCGGCGATGTCGGTGTTGCCGCCCATCATGTCGTTGTAAGCTTCGGCGGCCGACTCGCACGTCCAGACGGGGGATCCGTCTCTGTTGCACGTCGAGCACTTGTCCCACAGGGTTCTGAAAAAATGGGGTGAGTTATTAAAAGGTGTCGTCGTAAGTTAACATATTTTAACCTTAAAATAAACCTATTTAACATAATAAGTAACATAACACTAAAAGTAAAATATTTACTATTATGAGTAACGTATTCAACAGTAAAAGTAACACATTTTAACATGAAAATTCGTAGTCAAAAAGAGAAAAAGAGTCGAAAGAACAAGATTGAGAGCCAGGGGAGGGGGGGGGGGGGCGTTAAGAGCAGAAAATCGTTGCAGAAAGGGGTCGCAGAAAGCCAACAGACACAGAAAACTCGTAGCAGAAAAAAGCAATGCGTATATTTAGAAAGTCGTTACGTACAGAAAGTCGTTACAGAAAATCGTTGCCGAACGTCGCTTACGTATGTGCAGAAAATTGGTGCGAAAAAGCAGAGAGTCGCCGCAGAAAATCGATGCAGAAAGTCGAGTCGTTGCAAAAAAGTAGTTACAGAAAACCGTTACAGCAGAAGGTCGTTGCATAAAGTCGTTACGGAAAAAGTCGTTACAGAAAAAGTCGTTACGTATATAGACTACACACGGATGCCGTTACATTTTCTTTATTTTTATATAGACTACACACGGATGCCGTTTCATTTTCTTTCTTTTTTTTTATGACGTACCCGACCCCGATGACGTGGCCCATCTCGTGCAAGATCACACCCTTGAAAGACCCGTTGTCCTCCATCGACTGCATGTCGTCGCTGTCGAACTCCATCATGCCCGAGTAGCTGATGCCGGGGTGGTCCTGCCAGACTCCCGTGGGACCAGCGGATCCCAAGATTCCCCCGGGGCCGTCGATGCTCTTCAAAACGGCTGTGATCACGAGCACGCCTGCTTGCTGGTTCGGGGCTCCGCCGCCGGGCGCGTAAGGGATGATCGTCTCCCATCTGTCAAGATAGGAAATGAAAAATTAGCATTATTAGTATTTGGAAAATAATAGGAATTTTAGTGCCTGATAGACCTCTCCCACGCCTCTCATACGTATGATACCTCTCTCGTGTCTCTCTGATATTTATCTGATACCTGATACGTGACAATCTCTGATACCATACCATGCCATACCATGCCATACCAGTGGCGGCTCTACTGGCACTACTACTACTGTACGCGTAGCTCAATTGTGCGACACTTGGGGACTCACTTCCTCGCTGCCTCTTCGAAGACGGCCTTGTGTTCGGAGCTCATGCCCTCGGGGTATTCCATGACGATGGACCACTTCGGCAGACCTAGTACACACGATACAGACGATTTAAAAAAAAAAAGACGGAAGAAAAAAATACAATTTTAGTATAAATAACTACTCCAGGATTTATTGTTTCTCTTGAACGTGTATAACAGTGCGTATCGCCTCACTTCCTTGTGGAGCTCGATTACATTCTTGGTGTTCTTGGTGTGCTTTAGGTTAATGGTGTAATTTGTTCTAAGTTTCGTTCTGTACGTATGCTCTTCCCATGTTATGTTTGTTATTTTCGTAATTTACATCATTTATGAGAGGGGCCGATACCGGTGTACCAGTAAAGGGGACCCCAGTCTAATTCCAAGTGATTTCTCCCCAAAACCACAGGTGCAACTTTAAGCACTTCCACTCTCAACACAAGTAGTTACAGGAAGTTCTATGTACGAATGGGAATGCTCACTTTGGTTCGTTTTTTTTTTTTGTAATTCTCACCTTCCGTGTTGGTCTTGCACTTCATCCCCGCGTACCCCGGAGTACAGGTGCACATGTAGCCCCCCTCGGAGTCCAACGAGCAGCTCCCGCCGTTCTCGCAAGGGTTGTTGGCGCACAGCCCCTCCCCAGAGGTGTCAGGCTCAGCAGTCGGCTCAGCAGTCGGCTCAGCAGTCGGCTCGGCAGTCGGTTCAGGGGTCTCCTCTTCCTCGGGAGCAGGAGTCGGTTCAGCAGACGGCGCGTCGGTCTCCTCCTCCTGCGGGGCAGGGGTCGGTTCAGCAGACGGCGCATCGGTCTCCTCCTCTTGCGGGGCAGGGGTCGGTTCAGCAGACGGCGCATCGGTCTCTTTGTCTTCGGGAGCGGGAGTCGGGGTGGCAGAGGGCGAGTAGGTATCTTCTTCCGGCGAGTCTTCGGGAGCGGGGGTGGGGTCGGACGTGGGCATGGGGTCCTCGGAGTCGGAGGGGCCGGTGGGGAACCCCATCTCGCACTCGCCCTCCGTCTTGTCCTTCTTTCCGACCTCTTGCTCGTACCGACCACCGTAATTGCCGCTGCTCAATAAGGCAATCAAGAGGATCAGGAGAGAGAGACGGGAGGGTCGTCAGGGGACAGAAAGATAAGATAAAAGGGTCAGGAAGATAAAGGGGTAAGGAATATAAGGGGTCAACAATAATGGGGGTCAGGACTAAGGAGGTAAAAGAGACAGGGGTATAAAGGCGGGAGTAAAAAAGGCGGGGGTCTACAAGAAAGGGGTCGACAAGAAGGGGGAACAGAGACGAGGGTAACAGAGACGAGAGCAAAATAGACGAGGGCAAAAGAGACGGGGATCAACAAGATAGGGGTCAAGAAGAAGGGGGTAACAGAGACGGGGGTAACAGAGACGGGGTCAAAAAGGTGGGGGTCAAAAGGAAATCGGTTAACAAGAAGGGTCTCAACAAGAAGGGCATCAGAGAGACGGGGGTCAGAAGAGGGGCGGGGGCCAGAGAGACAGGGGTCAGCAGAAAGGAGGTCAACAAGATAACAGGGGGTAAACGAGACGGGGGTCAGAGAGACGGCGTAGAAAAGACGGGGGTCAAAAAGACGGGGGTCAACAGAAAAGCGGTTAACAGGAAGAGTCTCAACAAAAAAAGGGGGTGAGAGAGACGGGGGTCAGCAGAAAGAAGTTTAACAAGAAAAGAAGGGACAAAGATTTTTTTGTTTTTCGAGGGGAATACTCACGGAGGGTTGTAGTTGCAGACGAGGATGTTATGGTGGCTGCCATCCTTGTCGCAGGTGGTCACCGCGCAGCCGAGCTCGGTCGTGCTCTTCCACAAGATCTGGGTCGCGTGCCCGCCCCAGGTGTCGGTTTCCCCGTCGTTGAGCTCCTTCTCGTCTGCCGAAAGTTCATGAAAGTTCATGAAAGTCAGAGGGAGCCAGCCACGGGAACGAAAAAAAACACGAACGTCAGTGTATGATTAATATGATTACTTATTAAACGAGAAACATTAACGCCAATATAGAATGATTGCCATCCTTCATGTCTGACCAAAACTCAAAGCAAGGTCGCGAAAATGACTTTTAAAACAAAAAATAACGTGGAACGCCATTATGATCATATGTATTGCGTTTGCTGTCCGAATATGATGGTACTAATAACAGCATGACCTTGATCACCTAAAAACGAAAAGGAAAAAAAAACAAAGGAGTAAAAAATAAAAAAAGGAAACTTACTATGTTTGGTCGATTTTATGTCCGGAAAAATGAAAGCATGAGCTTCTACGTCAATCATTCCCAAAAACGTTCCCACAAAAAAAAAAAAAAACAACAACAACAAGAAAAAACGAAGGAAAACTAAAGAAAGAAGCCTAAACCTAAAACGCGGGTGGGTTGGGGCGACAAATACTTGAAATTAGTGTGGACTGCCGTTTTGTTTTTTTTCTGCAATTTTGATAACTCACAGAGATTTTCCATGGCATACGCAGGCGTGTAGCACTCGTAGGTCATGTCGCTGCTGGAGCACATGAACAGGTTTTCCCCGAAGCCGCTGCCTGAGCTGTGCTCGAGCTTTCCGCACATGTCGTCGGAAGCCAGATACTCAGCATGCATCTGAACAAAGCGAACAGAAGAAGTAAAATAAAAACAGAAAAGGGATTTGATATTAATAGGGTGATTCTTATGCGGATCAGGTTTTATCCGGTTCGATTTTGACTCGTAGGAGGGGGTTACGTCCATGCCTGTTTTTGATCGAAAACAGAAACGAGGACACACCAAAACAAAACAAACAAAAAAGCACACACAGAAAAGGGATTGGTATTAATAATAGGGTGATTCTTAGTATGCGGATCAGGTTTTATCCGATTCGGTTTTGACTTTTTATGTTTTGTTTTTACGTCCATTTTGCCTGTTTTTGACCGGAAACAAAAACGAGGCATGAGCCATACGCTTCTCGGCATCCGGAAAGATGATGCAAAAGGATGCTCGAGCAACGCGAGAATGTGACGCAGTTAACCGTTCGTGACTATGCCTCTCGCTACTCCCCCTAGCAGCTACTGTATTAAGTTAATAAGCATACGAAGGTGTCTCACCACAGCGTGCTTCTCGACTTCGGTGCTGTAGCTGAGGGCCGTCGCATCGTGCTGACACCTGTATCACACAAGTAGGTATCGTATGTATCATGTGTCACGTGTACCAAGGCAAGCCAAGGCAAGCGAGGCACAATTCGAGGCAAGGAAGGGAAGGGAAGGGAAGGGAAGGGAAGGGAAGGGAAGGGAAGGGAACGTTTCGACGGGGGAGGGGGTGCAGAGGGCAAAGGGCAGAGGACAGAGGACAGAGGACACGATCAGATGGTGGGGATTGCAGTACTATACCGAAAAAACACGCAAGCCAAACTACAGGGTATACCTGGTAATATCAAGGTACAAGGTATAAGGTATACCAGTAAGGTATAAGCCACCTTACTAGTGTTCAGACATTAAAGACATCACCCATCCACTGGGGTGAAAAGCGATGACTAGTCGATTTTTTCTGGTAAACACAAGGAGCAAAAAACAACGAAAACAAAACCTGCTAATGGGAAGATCAAGATAGCCAGCTTATACGTACGGACTTCTAGTTGGCAAGTCGGCTGACATAGTCAGCTGATGGGGGGGAAAAAAAGGAAAATTGTTGGTGCACCTGGCCATGTTGTGGATGCGGAGCAGCTCGAGCATGTCGTCCCCGTCGGGCAGGTCTCCGTCGGTAGGGGGCATCGGCATCGGGTCCTCGTCGCCATTGTCAGTGGGGTCCACCGGAGGCATGGTCATCTCCTCCTCCTCCGAGTCCCTGCACATACAAACCAAAAACGACAAAAAAAAAAAAGTTAGGGGTAAAGGTGAGGGTGAGGGTAAAGGTAAGGGTAAGGGTAAGGGTAAGGGTAAGGGTAATGGGTAAGGGTAATGGGTAAGGGTGAGGGGTAAGGGGTAAGGGGTAAGGGTAAGGGTAAGGGTACGGGTAAGGGTAAGGGTAGTGGGTAAGGGTAAGGGTAAGGGTAAGGGGTAAGGGTAAGGGTAAGGGGTAAGGGTAATGGGTAAAGGTAATGGGTAAGGGTAAGGGCAATGGTAAGGGTAAGGGTATGGGTAAGGGTAAAGGTATGAGTAAGGGTAAGGGTAATAGTAAGGGTAATAGTAAGGGTAAGGGTAATGGGTAAGGGGTAAGGGTAAGGGTAGGGGTAAGGGTGAGGGTAGGGGTAGGGGTAAGGGCAAGGGGTAAGGGCAAGGGCAAGGATAATGGGTAAAGGTAAGGGTATGGGTAAGGAGCAAGGGTAAGGGTATGCCCCGAGGTATGTAGTACTGCTGTATTACTGATATCTTAAGTAATTGTAAAAAGTGCATTAGAAGCATTATTGATATTAATAGGAGAACTCACCAGTAGTCATCGCAGCCGTCGGATGAGGTGCTGATGCTCGGCGTGCCCAACCGGAACAGGTCGTACGCGTAGTACCCCCCTGCAACGAGAAGCAACCAGAAGAAACGAGAAGCACAGGACCGAAGTTTTAGTTGTGTACGCAGACAAAATACTTGGAATTTGAGTCAAATGTAGTCATGTAGGCAACGTACAGTACAGCAGTGCACCATACTCTACCGGCCCTCTCATGAGAAAGTGCCCCACAACAAACTCAGCCTAAACATTACGGGGGAAAGAAGAAAGTCGACAGCAATTATACTGAAGTTAGTGTGGGACACACCCCTTTCTCAAATAAGAAAGTCAGCCTAAGCCCGATTTCTGGTTTCTTATGAGCGGGCCGGTACTGTACACTAGCAAAACGGTTAACAGCCCTGCTCCTGATAGTCTGGACAGAGGTCGGGACAGGTCTAGACAGGTCTGGAGTGGGTTTTTTTTTGTTTATACTTTGTATTTTTTTTCTCACCACACATGGTCCCTTTGTCGCCAGAGCAACCGGTGTCGCACGTTCCGACTTCGGCCTCGGTGTACTCGTCTTCAGACTCCCACCCGCACACGCAGACAAACCCGAACTCCAGCGCCATGTGGCTTGCTTCCATCTCGTAACAGTGCTTGTAGCACGACTGGAAAAAACGATTTCAAAAAGAGGGTGAAAGGGCATCGTAAGGAGTTATTGATAGGCGTTGTTACAGTAGTGATATAACAGGCGTTATCGCGGTCACGGTTTGTTTCGGTGTATACGAAGCAGTCCGAATATTTCCCGGTATGGAATTACGAAGTGCGCAGCAAGGTAACACACAAGACGAACTCTAAGCCACCGTTACGCTTACCCTTGAAGTACTCTAGGACTACGGTAGTGAGTGGTGCGTCTATTCATTATTGATAGTAATAGTGCGTCAAGCCAACAGGGTACGGGGGGGGGGGGGGGGTACTCATGTCGTGCGTAGCCGCAGTCCACTGACCATAGACCCTCGCATCCCTACGATGCCGGGACGGAGCACGTTGGGTTTTTCACCAACCAGGCAGAAGAGGGGGAGGGGGGGAGGAGGGCGTACTCATTTATTGCTTGCATTGGTCATTTGACCATTGACCACGCATCCCTTTCGAGACGGAGCAGTTCGTTGGGGGGGGGGGGCGTAACTCATTTGTTGCTTGCCTTGGTCATTTGACCATTTACCACGCGTCCCTTTCGAGACGGAGCGGGGGGGGGGCTTAACGTGTAAGGTGTGTCAACATGTGTGCGTACTACCGGATACTCTGTTAATAGTGTATCTCTTGTATCCCAGGTATACAACAAATACAACAGTTTACCCCTTTTAGAACTGAAAGAAATGTCCCACACTAATTCCAAGTAGTTTGTTCCCAGATTCGTTGGACCAGTTCTTACCTCAAGGGGTCGAGGGGGAGCGCAAGAAATCACGGGGGGTTCCGTCGCGAAAACAAAAATCCAAAACCAAACACGAGGTGAGTACGTACGACCAGGAAACGTATGATTTGCAATTTTATAAAGCTCTTTTATTATTTTTCCACTACTTGCTGTCAGCGATAACTAGAGTCACTCACAAGATAACAAACAATCGTCACAACTACTGCTGCTGCTTTCAGCGCCTTTTTTTCTTTTTTTAGCTTTTCGGATCTGATTTTATGGCGCTTTTTACCAGGTTTTTACCGCAACGACAGCCGCTGGACGGAGACCATGTAAGGTCTACCACCAGGCACCTGGTAAGGCTTCGCCGCCAGTTCACGCGCCGCAAACTTTTTTCGCCGTATATATATGTCGCACGAAGGTGATATTGTTTTTGTTTTAGACACCATTCTTCTTTGTGCCCTTTTGAGGTTCGAGAGGCGTCTGCTAATATTATCGTAATAAACAGCACGTTTTCGAGTGATTTTCGGGCGTTTGTATTGCTGATTCGTCGGAAACGTTTGGCTCTCTGCCGGCCTATATCCATGCAAGGTCGCGCAACGCGCGCCGGGGGCCTAATTACTACCTGGTACTGATTATAAGACTGATTCATATTAGTTAATAGTTGCACCGGTGCCTATAAATATATGCATGCCGCATACCCGAACGCCGAATTATGACGCTCTCAAGAATCGGTTTTCAACGAATTACGAAACCGAGTTTGTCTAAAACAGCGGAAGGGGGGGGGGGGGGGTTATTTGTTTTT
>MEHQ01000424.1:0-301567 GCA_008828725.1 Saccharina japonica | reverse complement strand
ACAATGCCGGGACGGAGCAAAGGGGAGGGAGGGGGGGGGGCACACGCCACGATTAATGGTGGGTTGGAAAACAAGAAATATCACACATCGTTCGGAATTTCCGCTCTTCCCGTCGGCGAGGATATGAGGGTGCCAAAGTCCTCTATCATATCCTACCGTACCTTATCCTGCATACATTTGAACTACAACGGCTTGGGTCATCTCGCTTCGTGCTTCGTGTTGTACGGCTAATAATTAGGTTCGGAGACCCAACAAATACATGCGTACGATACGTGCCTATGTACCCGTGTGACACTCATACACTCATACCAACCCGACCGGAAATATAGTGACCATTTGATCTCTTGATATTAACATCAAACGTGCCTTACATTTTGATCAAATTCGTTGGGGACATTTTTTTTTCCCCCATTTTTTAAACTGTAATAAAACATATCGCCATCAAATATTTGTATGTGTTCGAATTTCTACCCCCCCCCTGCAGGCTCACATCCGTCGTCATCTTGCGCGAGTGGAAGGCGTACTCCAGAGAGCTTTGTTCCCAGTCGTGCTTGAAGCACCCCACGTACTCGTAGCTCTCTTCTACCGGAGTCTCGTCGTCCTTCCCCATCGGTGTGTAGTTGTAGTCGTACAGGTGTCTTTGCTGCTGTACTTCTGGCTCGGGCCGTGACATGTCGTCCGAGCTATCCCCCAAGTCGGTGCTGAACTTGCGCCTCGGCACCTTCGCAGATGTCATCTGTTTCAAAAAGAAGAGGTGGTTTTCCACGAGGTACATCGTACGTACGAAAGAAAGTGAACAAGAATGCGCGACACAGAGAAATTACAACAACAGCACGAGAGAGACGCAAAACAAGGCGAAGGGTCCAAAGTCGATGTTGCTTGCTGTACTGCTGCACGTCAACAACACAGCAGCGTACAGTTTAGCGCGACGCACAGAGGGCCTTGTCTGGCGCGCGGGGAGGGGGGTGGTACCGATAGGATACGTAAAGCACCATCATCTGTTCAAAACGAATGGTAACTATGTACGTACTCTGAAGAGGAAAGTAAAAAATCGCGACAAAACAGCAACGACAACAATAAGGCGACACCCAAAACAGGGGGCGATCGATGCCGCTCCATGAACACGCAGCGCACAGATTAGCACGAGGCGCTTCGAGGAGCGGGGGGGGGGTCGATATGACGGCCTCTTGAGGGTCTACGTGGTTTAGCCATACGTTCCCTGCTCGCCCTTGGCCCGCTAAAATCATAAACCGACAAGACAAAGAGTAGATCGTCGTACGAGCACCTGTGCTGTCTGGTACAGAACAGTTTTATTATTATTTTTAGATACGAAGATAGACGGCACTTTATTTCTGAACCGAAAAAAAATCCAACTGCTGTATCGTATCATATCATGCAAACGAAAAATAAAAGTCGCCCCCCCCCCCGTGTGGCGCGGAGCCCGGAATGCTCCGGCAAATATCCTTGGTCGCGTACGGTTGACGCGCGCAACGTAAAACACGAGAGAGACCCCTCGCGGTAGGACCCTCCCGGGAGATGAAGCGGAGGGGGCACAGGGCATCCCGGGTCGTTTGGGGTTAATTCGAAGCCATGCTGTAGTTCGAGACCGTCATCCGATATGATACAACGTTCGAAATCAACTCAAGAAAAAAAAATCTAAACAGAAATACTCTTGTACGACGAGCAAAGCAGGTGTATATGCCGGCAAATGCCGGTGTTATTTATTTATTTGTGAGCAGTGAGGTTGCATCCGTACCTGGTTGATTTTGGCTCCCTGTTGTTCGCCCGCTGATCGAAGGCTTGCCGCCATGACTGCTGGGACTACCACGGTAAGCACGAGCGCCGTAGCTCGCGGCATGCTGCGGACGGCAGGGGAGTAGGTGCGAGCGTGTAACGTTGGATGCGATACACAGCAGAGCAGCTAGTTGGAGAGGCAAGGCAAATCAAAGAATACATAAAAAAAAATGCCAGGTTTGTAGGTACGTACAGTAAGGATATGACATGATATCTACAGCAGCAACACATACATCTAGATACAACAAAAAAAACACAGGGAAAAGATTAGCCTCGTACTTACTTGTACAGCAATCGAAAAGCTAGGACCTCAAGCAGCAAAGCAACAGGCAACCGATGGCCACGAGCAGGACACGCAAGGGTACAGGCTGCTACTGCTGGTGTTGTCTGCTGTGCTTGCTGTTGTTGGTAGTCGATGCAATGACCGAAAAATTCCGTTTGCTTTACTCCACGTGTATGGATACCATACAATACGCTACATGATAGCTGTGGTCATGATATCTATGTGCCGAGTATACCCCCGCCCTGTTATTTATACAGAGAGTAGAGGGAGGTCCGCTATAATTATAGCGACGCGAGCAGCAAACAAACAGCGAGGCAGCAGCGAGCAGGGTCTGGGCACACACACACACACCTTGCTCGGATGGTCATGGTATTCGAAGAATGCTTCGAAGGAGAATGATGGAGGCCCGATGTAGCCAACGCGTCAGGGTTGTTGTGTTGTGCTTGGTGTGGGGGGGGGGAGAGCAGCAGAGAGAAAAGCACAACAAAAGCCGCTTTTGCTATGTGGGGTTGGTCTGGAAAGTACACCGCTCGGATATTATTAGACTTTTTGAACGTCAACCTGCGTCAACGTAAAAAGAAATCTAAATCATCAAGCCATGGATCAACATCATGGTGATGGCTGTTGAAACCCCTTTAAAGAAACAGTTCTGAAACCTTGAAAAACCCGGATCTCTTCCCAACAAGGCACAGAAGTAATTTTTTGTTTGCGGGTATTTTTTTTACGCCGCCCGGAAGATGTACTCGTATACTCGTAGACCACCGCTACCCACAGGTACTCCTACTAGGCCCAAGGCCCCACATAAACTTCTATACTGGACAGCAACGATGCAGAGTGGGCAGAACATCGATTATTAATTATTCTCGAAGTCTTTTTTTTTGGCTGCTAGCTTCAGGCACTATACGAGAGCACAGCAGCAGCACCACCACACCACCAGTACAACACCCCTCCTACGAGACCAAGAGGTAGTTCGGCTGAAGGCCAAGAGCTCGTGCAGCAGCTTCGTGGCTGTACGAGCATGCCTATCTACAGCAACGCCAATACGAACATGTCACAGATAGAGAAGAGGATGAGCATTGATTGTCATCGCACCAGCACCAACACGACAACAGCAACAAACAATCATAGCAACGGGTGCTTTCAAACTATCGTATTTATTTCTTGATTTTTCAAACTGCTGCTGTTTGTTGTTGTGTTGTTGCGGCGAACGGCTGAAAAACTGAAAAAAGTCAAAATAGAAAAAAAAAAAAGTTCAAAATCTTGACCGGTAAGAAAAAACAGCCAAAAAAAACGAAAACGAAAAACACGTACTACGATGTACGTACGAGTACTCGTATAATACGTAGAAGAGAGCATCCCATGCCCGTATATGTAAGCACCGTTTATTCATTAATTCTAATATACAAAGTATCCTTATGATTTCGGACAAAGTGTGAACTAACATCCGTCAGATTTGTTTGTTGTGGGTGTGTGTGTGTGCCCAATTTTACTGCTGCTGCTTGTACAAACAAATCTAACAAAATTGCTCTGTTTTGGGTCGGGTCGAGATTAGTCGAGACGATCGCAAGCACGCACGTATTCCGTAAAATGCCCCTCCCTCTGGAGATCTAGGTACTACTGATCGACCATGAACCTGTTGTCTGTTGTGCTGTGCGGGCCCTCGACCTTCGAGAGAGCTCGTCGGAAGAGTTTTACAACAGTAGTATACCCCGTCGATACTCGTAGCTACCAAGTATTTTATTTGCGGTGCTTGCCGAAGAACAACAGCAGAATATACGTACACGTAGTACGGTCGTAGCAGTAAAAAAGGCAAATGCAACGAATTTCGCTGTGAAAAAGACGGATTTGCCTCGTGTACCCGTATTCGTTCGGCCATGAAATTTCATAATTTCTTTCTTTTTCTTCAACGAAAACAGAATTATATCAAACGGATTCTATCCAAGATCGCATATTTTTTCCGGTCAAAATTCATTTTTTCTGGTGAATTCTTGATATTAATAGAATAATCTCATAGCTATACTGGTACAACAGCAGTATTTATTGTAGTATTAATAGTAGGATCTCAAGTTGTACCGAGCGGTGACTTGATCTGAATCGAGAAACATGTCAAGGAGAGCACCGCAGGTATCGAGGAGGGTATCTCATATAAAAGTGAGCTGAGAGGCACTGGAAAAACACTCAATCATTGCGGTATGGCAGCACACCGGAGGCGCACCAAAGACTATTTTCGTACTATTTGTTGACGATTTATTTGAGTTGTACTTACTTCGTGGTACCGCATGTCTACGCGTACTGCTGTACGGTGTGTTTATCTCGTACATAGACTGCATACATACACACACCAAGTCACACCGCCGTATCGTATGGTTATTGAATATGACTGCAGGGTGCATTTTCGTTTCCGGGACCTGGATCTATATCTGTGAACAACCAACACGTGAATAAAATGCTGTTGATTCTTTATGGTATGTACGCTTTTCGAACATGAAAATCAAAATCTACTCGTTCGTGTATTACTCGTACTGCCGGGATATGGCGGCGGCATGTGGCGGCATATATATATGTATGTGTGGTACGAGTATTCAATGTCAGTGTATGTACTCGTAGGTGCGACGAGTATGCCGTATATGAGTGCCAACCCTACCATTGTGACGGAGTATGATGGGAATCCACGCAGGCAGGCAGGTCGTACAGGTACAGGGGGGAGTCGGGGGGTGGGGGGCGCGGTGAGACCCCCCGTGTGTATATCAGGGCAGCCACATCTCGACATCGATGAAATAATTGAAAGTATAACGTGCGGAAAGACAACGTGTGTGTACTGTATTTGGCGTGTGTGCAGATTATTTCCCGCTGGTTGTTCGACGTAGTCACTGCTGCTGTGACCACTACCACCATGTCAGCCACAGGGCACCAGGGTATGTATGTATACAGTAGAAGAGGCACATTGCATCCGCGCGCCCCCCCCCCCCCCCCGGCCCTCGGTAGAAAATTTTCTTTGTGGGACAGCACAGCAAAACAAAGAGGCCCCAGCTCTCGCTGTATGCTGCTTGCTGTGTGTACGTTCGGATGCCATAAATAAAATGTACTGCTGCTACGATACACGATACACCGGCCGTACGTACTGGCCGGGACGGAGCACGTCGGGGTTTTCACCGACCAGGCTGACATTGCTACTTATTGCACCACAGGGAGGGGGCGTACTCATTCGTTGCCGCCTTTACAGTAGCTGTGCATACAAAAGTGACAAGCGACGATCAACATTTTTTTTTTAGTTTTTACAGAGAGAGCATGATATACCGCACGCGATCAGCTACACGCACACGAAGCAACGCGGACGCCAAACTAGCTACATACAGCAGAGAGAGGTGCTATTAGGGTCGTTCTTATCGAGCAACTTTTTTTCCAAAAATTCCAAATAATTTTTCCGCGCACTTTTTAGTATTTCCATTTTTTTTCAAAAATAATGTCCAAATATTGGAATGCGAAGCCTTCCAAATATTTTGCCCTCTTGTGATAAGACTGGGTGAGACACAAGATTATCCCCTTGCCATCCAAATTATACGAAAACGGACCAATTACCTATACAGAGGTAATTACCGGCCTTCCGTAGCCCATACGATTACACTCTGTTAAAATTCCAAAATTTCCAAATAAATCCTGTTTTTCTTGCTTTTCCTGAGGTTTTTTGGGAAAAAGTTGCTCGATAAGAACGACCCTTATAGCAGTATAGGACCGCACTCACTATCCTCCCGTTTGGAAGACAAACGACTATTATAGCTTCAATGCAGTCGTATGTTTTATGTTTGTGTATGTGCTGCATGCAGTGCATGCAGTGTAGTGGTGAAAAAAGAAAAAAGGGTCCGGGGTTGAGGCTCGCCTTCAAAAAAAAGCTAACACCCTTTTCCAAATACGTACAGTACAAGATACCTAATAAGAAACAGGTTAATAAGAAAGCCAGGCCGAGATTCAGAGGAAAATACGAAATTCGGGAGTCGTAATCTTGAAACTATAGTGTAGAAAGAAACGACCCTCTCTCAAATAAGAAATCCAGCCTGGACCAGATTTCCTGTTTCTTATTAGGTGTCCTGTACTGTATAGAAGTAGTAGTACGAGCAAGATCACACCTTATTGTGCGCTCGTGCCGTACGTCTCCTTGCAACCATTGTAACTCGGACACTAATCAATCATCATCACCATCATTATCATCATCATCATCATCATCATCATCATCACCACCATCACCATCATCATCATCATCACACAAATGACTAAAAACGACATATTGATGGCATCATTTTAGTGCGATTTCTCAGTTATGGAGTGCATGAATAGTCACAAATATCTTGTCTTGGCGAAAAAAGGCTATTATTATACCCGTATCGCAGCACGCCCGACTTGTTCCTTGTCACTCACATTACACCATTCCACAATGTGCAGCATGCTAATCAACATCGACAATCACTCATAAGATTAGCGTTCCCAGAAACAATCAAGATTCAAACGAAGAATCATCGAAACCAAAAGGGAAAGCAAAGCCTGTACGTAAGGATAAGGATAAGGGTAAAAGGACCCACATGACAAATTAGCAAATAAGGAGGCTGGGCTCTTTTGCTATCTGGCTCTTGCTTCTCGACAGAAAAAAAAACAAAACTGAGAATATTGTACCAGGTATTATTCAGGGCTCATCACGGGTCGGATCAAACTTCGCGGGCCAGATCGGGTCGGGTCGGGTAAGGGTGACCCAACCCCATCCGTGACTATTCAAAACCTCCTGGCCCGATCCGACCCGACCCGATCCGACCCGACCCGACCCGACCCGACCCGACCCGACCCGACCCGACCCGACCCGACCCGTGAGATTTAAAAAAAAACTGATCCGACTCGCGGGTTGGGGTGATGACTCTAATGCGACTATAATGAAGAAACCCTGCTCATTACTATTAGTACTATTCCCATAGCCACAGCTCACAAGTTAATGGTACGGTACAAGTCAAGATAGTGACCACATTGCGGAAAACCCTGCAGCGAGCACTAGTGGAGCTATCCGCCATCTCATTAAAAAACCTCATGAGAAGACCTCAGGGGAAGATAACGTACGAAGATCTCATAAGAAGCTATCAGAAGAAAATCTTATGAGATTGTTTCATACGAAGATATCTTGAGAAGATATCAACACCAGATATCAACTGAAAATATCAACATCAGATCCCATACCTAAAAATATATCATAAAAAATACCGTATCATACATAGGCCTCACAACAACATATCGCAACAAGATCTTGCAGCGGGACCAAAAATCTCCCAACAAGAGTACTCATAGCAAGAGTATCCCATGCGCAACAAGATCCTACACAAACACGTCATAAAAGTATATCATAAGAAGGTCGCCCCTCCCAAGATAACAACGAGTCACGATACCGAGCACGTGCTCCCTTTCTCTTGTGGTGCGATACTATTTCCGCTACCAACACCGATATCAATACTGCTACAGCTACCGTTACCACCGCCGGCGTTGGGGTGCACGTACTTCACGTGGGACATAAGAAGATATCATAAAAAGATATCAAAAGAAGATATCATAAAAATATATCACAAGAACATGTTGAAACAATATTGTATAAGGTCGGGCCTCCTAAGACACCAACGACTCAAGATATCGAACACGTGCTCCCTTGTCCTTGTCTTGCGTTACCATTTCCGTGTTCTCTACCATTAGCACCGTCGGCGTTGGAGTGCACGTACTCTACGTGGGACATGAGGAGATATCATACTAAGATATCACAACAAGATCTCACATGAAGATCTCAAAACAAGATATCACAAACAAGGTCTCACATGAAGATCTCAACGGAAGGTTTCATAAGGTCGGCCCTCCCAAGACACCCAACAAGTCAAGACACCGAACACGTGCTACCTTGCCCTTGTGGTGCGATACCATTACAAATGTCATTACCACTACCGCTACCATTGCCACCGCCGGCGTTGGAGTGCGCGTAATCTACGTGGGAATAAAAATATACCATACCAAGATATCACAACAAGATATCACATGATATCCCAAAAACAAAATCATAACAAGATCTCACATGAAGATCTCAAAGGTTTCATAAGGTCGGCCCTCCCAAGACACCCAACAAGTCAAGACACCGAACACGTGCTACCTTACCCTTGTGGTGCGATACCATTACAAATGCCATTACCACTACCGCTACCTTTGCCACCGCTGGCGTTGGAGTGCGCGTAATCTACGTGGGAATAAAAATATACCATACCAAGATATCATAACAAGATATCACATGGATATCCCAAAAACAAAATCATAACAAGATCTCACATGAAGATCTCAAAGGAAGGTTTCATAAAGTCGGCCCTCCCAAGATGCCCAACAAGTCAAGACACCGAACACGTGGTACCTTACCGTTGTGGTGCGATTCCTTTACCAATACCATTATCGCTACCGCTACCATTGCCACCGCCGGCGTCGGAGTGCGCGTGCTCCTCGTGGGAAAAAATATGATATCATAAGAAGATATCATAAGTAGATATCACAAGAAGATATCACAAGAAGATCTCACATGAAGATCTCAAAACAAGATCTCAAAACAAGATCTCAAAACAAGATTTCATACCCATCTTCCCCAAGACACCAACGGCTCAAGAAATCGAACACGAGCTCCCTAGCCCTTGCGATGCATTACCACCCCCGCTACCGTTCCCGTTAGCATTAATATCACCAGTACCATTAGCGCCGCCGGCGATATCTGAGTGCGCGTACTCTACGTGGGACACCAAGAGCGCGGCGTCCGCGAAACTGGCATCGCAGAGAGGACACTGCTCTGCGGCGCTGTTGACAGCAGTCCCTGCCGTGTGAGGCGGCTGCTGCTGCATCATATAGGTACATCACAGGTACAACGGAGGGCGAGGGGGGTGGGGGTAGGGGGATAGTGAGCTGGCGAAGGAGATGAGGGGGGTGTACTTCATATTCATGCATGGCCGTAGTTGTACGACCATAGACCCTCGCATCCCTACAACGCCAGGACGGCGCACGTTGGGTTTTAATCAACCAGGCAGACATTGGGATAGCAAGGGAGAGGGGGTTGAGCGGGGGGTGTACTTCATATTCATGCATGGCCGTAGTCGTATGACCATAGACCCTCGCGTCCCTACAATGCCGGGACGGAGCGCGTTGGGTTTTTATCAACCAGGCCGACATTGCTTGCACCAAGGGGGGGGGTGGGGGTGTACTCATAGTTATGCATCGGCCGTAGTCTATGACCATAGACCCTCGCGTCCCTACAATGCCGGGACGGAGCGCGTTGGGTTTTTCACCAACCAGGCCGACATTTGACGGGGGGGGGGGGGAGGGGGGGGGGGGGGGGGGGCGGGAAGGGGGGGGGGTCTACTTCATTTCCATGCATGGCCGTAGTCGTATTACCATAGACCCTCGCATCCCTACAATGCCGGGACGGAGCATGTCGGGATTTCACCGACCAGGCGGACATTGCCAGCACCAAGCGCGAAGCGCCGTGAGGTGTTCGGCGAGTCTCATGAAGGGTGCGCTGCATCCTACTAAGAACCGCTTGTGAGGCGGACTTGCATATGGATGTCAGCTTCAATGGGTTAATTTAATTTCTGATGCGGCCACTTCTTGAGGTCGGCGGTGGGGGGGGGGGGGGGCTTGAGGTGGGGACGGTTGACTTTCCGCCAAGTGCAGGGCGCAGAAATACAGTAGTACTATAATAGTACCAGACAGCGTTATCGGACCCGTTATCGGGCCATAACAAAAAATCGGAACATCAAAAGGTGGCAGTGGCGTCGGTTTGTTGTTTTGTTACCTGGGCAAGAGGAGAACGAAACCACCCGACCAAAGAACGTTCTTGTGATTGTTCTTGGTTCTTGGAATCGCTGAATGTTGTGCCACCTCTGCAGCTCTTACTCTTGCGCACAACGGCAGTATGCTTCCAACACGGAGTGAGAGGGAGACAGGAGTCTCGACACGTCTCATCCCAACAACAAAATACCGGTTGACAAGAAGCTGCGAGGCGCAACCGTATCAGGATCTATCTACTACTGCTGTACTGTATACACTAAAACGGAGGTGTGACATATTTCGGAATACCGCGGAAGGATTTGGTGAAGAATCATTGCTTTCTAACAAGCAGACGTTGGTGGTATACTTCGTAAGGTACTTTACCAGGAATGTTAAGGATATGATAGCAGCATGTTGGCCTGCGGTGGGCTGAAGCGTAAGCATTGGAGACATCGCGCTAAATATGTACGCATGATTTCTCCGAGATCCTTTTGTGTTCCGAGTTCCGAGTCTGTGCATGATTTTGCTCTTCCCTTTTGTTTCTTCGACATGTTTTGCTGCAAGTCGTATACTATTATATACGAGTATAGTCTACGTATAGACGTTGACATACCGGTACAAGTATACACTAAAACGGAGGTGTGATATATTTCGGAATACCGCGGAAGGATTTGGTGAAGAATCATTGCTTTCTAACAAACAGACGTTGGTGGTATACTTCGTGTGGTACTTTACCAGGAATGTTAAGGATATGATAGCAGTATGTTGGCCTGCGGTGGGCTGAAGCGTAAGCATTGGAGACATCGCGCGCTACACATGTACGCATGATTTCTCCGAGTTTAATTGTGTGTTCCGAGTTCCGAGTCTGTGCATGATTTTGCTCTTCCCCTTTATTCCTTCGACATATCTTGCTGCAAGTCGTATTTGTATCATATTGCATACGAGAACAGTCTATAGACGTTGCATGTATCATGCATGACACGGATGCACAGTGCCACTGACACGTGCATACGGCGGTATCACACGTACGTTGGACTATTTAGTTGATATTGCTCGGCGCGACTTCCCTCAGGTTACATTTTTTTTTACATTGTTTGCTTTTTTTTCCACGCCAGAATGTATTCACACCTCGCACAGATCATCTACAGATAGATCAGATCCATCAGATACATCATATAGATCAGACAGGTCAGCTCAATCAAACAGATTTATGCAGATAGATCAGGTGGATCAGATAGATCAGACAGATCAGATAGATCAGATAGAGCAGATAGAGCAGATAGAGCAGATAGATCAGATAGATCAGATAAATCAGTTAGATCCGATAGATCAGACACATCAAACACATAATCGATTCCCACTTGATGATCTAGATGCTCAAGGCAGATATACGCCCAAAGTTGTATGATCTGTATGATCTAGCTCATGATGCCGGGCGGTAGCCATATCATATGCATGAGCTAGCGCACGTCTCCCGGGTAGGATCTGTTCTATGCAGGAATACGCCAACCTGTCACAACGGCCGGTGGAGAACTAAGGTAGGTGTATATCACTATTAATAGGATCAGAACTATCACACCAAACTTATTCTCAACATTACTTTTGTGAAGAAAAAATAGAATCTCACAGCTGAGGTGTGTGTGTTTTTCAAAATAAGTACTTCGAATTTGTCGATTATGAAAAAAAAACATGAGATGAAAAGAGGAATACATATCCTACCACAAATTAGTAGATCGATTGTATAATTAGATCGTGACAGTATGCTGTGTACTGGGTATACTGCCAGTGTACTGCGACGGTACCAGTATACTCTTAGGCTCGCTATATACTGCCAGTTGCACTGCGACAGTACCAGTATATTTCCATCCCTAGCGACAGCTATACAGTAGTGCCGGTTGCCCTCTATAGTGCAGGTTGAGTAGTGCCGGTTGCCCGCTATAGTGCCTGTGAAACCGCTTGGCACAGATGGGATTGACCAGTGTGGCATTAATAGTGTTTGGAGTAGCGCCGGTTGACGCTATATTGCCGGTATTTTTAGTCTGGCGCACACCGGCACTACAGAGGCAACCGGCACTACAGCACTACTGCCTGTATATACCATACTTATATTTTTATGCCGCAGCGCTTACCTCGGAATGGGAGGACATCACGTGAGCCACAAGCGAACCCACATCACCAAAACCAACCCCGCACTGCGGGCATCGTTCTTGCGGTGCCCCCCCTCCCCCACTGCCACCGCCGCCACTGCCACTGCCTGAAAACCAGCCTGTCTGGGCCCCTTGAGCCCCTTGAGCCCCTTGAGCCCCTTGAGCCCCTCCCCGAGTAGGCCTCCTTCGTCGATCAGCAGTTTCCTATTAGAAAAATAAAAATGGACAAATAAAAGCAGAGCTGTTCGATCGGACATTTCCTTAAATGCTGGTATTTGCAAGCTTGGGTGTGATGTTTCCATCGCACGGGCTACAGGGTGTTTTAGGATGTAATGAGGCCGTGTGATATCATATTCCACAGTTTATACTGCACCAGATCATACGATGGGAACGACGAGAGAGAGGGAGAGAGAGAGAGAGAGAGAGAGAGCGAAATAGAGAGAGAGCACCACAAGCTGCAAGAGCACAAGAGGGAGAGGCAATGGCTTACACTGGCGGCATTTTGACATGATGCCCTGAGCGGATGCGGTGGTTTTTAAGAGGTGACTTCCCCCCCCCCCAGTGACATCGGCCGCGCTTCTTCTGCCTACTGTCAAACGCCCCTTCCTAAAAGTATATTGTAAACTGCCTACTTATTTGTGATAGCACCAGGGGCAATTTCTTAACCTGCCGGTAGGCACTGCTAACTGCCCACTACATCCTGACTATTGTCTACTGCCTACTGTCTACTGCCTACTGCCTACTGCCTACTGCCTACTGTCTACTGAGAGGGAGAGAGAGCGCCCCAATATTATTGCTCACCCTGGCCGCATTTTGGTGCGTAGAAGCGGCAGCGGCGGTCCTTCTGGCCAGAGCCTTTTCCCTCAATGACATCGGGCGCCCGTCTGCTGCCTGCTGGCTTCGACGCACAGCTGCGCTAGCCGCCGCACTCCCTGCACCGCCTCGGTTTGACCAACTCCCAGAACTGTTGCAGTTGTTGACTGGTATTGCACCGTGGGCATGGAGGGAGGGGGGGGGGGGAGTTGGTACTCATGTCGTGCACGGCCGTAGTCGTACGACCATAGACCCTCGGGGGTCACATCCGCTTCTCTTGTTACATCCGTGTTATACTGCCTACAGCATGGTTGAACGACAGAAATATTGAACATTTGAATAATCTTGTGAAAATCTAGGCCAAGCCTTATTATAATCTTACATGCTGCAGCCCTCAACTTACAACAACACAAGAACACAAGAACACAAGAACACAAGAACACAAGAACGCCAACCAGACGCAGGCAGGCCAGAGGGAGATAACGAGATAACGCCGTTCTCCCTTAATATCTAGTGATAGTACCGCTATTGACTCCTACTATTAATAGCGGTAACTCTAAATCGGCCCACATGCCATGTTTAGCGACCAAACTAACCATTTGTGAAGAGTGTGTAGCAGTGTGACTAGTACATTCGGCACAGTCCGTGCAGTATTAAATGTATTAACACGACCATATTCATGCTGCGCGCATGTGGTATTACATTTGCGTAGTCATGGAGCTACTTATAGTACATCACAGCACTTAGGACACCTCCCCTGCCCCAGTAGCCTACTATTAACTACCTGGTACTAAATAAGCCTGCTGTTACGGAGGGGGGCATAGTAAATACTAGTAGTACTAGTAAATAGGACCTACGGTACCCACACAATAATCTAGATATACACCTATTTTTACAAACAGTATTTGGTCATATTTACTAGTGTTTACTATGGCCCCCCGTTATAGTACATGTCACGTGTCACCGATGTTGTGACAACTAATAATAGTGTTCTCTACATGACTGTAACCATCTGTTTTCGACCGTTTTACCCTGTGACCTATAATCAAGTAAGTCAAGTGTCAAGTGTATGCTACAAAAATGCCAAAACGTTACTACAATGTTTTTTATAATCAAGTTAATCACGTGTATTCGTACTATATTGAAGTTAATCAAGTGTATACTGCAATTAACTTAATCAAGTGTATACTATAATCTAGTTCATAAAATGTATACTATAATCAAGTTAATCAAGCGTGTACTATAATCGAGTTAATCAACTGCATACTATAATCAAGTTAATCAAGTTCCAAAAAGGTTTAACACTATCGCTACAGCAGTGATACAATACAGTACTATACTATTAATATTGGAATTCATATTGAAAGGGTATGATACATACAAGCAGAAGGTCAATGGGTGTAAATACAGCAGTGCCGCCTTGCAGCGTTCAGTGGTGATGGACTCAAGTCGACTGCACGATATATACCTGTCGGGGAATCTGTGTGTAAGGCATGTCTCCTTTGCACATCTGGCACAGCGTTGCGTGTTCGTAGGCCGTAGCACCTCTCGACACGTTGGCGCCGAGCACCTGTTCACGGCGAGTACGCAGCAGCAGCAGCAGTGGTTGTGGCACAGATCAATAGATAGTGTCAGCGTGGTGGTACGTTTTGGTCACAGAGATCGCAGACAAAAATACGAAAAATACAACAGCAACAACAACAACAACAACAACAACAACAACAACAACAAAAACGACAAATAAAGACAACGACAAAGTGCTAAAAAATACACGAAATACATTAAAACAAAAAAAAAGAGGGAAAAAGCCAAAACAAATACCAAACAAGACATAAAAGGAAAAATGCAAATAAAATAAACAAGACCAAGAAACAAAAGACAAAAGGACAAAAAAAAGCCAAAAAACATACCAGTACACCGAAGACATGATGGTACAAAAAAAAAAGAGACGAAAAAATACAAGACCAACAAAAAAAGAAAAACAGACAAACAGACAAAAAAGACGAAGACAAAAATACCAAAATATCAAGGAATAAAATACCAAAAAACACTCGTAATGCTACACTTGGTGGGACAAAAAAAAAGAGAAGACAGAAGCGACATAAACAGAAATGACACGATGAAAAGGCACAGGCACACCACTCGCCGCTTCTTGGCCGATTTTTTGTCGTAGTAGTCTGCTGGATTGCACTCCGTTCTTCTGTGGATGTCCCATCTGGTCGCAGCGAAAAAATCAGAACACAGCACCAATTCACCGTCATGTTATACTCGTAGGATCAGCCATATGAAAGCAACAGCAGTATAAATATTCATATATATTCATATACTTATATGCTACAGCACAGGACACCTATTAATAATAAGAAGCAGGAAATCTGGCCCAGGCTGGATTCTTTATTTGAGAGAGAGTGATTTCTGCACTAATTTCAAGATAATGACTCCCCAATTTATCAAGTTCCTCTCAATCTCAGCCTGGCTTTCTTAATGGCCTGTTTCTTATTAGGTGTCCTGTACTGCATGTTAAACGTGTTTTATCCCATTTATTATCTTAGCCCTTCTTACTCCTGCTCCCTCCTATTAATACTAATATCAATAGTAGTAAGTAGTAACTCAGGTCCGGGGTCACATGGAGAGTAGGCTCTTAAGGTAGGTCTCTTCATCTCCCCCCACCAGGCCACAAAATGAGTACGCCCCGCCCCCCCACACTACGACGGCAAAATTGAGTAAGGGTCCCCCCCCCCCACTACGGTTGACTGCTACTCTCACATAGCGAAAAGCGTTGAGCACTTCCTTTCGTCGTCGACTTGCGTCGGATTGTGCCTACCTGCGCTATAACAGGCACCCTCGACAGTTGGCGTCATTTGAGAAATAAAGACTCCATGCGTAGATTCGTCCCTGTGACATCAATGCCATTAATAGAGGTATTCGAGGTTAACCGCTAGACCACCGGGGCGACCTGATAAGTACATTAACACATTAACAATACGAGGTATTAAAAAAAAAAACAGGAAAAAAAGAGAAAAAGCGAAAAGGAAAAAAATAATACGAAATAGTAAAATAGGGGGGTAATTATTTACTTTCTATATTCGGGGAGATGAAATTAACCGTCGACCCCCCACCGGTGGTAGCCATGGTGTCAACTTCCAGCCCACGAGAGGAACAGAGAAGCCCCGACAACGCTAGAAATGGACACGGTATACAAAACAACCAGTCGTCCACTAGCTGTTTTGCTTTTCTGCTGTTTTTTAATCAACTGGAACCATCAATTTTTAGTTACGAACCCATTTTCATCATCCATTTCAATCGTCAATCTAAGTAATCAACTTTAAGGTCGTACCCTAAGCGGCCTTTCCTTCCTTCTGGATAAGCTGTGGAGGGGTTTTCACTTTGTGCCGGGTTCGTAAGCGATTTTGTTTTCTTGCTGCGTAATACTACCCAGTCAGTGATATTTCTCTTGAGCGCTCAAACATGATGTTCTTTTAACCCATTCAGAACTGCAAAACTTATCCCACACTAACTCCAAGTAGTTTGTCCCCAAATTCGTGGGACCAGTTCTTAACCCATCCATAATTGAAACAAAAAATCCACACTAAAGCCAAGTAGTTTGTCCCCAAGTACGAGGGACCAGTTGTTAAGGGGTTAACGCAAACACACCCCTTGGCAGTACTGTCGCATTTACGGCCTCGATTTGCCTGTGATACCTCCTCGGCCACTACTACGGTAGTACGGCCATGCGCGAAGTCGCAGGCGGGCGTCAGCCCGCCGCGGTGAATACCCCCTTGTTTACTCTATAAAATACGGCCTGGCGACCTCAACCCGTTCAGAACTACAAAGCTTATCCCACACTAATTCCAAGTATTTTGTCTTCAAAAACGGGGGACCGGTTCTTAAGGGGTTAAACAAAAAAAACTTCCCTCCCCCAGTAATGGTTTTCAACATTTGTTTTTGGCTTTTATCTGCAGCAAGGCATGTCAAGGTCGGAGTAAGAAACAACGATTATTATTAACCTTTCTCTTTTGGCTTGAATACAGTATAGTGATGTTAAAAGCGACAACTGCTTGTTGTTCAGTGAATCTTCTCTGCCTAGGAAAGAGCGCGCAGCAATACAACTGCTCTGTCACCACGTTGCGCGCGTGACGTTTATCTCCCCACGCTGCACCAAGGACACACCCCCTAACGCCTAACCCCTAACCCAGCCAGCTTGTTCAGGTTTGTTCAGGCTTGTTCAGGTTTGTTGAGGTTTGTTCAGGTGTTTCCCTCCGTGCGACTTGACCGGCCGATGCCGTATAATCGTCACCATTTTTCGACAAACTTTTCCGTCTGAAATCCGTTCAACTACTTGCTGACTCACAAAGATGTCGGGAGACAGGACTTTCAACCCTTGACAGACAGCAGATTTGCCTTGACATGACGTGACTGACACCAAACTATTAGGTTTTAGTGTGTAACACTTCGGCTCTACACCCTTGACAGCGCATGTTTTGCCTTGCTTGACATGTCTCCCGACATCTTTGCTGAATCACTGCTCGTTTGGGTCTTGACTACCGTTGAATCTAACGGTCTTCTTGCAGAGAGGGCACACCAAGCCGGGTTTTCCCTCCTTGTGACCGACCGACCTATGCTATGTCGTAATCGTCACAAGTTTTCGACAAATTTCCGTCTGAAGTCTGTTCCACTGCTTGTTGACTCACTGCTCGTTCGGTCTTGGCTACCGTTGAATCTAACGGTCTTCTTGCAGAGAGGGCAAACCAAGCCACGGAAGTCCTTGTCGCCCGATGATGCGCACGAGTGGCCAACATAGCTCCGGTGGGGTAAGCAAAAAGTACCTGTTCATATTATATCATGCATAGCTTGTTTAGAGATAGCTATCTTCGTCTCGTAGAGAGCAGTGCATCTATGTCATCTATGGCCATATAGCCCATAGGTGTGCATCAGCCACTTTCTCGAATGCTGTTACTCGTACTGGTAACTCGTAACCTCTAGTGAATGAACACTATTATTCATACCAGCTGATACAAACTATTTATACTGATTTACGCACGAGTATCAGTTTCAGGGCTCTGCATGGGTCATGACGTCATGACCCGACCGGGTTGGGTCAGAAAGTTGATTAAATCTCACTTATTCGGCAATCAAATTTAATTTGTTGACCAGATGCAACTTGTAAATTAAATTTTTGGTCGGGTCGGGACGTTTTCAAACCCTCACGGGTCGGGGCGGGTTGGGCCCCTTACCTGACCCGACCCGACCCGACCCGATCCGACCCGACCCGGCCCGTGAAGAGCCCTGGTGCTACTGCTGTAATATCACACCAGGTACGTAGTTGTTTTGTTATTTTCGCCCGTCCGGGTTATTATACACCGCATTTCCGGAAACTTTCTAAGCGCACAACAAGTCCCGGTCCCGACCCGACCCGACCCGTGAAGAGCCCTGGTACTACTGTAGTAGTTTTTAAGCCCGTCCGGGTTATTATACACCGCATTTCCGGAAACTTTCTAAGCGCACAACAAGTCCCGGTTGGTCTCGACAGAACAATCAATCATTGCATGAACAACACAAAAGAAAGTGAGACGTCGTCTTCCACCTTGCACCATCGCCTTGAAAAACGACGCCGATTCCTGCTCCGATAGCCGCGCTCGATACGTACGCACGTAGGCATGGCGAGTGCAACGTGCGGCGATCTGGGCTACGAATAATAGGTGTAAGGTGTTCGTAAGGATAAATCTTACCTGGTACAGCGTTAGGGTTGGGTCGGGGTCGGGACGGCTAAGAGCGGGGGTATAGATGAAGTATCACATACCAGGTAGCGCCACACCAGAAATTAAATTAACTCATTGAAGCTGTCGTCCATATGCAAGTCCGCCTCAGAGGCGGTTCTTAGCAGGATGCAGCTCACCCTCCATGCGACTCGCCCAATACCTCACGGCGCTTCGCGCTTGGTGCAAGCAATGCCTGCCTGGTTGGTGAAAACCCAACGTGCTCCGTCCCGGCATTGTAGGGATGCGAGGGTCTATGGTCATATGACTACGGCCGTGCACGACATGAGTACACCCCCCCCCCCACTACGGTTGACGTCTACTCTCTACATAGCGAAAAGCGTTGAGCACTTCCTTTCGTCGTCGACTTGCGTCGGATTGTGCCTACCTGCGCTATAACAGGCACCCTCGACAGTTGGCGTCATTTGAGAAATAAAGACTCCATGCGTAGATTCGTCCCTGTGACATCAATGCCATTAATAGAGGTATTCGAGGTTAACCGCTAGACCACCGGGGCGACCTGATAAGTACATTAACACATTAACAATACGAGGTATTCAAAAAAAAAAACAGGAAAAAAAGAGAAAAAGCGAAAAGGAAAAAAATAATACGAAATAGTAAAATAGGGGGGTAATTATTTACTTTCTATATTCGGGGAGATGAAATTAACCGTCGACCCCCCACCGGTGGTAGCCATGGTGTCAACTTCCAGCCCACGAGAGGAACAGAGAAGCCCCGACAACGCTAGAAATGGACACGGTATACAAAACAACCAGTCGTCCACTAGCTGTTTTGCTTTTCTGCTGTTTTTTAATCAACTGGAACCATCAATTTTTAGTTACGAACCCATTTTCATCATCCATTTCAATCGTCAATCTAAGTAATCAACTTTAAGGTCGTACCCTAAGCGGCCTTTCCTTCCTTCTGGATAAGCTGTGGAGGGGTTTTCACTTTGTGCCGGGTTCGTAAGCGATTTTGTTTTCTTGCTGCGTAATACTACCCAGTCAGTGATATTTCTCTTGAGCGCTCAAACATGATGTTCTTTTAACCCATTCAGAACTGCAAAACTTATCCCACACTAACTCCAAGTAGTTTGTCCCCAAATTCGTGGGACCAGTTCTTAACCCATCCATAATTGAAACAAAAAATACCACACTAAAGCCAAGTAGTTTGTCCCCAAGTACGAGGGACCAGTTGTTAAGGGGTTAACGCAAACACACCCCTTGGCAGTACTGTCGCATTTACGGCCTCGATTTGCCTGTGATACCTCCTCGGCCACTACTACGGTAGTACGGCCATGCGCGAAGTCGCAGGCGGGCGTCAGCCCGCCGCGGTGAATACCCCCTTGTTTACTCTATAAAATACGGCCTGGCGACCTCAACCCGTTCAGAACTACAAAGCTTATCCCACACTAATTCCAAGTATTTTGTCTTCAAAAACGGGGGACCGGTTCTTAAGGGGTTAAACAAAAAAAACTTCCCTCCCCCAGTAATGGTTTTCAACATTTGTTTTTGGCTTTTATCTGCAGCAAGGCATGTCAAGGTCGGAGTAAGAAACAACGATTATTATTAACCTTTCTCTTTTGGCTTGAATACAGTATAGTGATGTTAAAAGCGACAACTGCTTGTTGTTCAGTGAATCTTCTCTGCCTAGGAAAGAGCGCGCAGCAATACAACTGCTCTGTCACCACGTTGCGCGCGTGACGTTTATCTCCCCACGCTGCACCAAGGACACACCCCCTAACGCCTAACCCCTAACCCAGCCAGCTTGTTCAGGTTTATTCAGGCTTGTTCAGGTTTGTTGAGGTTTGTTCAGGTGTTTCCCTCCGTGCGACTTGACCGGCCGATGCCGTATAATCGTCACCATTTTTCGACAAACTTTTCCGTCTGAAATCCGTTCAACTACTTGCTGACTCACAAAGATGTCGGGAGACAGGACTTTCAACCCTTGACAGACAGCAGATTTGCCTTGACATGCCGTGACTGACACCAAACTAATAGGTTTTAGTGTGTAACACTTCGGCTCTACACCCTTGACAGCGCATGTTTTGCCTTGCTTGACATGTCTCCCGACATCTTTGCTGACTCACTGCTCGTTTGGGTCTTGACTACCGTTGAATCTAACGGTCTTCTTGCAGAGAGGGCACACCAAGCCGGGTTTTCCCTCCTTGTGACCGACCGACCTATGCTATGTCGTAATCGTCACAAGTTTTCGACAAATTTCCGTCTGAAGTCTGTTCCACTGCTTGTTGACTCACTGCTCGTTCGGATCTTGGCTACCGTTGAATCTAACGGTCTTCTTGCAGAGAGGGCAAACCAAGCCACGGAAGTCCTTGTCGCCCGATGATGCGCACGAGTGGCCAACATAGCTCCGGTGGGGTAAGCAAAAAGTACCTGTTCATATTATATCATGCATAGCTTGTTTAGAGATAGCTATCTTCGTCTCGTAGAGAGCAGTGCATCTATGTCATCTATGGCCATATAGCCCATAGGTGTGCATCAGCCACTTTCTCGAATGCTGTTACTCGTACTGCTAACTCGTAACCTCTAGTGAATGAACACTATTATTCATACCAGCTGATACAAACTATTTATACTGATTTACGCACGAGTATCAGTTTCAGGGCTCTGCATGGGTCATGACGTCATGACCCGACCGGGTTGGGTCAGAAAGTTGATTAAATCTCACTTATTCGGCAATCAAATTTAATTTGTTGACCAGATGCAACTTGTAAATTAAATTTTTGGTCGGGTCGGGACGTTTTCAAACCCTCACGGGTCGGGGCGGGTTGGGCCCCTTACCTGACCCGACCCGACCCGACCCGATCCGACCCGACCCGGCCCGTGAAGAGCCCTGGTGCTACTGCTGTAATATCACACCAGGTACGTAGTTGTTTTGTTATTTTCGCCCGTCCGGGTTATTATACACCGCATTTCCGGAAACTTTCTAAGCGCACAACAAGTCCCGGTTGGTCTCGACAGAACAATCAGTCATTGCATGAACAACACAAAAGAAAGTGAGACGTCGTCTTCCACCTTGCACCATCGCCTCCAAAAACGACGCCGATTCCTGCTCCGATAGCCGCGCTCGATACGTACGCACGTAGGCATGGCGAGTGCAACGTGCGGCGATCTGGGCTACGAATAATAGGTGTAAGGTGTTCGTAAGGATAAATCTTACCTGGTACAGCGTTAGGGTTGGGTCGGGGTCGGGCCGGCTAAGAGCGGGGGAATAGATGAAGTATCACATACCAGGTAGCGCGGAATATCAACCATTTGGTCGAAGCCGTACCGGTATTAAAAATTATATATGTACCTCGAATGTACCTGGCAGAGTTTACGACTTGGCCTAGCTTCGTCAAATTGGTTGACAGTCCACACTGCCACACTGCTGCTGTGAACTACGGTGCTTGTGCATGTGTGGTGAATGCATGCTGTTCCATACCAGGTACACCAAGGGTACACCCACCCGTATTCCGATAAATTTCTCCGGCGTTCGGGGTAAAGGGTTCCGAGTTCGGGCTAAGTTACTGGACAGAGTACGACTGCTCCAAACGTACGTACTATCTGGTAGAAAATAGTAGCAAACTAGGAAATGGCAAAGAGCGGTCTCGTGGTACGAGTTAGTGTACTGCAGCAGATGGTACCACGCTGTATAAGGGTATCCTCGTACTGCAGCTGCTGTCAACTGTCCACACTTCAGCCTGTTCTCGCATGATACGATACTACTGTTTGCTGCGTGACTGCTTGTATGTACGATACGAGTACTTGCTCGTAGAAGTTGAATGGATTGTTCCGCCAACCTCGCAGCACGTACCGCTGTTGTCTGCCCTAGATGCTCTACACACAGGCCTCCTTCACAGTTTTCCTCTCGAGGCTTGATCTTGGGCTACACCTTGACTAAGCGATCAACCGATCGGATTATTCCCTTCGACTCTGCTGCTGCTGCTGCTGCTGCTGTTGGCACAGCAGCAGGGTACGAGCACGAGAGAGAGGGCCACACTTGATGAGAAATAACGAGAAAAAAGAGTAAAAATGGCAACGTCACACACTCACCGTTGCAGCAGTCGCACGTAAACGGGAGGAAATCTTGCTGGTTACAGTTCTCAGCTGAACAATGTAAGCCAACTTCTGTGAACTCCGTCATGTCCTAGCCTCCAAGCCTCCTGTGTCTGTGCCTGTGCCGTCACGCCGTGAGATAGTGGGTCTTCTCTCATCGTCGTTTCTCCGAAAAAAAAGCAGAAGAAAAAACGCAGAAAGAACGAAGGGGTTTCCAGTGTTTCCAGCTGTGCATTCGATAGCGGGGCTGCGTTTTCCCGCCAAAGCTCGAAACCGGTGCGTGTCGCACCCCCATTGGCCCGACCTCGCAAGTACTCTGCCGAAGCAGACACGAGGGGGCCCGGGAGTTGTGCCTAGACTGCTGGAGGTCATTCACCTCTCGTTGACCGTGGCGTATTGGCGGTTGCGTTGTTGTTCTGGGCCTGCAACGTTGGTCTGATACGCTTCTGGGAGAAGGTGTGATGACTTCTATCATTGAGCTCTTTCCCAAGGCAAGACGGCTTACCTTCGACCTGCAAGCACTGCTGCAGTATGTCGAGAAGGGGCACGCCAGCCCCGACGATGCCAGCATGAACTTGGAGGAGCTTGCGCGGCAGCTGGACGTTTTGGAAAGCTTGGTTGGGCAGGAGCGGCCAGCACAGAGAGAGGACTGGCGAAGGTATAACCGTCTTGCTGTGTACGTACGTATGAATACAAGTCGTACCAGAGTGAGACGTAACTGATGCAATGTGCAATGTACACGAGCAGCAGGGCTGCCTGTACGTACGAACTACAAACCTTTACTGCTGTGCACTGCTGCTGTCCACCTGGTACCTGGTAATGCGATACCTCGCCTGTAGAGGATAGAGTGCTGATTGACTGCTGAGGAGTCGGGTCGTGCTGCGAGCTACAGTAGTTTTGTACACACTGTGTGTGCGACCACCCCGCGTGACTCCCCGTGAGGCATTTGCTGCAAGCTCTCGTGTGCTACGTATCGTGCCCGGACTGCTTACGATACAGAGTCTCCACGCCTCCAGGCCTCCATCAGCTGTACGACCTTCGCATTGCTCCACACGCAGACGTACCGATCGTATTTATATCACGATCACCATCGTCCATGCCATCACAGACATACCTGTATCGCACGAGGAATTAGGAGTTCTCTGGTGTCTGCTGTATGTACTCGCTGCGCCTTCGTGTGCTCGATCAAGACTGCCACTGGGGCCGTGCTTGCTTTTGGTATGCGGTTGTCACAGCAAAGGCGGCAGCCAGAGGTGCAAACATAAACATATACTGGTACTTTTCTTGACTGATGTGGAGAGATTCTCACAGGATGTACTGCGCGATAGTGTAAGCCGTCGCCAGGAACTCGCGCAGCAAGACATTTGTGACTGTCGTCAACTTGTGTGCGTTGCTGGAAGGTAGAAACAGACAGAAACCAACCCAACCTCAAACACACAATCAACTTAAATTGCTGCCACCGGCCGTTGTTGGTGGGTGTGCATGTGTGCAGTGTCCAGCAAGCACGCGAGGGCAGCACGGAACCCAAAAACGAAGTTCGGGTTACTCGCATGTGCGACACTGGGTGCGCGCAGCAGCCGCAACACTACTGTAAGTGTGTGCGGCTGGGCGGTTGTCGTCGTTGTTGTTGTTAGTGTCCTGAAACATCATCACGACAACGGAGATTCTCGACGTCAACAGAACAACATCACCACAAGCTCCCATGTCAGGGTATCGATGAGCTTCGGCAATCTAGCACAACAAGAATAACACGAGAGCAGCAAAACACACATTTTGTGACACGGGGTGCGCGCAGCAGCCGCGACCCTTTTTTTCACACCAGCCGTATAATTGCACGTACGTGCTGGGGGCTGTTAGATCTGCACGTACTTTTGCACCATCTTTACCCTTGCTCCCACCCGGACCTGACCCCACCCGGATATGATCCCATTTGGCACCCTGCTCCCACCCACAAGGTGCAGAAATATAATCAGCCCTCCGCAGGAGCCGCCGGAGGCCCACCTGGCACCTCGATCCCATTTGGTACCCATGTAGGCCATACATATCTACAACAACTCCTGCTATACATATAAATAACCGTATTGAATGTACGTGCAGGTTCGTTAGACTCGCACGTACGTGCAAGTTCTCCGGAGCCGAACCATTGTTTCCATCGCATTTACTATCTTCGCACGTCTGTCTCTCTCCCTCCTTCCTATTAATAGTCGTAACTCAGATCCGCGGTCACAAAACAGGCTCTTCTCCCTCGTCCCCATTACGGTTCGTGCCTTGATTTTTATCGCGCAGGGGGTTCAGTATTCCCAACGCTCGTCGGTTTTCATCGAATTTTGCTAACTCACGCTCTCGCGCTTTTTGATAGTCAAGATATTTTTTGCGAGAAAAAATCCCTACGAGTGTATATATTTATACGAGTATGCACTCGGGGGGGCTCGAACCCACGACCTTGACTCTAACAGGGACGATATTCACCTGTCATTCCACCGGGGACTGGGAGCGTGCGGCTTGAGCGGTAGTTGTCCTGCTGCCTGTTGCTGCGCGCTGCTGCTGTCATCAAGCGACGTGATGTAGCCTTATCCTCTCGTGCATGGGCTGCTGCCCGTTGTTGTTGTGCTGACACATTGGAGGCTCTCGCCGTCAGCATAACAACGTAACGACGAACTCCCATGTCATGGGAATGCTAAGCTTCGGCCATCCAGGACAAGCACACACGAGTGCAGCAAAACACAACACGGAGCCCAGAACCGCAATTCGGGTGGCTCCCATTTGTGACGCAGGAGTGGTGCAGCAGCTGCGACGTTAGTAAGGCGCACGAAAGGGGTCACTTTTTTTCGCGCCGTCAAACTTAAAAACTCGCATTCGCTCGTACTAACAGTGTACCCGTAGGCCGATTAAGAAAAGCCCAAGACGACCGTCAGGCTCATTTTTTAGAGACGTTAAGGGACCCCTTCGGGCAAAAACTATTACGTAGAGCAAAAACAAAATTAAAAAAAAAACTGTTTTTTTTACTTGCCATACTCTTTCTGGTATAATTTCTACCTTTTCATGACTCCCCACGGAAAACGACATTTATCGGGTTCCAATGCTCAGACTGCCGACCGATGAGTAGTTTTAGAGAGTGTAGATCATGGTCGACATTCGTGTCTCAGGGGGCGTATCGATCGGACGCCTTTTTCCTCACGAAAAGTGCCTCTTACTCAAAAACGACTCGCCATACCCATGGTACCCAAAAACTAATTAAAAAAAATGGCAGTTTCTCCGGCTGCTGATACTGTTTTAACTCAGATTCTCGACGAGGACGCCGAGCATTGGTAGGTGAACTTACTTGGGCCTCTAGTTCGACCGTCCGTAGCGTCCTACCTGGTACGTGGCCACAGTAGCGTGTGGATACCAAACAGGAGCTCCGAAACGATCAAAAGTCTTGCTGCGGAGCACTTTCGTTTCGTAATGCAAACACAGCAGTGCCTACGCTCCCTTGTAGATCCAAGACCCCCAACACCTCCTAGAGACTATAACGAACAAGCTATACGTTGGTCGGTCGGCGGTCTGAGCATCAGAACTGTAGCTATGCCGTGTTCCGTAAGGAGTACTGATATGGTGTTATTATACCAGAATTAGTATCGCTGCTGTAAAAAAGACGATAAAAAAATGTTTTTTTCCACACTCAAGTACTGTTGTTTTTTCAAGACCGAAGGGGCCCATAAAGAACTGGTCCCACTTATTTGGGTAAAAACTACTTGGAATTAGTGTAGGAGTTACGGAATTGTGCTCAGCGACGAACGCTTCACTAAACCTACCGGGTATACAATAGTCTATACCCAAGACTGCTCGAGGGTATTGTTGCAAAAAGGTTTCAAGCCTTACTGCTCATTTCAGTGCCATTGTTATCGGGGGGTGGCGAATGGAAAACCCTGGTTTTCCTTTTTTTCCTGAAACAAAAACTTTTTTTGTTTTTAAGCAAAAAAGAGGGAAAAGAGGAAATGTGTCCCAAATCAAGAAGTGTAACAGAGGGTGAAAACCCCAGGAACTCTTCGGACCTCCTGTTTTAGGTAATATAATCAGCAAAAACAGGAAACACCGAAAAAGAAAAACAAGAAAATCAGGAAACTTGTGACAAGATAAAGAACTGCCTGTAGGGGTTTCGTATTGGGGGGCGTTAGGGTTAGGGTTAAGGATGATCAAGGGGCCGGTACTGCTGTTCCAAATATACGATCGCTGCATGGTCGTAAACAACTATGGCGCAGAGCAAAACGAAACCAACGCTGGCTCGTGGTCATGCAGAGGTGTTCGGTTACCGGTAGCTGCCATGCACGAGTAGTCCGTACCGAGACCATGGACTCGGCTTCGAAGGATGCTGTTAATACCAACCGTACCGAGATCAAAGGATGCTGCCGACGGCGCTGTGATTCGTCCACAACTAACCAAGTTTGGTTATGCGCCACCGGTGGGAGCTTTGACATCGCGCGCCACCAACCGACGGCAAACTTACAACCAACCATACGTCATTACAAGCAACCATACGTCGTATACTTGAAGTACATATACCTGGTACCAGAGCGACCCGAACCCTATACCAGTGATGAGTGATGAGTGATGAGTGCTTGGATACAATTCCGTCGTATGTATATTATAAAAATTAAAAAAAACCACAGCTGTGAGATGGAGGATTTTATCGAAACTCATCTTTGCAAGCTGAGTGGGATACTAGTGATACTTCCATCGCGCGAACTACGGGTTTTGAAATCTGACATCTGTGGAACTCAAGGGAGGTCACATATATACGGTGTACTTCCTGAATGTGTTGCAGCAGATCAGTAGAGATCCAGCCCAGGCCTGATGCTCGGGTTCGTGCGGCTCACTTGGTGCACATGCGGTGGGTGTAGTTCGTACGTGCATCCTCATGACAAATGCTGCTCTTCTTATTTTCGACGAAATGACATACCATAAACTGGTTCATACCTGTATTCGTGGCAGAAGGGTGGCCTGGGTTGAGTGATACAGTCTTGAAGCATCAGGGTAACGAGTGGTGCACTTGATCCTACAGCTCATTGGACCTCTTGTCTAAGACGCTACCAGGACTTATAGGAAAACAAAAGCCGGATCCAAGGCTCGACCTGAATGTAAAAGAAGGTAGAGGTACGAGCTCAAGCAATAATGATCATACATCCATCTCGTCCCAGCTTCCCTGCTCGTCGTATGTATATATGGTAGCGCTCGCTGAAAAACTCCCACTGGTGGCGCGTATAATGTTTCCGACAAGTAACTGCTACTGCTGTTGTAGTAGTGAGACAATGTCGTAAGACGCATGACACAGGTACACCATGTGGACATTCTTATTCCCTTTTGTGTTTCTGGCTGGAGACTAGTAATAGAAGTGGCGATGATATCTTGACACAGAGGTGATAGCAAGGTTCGCCGATTCGAAGAAGAACGTCTGGTTTGCTTTGGTTACGGACGGAATCGTCATGATGGTTGATGGTTGTCTACCGACGGAATAGTTATGATGTTTGATGGTTTTCTACCGACGGAATAGTCATGATGGTTGATGGTTATCTACCGACGGAATAGGCATGGTTGATGGTTGTCTACCGACGGAATAATCATGAGAGTTGATGGTTGTCTACCGACAGAATAGTTATGATGGTTGACGGTTGTCTACCGACGGAATAGTCATGATGGTTGACGGTTGTCTACCGACGGAATAGTCATGATAGTTGATGGTTGTCTACCGACGGAATATACTATGTGCTGACCCGTGCTGCGGTGGTAGGTAGGAGTTACACTTGATTATAGTATAGCCCAGCCAAACATTTCTGATTGGCGGAGTTCTTCAGCCAATGCTACTGACAACCATTGCAACTCTCAATCTAGCCAATATTATTGGACCCGATGGTTGTACGAAGCACAATGCCAACATCGGTTTACATTATCCGTCGTAGATTGCGCTCGCTCGAGTAGATATTACAATCCGTTAGCAAGGATCTTGAAGGGCAGATGTTGTCTTGAACACCGACTGCGCGTGGTCTGCATGTCGGAATCGTGGTCCGCGATCGGCATGATCTGGCAATTTTCTCGCGAGTTGCAAAAGCGGCGCAGCCGCGTTTCTCGTCCGTTTTGGGGTCAGGGTTAGGGTTAGGGGTTGGGTTGGGTCTGCGCCCGTACCTTATCCCACCAGGAAGTGCTTCCTAGCGAGCAAACCAATGCAATACGTGAACAGCCCACCCCTGTATAGATCCTTGCTAAGGGGTTGTAATAGGAGCTCGAGATTTGTAACCCATGGCATCCCAAAAACATTGGAAACCCCGGGTTATTTTTCGCTTTTTCCTCGATGTGCATCTTGTCGTGTACTCCCACCTCCCAAGTACGTGCGTGTTGTGTATCGGGATTACGGTAGTAAGAGCTTACATCTGGTTCTTTTGATCAAAATCGAATGCTTGAGATCCCATACTGCAATCAATATAACCAAGCCGCCACCCTCATAAAAATGAGGTGCTATATTCTATACTGACGGTTTATGTCAACAAATCATTTATATGTATATATACTATTAATATACGAAATATAGGTGTATATACTATTACGGAGGGTTATAGTAAAAAGGACCAAATAGTGTTACTGTGGGAGCCATGCCTAGTGAGTTAGGAGTTGGCGCCTTTCTTGCCCAACCGGAACCCGACACCTGGCGTGTTTTCCACGCTACGCATACAAAGAAGAAACTGTTGCAAGCTTCGAGTCGAACCTTGATACCTGCACTCACATTATTTCGGGGGACCATAGTAAATAGGACCAAATATTGTTAGTAAAAATAGGTAACTATATAGGTTTTTGAGTATACGATAGGTCCTATTTACTATGGTCCTCCGTAATAGTAAAAACAGGTAAATCTATTAATATATAGGTTTTGGTGTCTACCGTAGGTCCTATTTACTACCAGGTAGTGTTTACTATGCCCCCCCCCGTAATATCGCAGCACGAGAGGACGGTCTGCTCAAAGCAGCAACAGAGGAAGCCTTACCCTTTTCCTTACCCTTGTCCAGTCGGTCGTGCCTTCGGCTGCGCGGGCATGGCCGCGCGACTAGTGCAGGCTTTACGCGAGCGGACGGCATAACTGCTGCTGCTGCTGCTGCTGCTGCTGATAGGCTTACTACAGTAGAGATGCAAGGGCTATTCTTGTGGTTTTCATGTTTTCATTGCGTGAACCCGGCACGGAACACCCCGGCAATATAGGGGCACCAAGATAGAATCAGGGGGCGTATACCCCCGATTGGTGATGTTGACCTTTCCAGTTTTATTTTTACCTTCACATAGCGTGTAGAGGGGAGCGGAGGGCTCCAGACTCTCTGTTTTAGACTGGCTTTGATCGCTTTGCGGACCCTTCGGGTTCCACTTTTATTTCAGTATACCTTTTTTTGGGTAAGTTAGCCGGTGACCACGGGAATCGACCGTGTCAAGTGTTGGATTAGTACGGACAAGTTGAGGTACTGGATAGAGAGACCGGCACGGTTTTTAATGTGAAGACAACAACAACAACAATTGCCCAGCGTTCACGTGTGTTTCTTGTTGGCGAGCAAGGCGGTGCCACATGATCAATACCCGCATGTATCTGGGGTAGGAGTCGTTGCGTTACATAGCGTGTGGATTGCCTGGGGGGGGGGGTTGGCGTGAACCCTCGGGGTGAGCAAGCAATGCCCACGCGCTACTCGTAGCCTTTACGCGTATAACACCCCAGAGCTGTGTTGTACAGGCTGCTTGGTGTTGCGATCTGGAGAGGTGATGTTGCCGCGACATTTGCATAACGTTTATTATGTAGAAGTGATGTTGCCACGACATTTGCATAACGTTTATTATGTAGAAGTGATGTTGCCACGACATTTGCATAACGTTTATTATGGAGAAGCTATATTGCCACGACATTTGATAACGTTTGTTATGGAGAAGTGATGTTGCCACGCCATTTGCATAACGTTCATTATGGAGAAGTGATGTTGCCACGACATTTGCATAACGTTTATTATGGAGAAGTGATGTGGCCACGACATTTGCATAACGTTCATTATGGAGAAGTGATGTTGACATGGCATTTGCGTAACGTTTATTTGAAGCCGGAGATTCTCGCCGACCGACCGAATGCCCCCTTATTTTTTTCCCCACGCCTCCCACCAGCGCACAGAGAGATAACGGCAGTTGACGGCAGGACAGTACTTCCAATTATCCAGCAGCGCGAGTGCCTGGCGAGAGCTACCCTGTATTACATCGAGACATACACAGTACCTGGTATCCATTACCTGGTATCCATTGGGTTCGTACAACAGCCGCCGACATATCATAGAGTCAACTATTACGGGCGGGCATAGTAAATACCATAGTAAATACTAGTAAATAGAACCTACGGTAGCCACACAAACCTATGCATGTCCCTATGTTTACTACCAATATTTGGTCCTATTTACTATGGTCCCCCGTTATAGTACATGATATCTACCTAACCAGGGAAGAACGCGGATCCGAATCCCAGACGCCGCACTCCTGAAAAGGTCAAAAGGTCAGCATGAAAAACAACTCGGAGCGTTGGGATTTATGTACGAATCGGTAAAATTACTTTTTTTTTAATGTTTTTTTACTTGGTTTTAGTATACCCCCCCTTCTGGCTGGGCTCTCGAAAAGGGGAATGTGGCGTTCCGTTTTTTTTTTTTTCGTGGTCCCCTCACGTAACTGCTGTAGGTATTTCCTAACCCCAACCCTCTCGCCCGCGGTAAAAAGCGCCACGAGATCAGCACGAGATCAGCACGAAATCAGCACGAGATAGACTCATCATGAAGCCGATGCAAGACCCCCTAACAAACATTGCAGTGTCGACGAGAGGAAATGGTGTCCTACTCCTCACATCCTTCGCGGATGTATATACGATTGATTGACAAACGGCTCTCATCGATACCCGACGTCCGTCGCCTATTGCCCTGCTGGCTGCCGCGGCTCCCCACCTCAGAAAACTTGGAGAGCTGCGAAGCGAGCGCGATTTTCTTCGAGATCAGCTGGGAAAATTCGACCAAGGGCGCCGGAAGGTCAGCCAGGAGGCGAGAGAGCGAGAAGAGCTGTTAGCGAGGAGACACGCGGTAAGTGGGGAGTGTCGAGACAGATACTGTATTCACATCATGTTTTTGTTTTTGTTTGTTCCCGTCCCTTAACTGGCTCTCGTCCAGCCCCATTCACGCTTTTGCGCCGAGTTTATATCGATTAGATGAGAAGGGTTGTCTTTGTTGATCGGATGAGTCTATATTGATTGAATGACAAGGCTTCGTCGTTGTTGATTGGATAGGAAGGCTTGTTGTTAGTCTCGCTGCGCTGTTCATCGGATTTGATTTCTCCATCCCAACTGTTGTCCATGCCCTACTTCGCCAGTTCCCTCCCTGTCTGAACTCAGATATATTGACCCATTTACCTATTACGTATTAATAGTAGGGTCTCCAATGTGGAACTAGCGCCTGCCCCCGAGGCCAATGATGTCGTAGTGGCGAGCTCCCAATCCCTGATGCCTGCAGGGGTCGTTACGGCCGACCGTGCCGAGCAGTTTTCTTCCGTATCATGTAGCAAGGAGGTGCTAATTGTCTATGTCTCGGAGTGAGCCAAGGGGCGAGCACGCGAGGGCACCACCCTCGAGGTTTCCGTCCTGTGGGACCCTGCTTATGCGGGGCCCCCCAATGGATGACCCCGTCGCTTCCCCGGGGAGAGTTCGACCTTACGTCAAAACGAAGGGACCGCTTCCGACCCCGGGTTGATGACTTGGCAGGCTCTTTAGGCCTGTCGTTTGAGGTATCCATGTTTACATGCGTGATTCCGAGGTCTACGATACATACGTAACTACCCTGTCCTTCACATCGTCCCCCTCTTTATTCACCGCAAGTTCATCTTAGCTAGGGATGGTCTTGTGGTGGTCATCTGGAGGATGATTGGTTGAGGGAACAGGGCTTCGATTTATCGGACCCGGACACAACAGCTGTTATCATGCTTGCATCCACTCCTTATAGCTGGCGTGTTGAGTAAACACGGTGTCCTTTACAACTGACGTGGTACACACATACCAGTATATATAGAGATAGATATTTGAAACGACAGCTGTGAAATCGAGGATTCCGTCGAAAGTAATATTTGCAAGCTGCGTGGGATACTTCGATCGCGCATACTGGGCACTCCCTGCCCCCTCGCTACTACGGTGCATGCCTGCTTTTTTTTCACGACAAGAGTTGGGCATTTTTTCCACTCATGGAATGGTGCAATTGAAATGGTGCATACACACACTCGTGTTGTACGAATAGGTAGGTTTTTTTCTGTAGTCATTTTCTACACAAGGAAAAAGGTCTTCCTCGGGGGAACTCGAAGCCGACAAGTTGACCTTAGCATACTATTAATATTATGTTTTTATTAATAGAGTAATCATTGCATATTTGGAACAAAAAAATTATACACAAACACCTCAGCTGCGAGGTCACATTTTTTCAAAACTTCATCGAAACTATTTTTTGCAAGCTTAAGCTACATTATGATACTGGTATCATACTACAGTATCATACGAACTGTAGTATGATACTACAGGATAATACTACAGTATGATACTAGAGGATATACTGATGCTATTATGGAGGACCGTAGTCCCCGGTAGACTAGTGGTCAGCTTCAAAGGCTACTAGCATTGGTACCCGAGTTCAAATCCCACCGTGGTGAGATGTTGACTTTATTTGAAAAAATAAAAAGGAACCAATTGCTGAGAGCGCCCTCGTGGCGTGGGTAGGCGGAATCCGACGCAAGCCGACGAGGGAAGACAGTGCTGAAATCTTCTCGCGATAAGAATGCAAGGCACGTACCGTAGTGGGGAGGGGGGGAAAGAGCCTACGTAGTGACCCCGGATCTGAGTTACGACTAAAGAGGGAGAGAAAAAAGAAGGGCGAAGATAATAAGTGGGATGGACGAAAATAAAAAAATAAAAATGGTAAATACGACCAAATAGTTTGGGTTAGAATAGGGAAATTCATAGTTTTTTGGTGTGTACCGTAGGTCCTATTTACTAGTGTTTACTATGGTACTCCGTATTAGGGATTTTTCGATCGCGCGCGCTACGGGGTGTGTAGGTTTATGTAAAGGTTTTAGAGTCGTGTACAAGTTCTGAGTTTTTTTGGTACGCAACGAATTCGTTACGAGTACGATACCTACGTTGGGTTGAGTAATGGCTACTACTGCTGTATGTTTTTACGAGTATATACTCCCTGAAGGTGTTGCAGACGGTCAGCAGAGATCCAGCCCAGGCCTCTTGCTCAGGTTGGGGCTGCTCAAGTCTTGATGCATGCCATATATTATATGTTGTTGCGTTTCGCAGGATAGGAAACTAGGCAAGGGTTTTTGCCGCTCTGAAACCACCCATGCCCAAATGCAACAACTAACTTCGTACAATATACCTGGTATATACTACAGGGAGTACCAGCTATCTACTGACGTATGTATTAACTAAAAAAACACAACGAAGCGAACTGCTACGTATCGTATTTGTAATATAAATGCTGATGCGTGATACCTGGCAGCATTCCCACGTACGAAGCAAGCTTATATTGGTGTTCCTAACGTTGGAGCCTGCTATCAATACTGGTACATTAATACCAATCCAATAACCGCTCAAAGCGAGCAGCTGCTACCTGGTATGTAGTTGTAAGAACAATGTTGCCATGTTGGTACCGGTATCTCATGCCAATCCGGTACGTGGTTATGTGTTGCCTGTCAGTTCTTCCTTCACGTGTTGTTCAGCACAGCCAAAGTCCTCCTAATCGTAGTCCCACCTTCTCCGCAGTGGAGCAATGCCAATCAGGGGTGGTGGCTTATTTTCTGAGCTCACGTGACGAGCTCAATATCTCACCCGAAACATGACTTCGAAGAAGTTTTTTTTCCACTTAAACCGACCAACAGTTTCATGTCATGACTATTACGGGTGTAAGGCATAGTAAACACTAGTAAATAGGACCTACGGTGCACACAAAAAACTATATATTTATTATATACCTAATTTTACTAACAAAATGTGGTCCTATTTACTACGACCCTTCGTGATGGTCCTAAGACAAACGTACGATTAGTAATATACTCGTACTATTAATATTAAAAGTTAATTGCTCAATGACCGCCCGAGTCGTCGCTCTTGTTGCTCACTACCATGTAATGCAATACATGATTGCGTACTGGTCGTACTTGTAAAATGCACCACTCCCGAGAGGTCCCACATGCACGCGACGTCACGCCATGCCATGACATGCCATGACATGCCATGCATGCTAAAACATGGTTAGGCAAGCCCGTAGCCCCTTAGCCCTTTTCGAACTGCAGTCCCGTTTTGGGGACATATTACTTAGAATTAGAGTGGTTTGTCCCCATAACGGGACTGCAGTTCTAAAAGGGTTAGGCCGGTTCGGGGATGAATTCCTTGCAATTATAGTTACTGCTTGTAGTAGATGTGCGATTGATGTACCGTAATAAGTGCAATACGAAGTGGTGAAAAAATATACCAGGTGTTACGTATTACAGTACGCGTAGTGGTAAGTCACAAAGTCCAATTAAAAGTAAATTATGTGTTACTTGCCTACCTACGGTACCGATTGGTAAGGCGTTTGTGTGTCTCTTTGTGTCGGCGCTTGCAGGCCCTCCCGGCGTCGGCGATGGACTCGTACGCGGAGGAGGGGAGCTCTCTCCTCAGATCTAGGAGAATGGTCGGAGACTATCTGCAGACAGGCCAGGCGTCTCTCGCGAACCTCGTCGAACAGCGCTCGAGGTTGAAGGTGTGTACAGCTGTAGCAAGTACACGGTTGCCTCTATACTCTGACGCATGCTACGATACTACGATAGAGGTGCACCCTGTTTTTTCTGAGCTCCTCACGTAAGGAGCGTCATACCTCACGGAAAAAATGATTTTGGGGGAAAATAAAAGTGCTGCCGGATGATACATATCATGACCGAAGTATACTCTGAAATAGTTTCGGTCACAAAAATGAAAAAACGACGAATTTGGGTTAAGGAGCCCGATCGTTCAGAAAACGATTCATCCGAAAAGTGCTACCTCTACCGTAGCACGCGTCCGCTATATAGTGCCGGTTGCCTGTATAGTGCCGGCACTATAGCGGCAACCGGCACTAACTACTCCTCACACTACCACACTGGTTAATCCCATCTGTGTTAAGCGGCCCCACGGAATCCGACGCAAGTCGACGAGGGAACAAAGTGCTGAAATGTTCTCGCGATAAAACTGCAAGGCACGTACCGTAGTGGGGAGGGGGGGGGGGGGGCTACTTAGTGACCCCGGATCTGAGTCACGACTAAATATGGAGAGAGAAAAGAGGGGCGAAGATAAGAAATGGGATGGACAACGAAAAAAAGACGAAAAAAAATCAGGCATTATAGTGGGCAACCGGCACTATAGAGGGACCACGGCACTACTACTGTAGTGGGTAGTAGTTCAGTACATGTGCTGTAGCCCGGGGGCGGGTAGCGGAAGCAGACCACCTGGCTACATTTTTGTCCTCTCATTTTCAGATCCGTTTTATCATGTGTGTACCGGTCATGCCGTTGTACTGGCTGCACAAGGCGAAACACACGCACGTGCCCGAAGTGTTCAGTGCTCTACACATGCTGAAGTATATGGTGTACGCGCTTTGTTCTCTCATTTTCAGATTCGATATCATGTATGTACCGGTCATGCTGTTGTACTGACTTGACTGCACATGGCAAAACACACGCACGTGCCCGAAGCGTCCAGCGCTCTACACACACTGAATAAGTATATGGTGTACACACTACTGCTGTGTTAACCCCTTGATTGAAGCTGCATGCCAGTGACCGAGGCTGGTATCATAAGTGTCCAAAACATCACCTGCAAGTAGATTTCGCGCCTTGTTCGTTTCAATCTGCTTCAAGTGCAAAAACTAGCACACGCAGAACCTGTTGTAGAGCACCATAAAACATGACTGATGGTATCATATTATTACGGGGGGGCATAGTAAATACTAGTAAATAGGACCAAATGTTGTTATTACGGGGAACCATAGTAAATACTATTAATAGTAAATAGGACCTTAGGGCCCGTTTTAACGAAGACAGCAAAAATTCAATTTGGGAAAAAAAATATTCAAATCCGCTTTTCATTGGTCAACACACGCACCAGCACCAAATGTTATGCATAGATCCTAATCTTTGGTGCTGGTGCGTGTGTTGACCAATGAAAAGCGGATTTGAATTTTATTTTTTCCAAATTGAATTTATTTTATACTCGTTAATTCGGGCCCTTAGGGTACACACAAAAACCTATATATATATATATATACCTATTTTTGCTACCAGTATTTGGTCCTATTATATGATATTTACTATGGTCCCCCGTAATAGTAAAAATAGGTATATAAATGTATTGGTTTTTGTGATTACCGTATTAGTAGGTCCTATTTACTATGGTCTACCGTAATAGGTACAGTACAGTAATAGTGTTAAAAGTTGGTATATTGTTGGCGTCGGCACCCGTTCTTTCGCCGGGGTCACCGAAGGCGGCTGTGTGGATCGGGCATGGCGAGGGCGTGCGGTCGAGGGGGGTCGGGGTCGGGTGGCGCACGGTAGAACCGATTCCCGATGGGGCATACTGAAACCGGCATACAGTTCGTACGAGACAGATGTTAAGAATGCTGCTAATTAAGAATTTGAGACTGAGATGTTGGGGGGAAAATAAGAAGGCGACCTTTTTGTACTGAAAATGGTGTGGAACACACCCAGTTTTGAATGAAATTTTCAGTCTGGCCAAAAATAAGAGATTAGTAACCCCTTTTAAAACAACTGGTCCCACGAATTTGGGGACAAACTACTTGGAATTAGTGTGGGACATTTTTTTCAGTTCTGAATGGGTTAACGTCTGTCGCGTACTGAAGGCGTGATGATCCATTTGGACNAGAGGGGCGAAGATAAGAAATGGGATGGACAACGAAAAAAAGACGAAAAAAAATCAGGCATTATAGTGGGCAACCGGCACTATAGAGGGACCACGGCACTACTACTGTAGTGGGTAGTAGTTCAGTACATGTGCTGTAGCCCGGGGGCGGGTAGCGGAAGCAGACCACCTGGCTACATTTTTGTCCTCTCATTTTCAGATCCGTTTTATCATGTGTGTACCGGTCATGCCGTTGTACTGGCTGCACAAGGCGAAACACACGCACGTGCCCGAAGTGTTCAGTGCTCTACACATGCTGAAGTATATGGTGTACGCGCTTTGTTCTCTCATTTTCAGATTCGATATCATGTATGTACCGGTCATGCTGTTGTACTGACTTGACTGCACATGGCAAACACACACGCACGTGCCCGAAGCGTCCAGCGCTCTACACACACTGAATAAGTATATGGTGTACACACTACTGCTGTGTTAACCCCTTGATTGAAGCTGCATGCCAGTGACCGAGGCTGGTATCATAAGTGTCCAAAACATCACCTGCAAGTAGATTTCGCGCCTTGTTCGTTTCAATCTGCTTCAAGTGCAAAAACTAGCACACGCAGAACCTGTTGTAGAGCACCATAAAACATGACTGATGGTATCATTTTATTACGGGGGGGCATAGTAAATACTACTAAATAGGACCAAATGTTGTTATTACGGGGAACCATAGTAAATACTATTAATAGTAAATAGGACCTTAGGGCCCGTTTTAACGAAGACAGCAAAAATTCAATTTGGGAAAAAAAATATTCAAATCCGCTTTTCATTGGTCAACACACGCACCAGCACCAAATATTATGCATAGATCCTAATATTTTGTGCTGGTGCGTGTGTTGACCAATGAAAAGCGGATTTGAATTTTATTTTTTCCAAATTGAATTTATTTTATACTCGTTAATTCGGGCACACACAAAAACCAATATATATACCTATTTTTGCTACCAGTATTTGGTCCTATTGTATGATATTTACTATGGTCCCCCGTAATAGTAAAAATAGGTATATAAATGTATTGGTTTTTGTGATTACCGTATTAGTAGGTCCTATTTACTATGGTCTACCGTAATAGGTACAGTACAGTAATAGTGTTAAAAGTTGGTATATTGTTGGCGTCGGCACCCGTTCTTTCGCCGGGGTCACCGAAGGCGGCTGTGTGGATCGGGCATGGCGAGGGCGTGCGGTCGAGGGGGGTCGGGGTCGGGTGGCGCACGGTAGAACCGATTCCCGATGGGGCATACTGAAACCGGCATACAGTTCGTACGAGACAGATGTTAAGAATCCTGCTAATTAAGAATTTGAGACTGAGATGTTGGGGGGAAAATAAGAAGGCGACCTTTTTGTACTGAAAATGGTGTGGAACACACCCAGTTTTGAATGAAATTTTCAGTCTGGCCAAAAATAAGAGATTATTAACCCCTTTTAAAACAACTGGTCCCACGAATTTGGGGACAAACTACTTGGAATTAGTGTGGGACATTTTTTTCAGTTCTGAATGGGTTAACGTCTGTCGCGTACTGAAGGCGTGATGATCCATTTGGACACCACTACCACCACGACCGAGCAGCATTAAATAATAAGGATATTGCTTTTGAGGCGTATCTGTCTCCTTGCGTCATTTGTATTCTGTTTCATTTCAGAATTCATTTTCTTTTGGTCTTTTTGCTCGTATTTTTTTTGTTTGGCTCGTGTCGTTGTGTTCTCGTACCCGGTACGTTGGCATTTCACTTTATTCACCCATTCATTTGGGTTTATTTTGTTTTTGTTTTTTCTCTGTCTCACAGTATGTGACCACATCATTTATATCTCTCTTGAGATTAGGAATCAGGACAGACACTGGGTGTACTGATGTATTTGGGTAGAAAGAAGGGGTTTAATGTGAAGACAACACACACACATTGATAACTACCGCCTGACGAATGAGACCGAGTTTGACGCCCATCGGAGGGGAGGTTGTCCTAATAATACTATTAATATGAACACTACCCTTGTAAACCAAACCACAGCACAGGACCCCTAATATGAAACAGGCTAATGAGAAAGCCAGGCTCGCATTTCGAGGTAAACAAGAAATTCGAGAGTCGTTATCTTGAAATTAGTGTAGAAAGCACCCTCTCTCAAATAAGATATCCAGCCTGGGCTAGTTTTTTCCTGTTTCTTATTATTAATAGGTGTCCTGTACTACTGTGCTCCAAAACCCAATAAAGCCATAATTGTTAAAAAAAAACTTATGCCATCCCCTTCGGCCTCAGTCCTCGCAACACCAGACAACACCACTATACGTACTCGTAGCTCTTGCCAGTCAGATACCCATCGCCAGCTTCCTTTTCCTCTACCGTACACGCTTTGCATGTCTATTACCCTGCGTGTCCTTGTTTCTCTCCTCAATGAGTCAATAAGGGTTCAACCACCCAGACTCGCTCTCTCTTGCACGTATATACTCGTATCGTATGTATCTCCTAACCAAACATGCCTTCCATATTTGTTAAGATTCAATCCCGCTCCACAAACCCCAGATTTCTTACATACGTTCAATTTATTTTGTTTTTTGTTTGGTGGTCTAAGGAGTAGACTGTCGACTGCCGACCACGGTACCGGATGGTCGGTACTTCGAATCCCGGTAAACACATAAAACAACATTTTGATTGTTTTGTGTCTGTCGTCGAAAGCGTGAAAGCGTAGTACGTTGGAAAAAATCGGTAGAGATCGACGGGGAGTGGGACAGTGGAAATATTGACCCCTCAGCGCGATAAAACTGAATGAGGCATACATTATACCGGGGGGGGGGGGGTACGGGAGACACCTATGCACACGGCTTGCACAGGAGATATATAGCTTATATAGCGCGATCGAAGTATTACACTCAGCTAGCAAAGATGAGCTTCGACGAAATCCTCGAGCTCACAGCTGTTGTTTTTTTTAATTTTTTAATTATAGCTGAGTATAAACATTCCTCGCGAGTTGAGCTGGAGAGTACAAGTGAAAAATGCACAGACAGACTCACAGAACAAGCACAGCATTGCAGTTCAACCCTGACACCAGCTGCCATGCACGCCCAGTGCTTGCTGCCGTGCACGCCCAGCGCCACAAAATCTTGACCAAAGCCCCCCCGTCACTTCTGAGCAGCGCCATTCCTCCTATCCATAGCGTCACGCTCATTATATATATATATGCTCGCACGGAGTTTATGCGGTACGTCTCCATAGGTCCATGTTTTGTTTTATTTGTTTGTGCTTTTCCATCCCATATGTTATCTTCGCCCTTCTTTTTCTCGCTCCCTCCTATTTAATACCTGGTAGTCGTTATTCAGATCCGGAATAACACACTATTAATAGGTTCTTAGGTTCTTCTCCCCCCTCCCCACGACGTACTGTACTGAGTGTAGTATCTCTGTGTCGTAGTTTTGTGACCACAGAACTGGTACCTTTTTAGGATGATGAATCGGCACGGACACTGGGTGTGCTGGATGTCGACGGGTAGAAAGGAAGGTTTAATGTGAAGAACACACACACACACACTGTACGTGCCTTGCACTTAAGTCTTTCGTTTGGCATCTACTGTAATATCACTGGGGGCACATTTTTGACCTCGACCTCCTCCTCCTTTTGTGTTCGCCTTTTTTTTCCAGAATGCCCATCGGAAGGTTCTAGACATGGCCAACATCCTGGGGTTGAGCAACTCCATCCTCAGAGTCGCAGATAAACGGGAAGCCGTGGACAGGCTCATGGTGTTGGGGGGAATCATAGTCACCTCCGGGTTCCTGTGGTGGATGTGGAGCAGACGAGTTGCGTAGGTATCAGTAGGTACAGCAGTAGGTACAGTAGGTGCAGTAGGTACAGCAGTAGGTGTAGGGTACAAGCAGTAGGTACTACAGTACCCTGTAAAATGTTGTACGGTTTTGGTCAGTATTTGTTTGCAGAGCCCTCTCATGCAGAGCGATACCGTTCATAGTGCGATGTAGCCTGCTTTCCGCGGCTGTTTGGCCCTGCCTGCGACTGCGCGTTTGGAACGTTTGAGCAGCTAGAAGAGCATCACGACGCGGGTGGGCAGGGCGGTAGACTCGCTGCACTCAGTGGGCGTACGAGTGTATGTAGATGAGTTTCGACGAAATCCTCGATCCCACAGCTGTCGTTTTTTTTTATGTTTTATCTATATACATGTATGCATGCGGTAGTGGTAGTGGGAATGAGGCATGGTTGGCCCAAGCGAAACACTCAACTACTGTATCGAAGAGCAACCACCGCATGCCTCAGCAACGCCCGCTCGTGTTTTTGTTGCAGGACTATAAATAGACACGGTCCGCGAGAAAGACATGTTGGTGCCCCTGCCTGCAGCTTGGTGATTTTGAGGGATACAAGGGGACCTTGGTACGTATCAGTAGGTAGCAAATGTAGCCTAAGCTGTCGGGAGACTTATCAAAGCGAGGCAAAACGTGCGCTGTCAAGGGTATAGGGCCGAGTGTTCCGCACTAAAACGTAGTAGTTTTGGTGTCAGTCAAGGCGTGGCAAGGCAAACGTTGCTGTCTATCGAGGGGTGAAAGTAAGAAAGTAAGTGCTGTCTCTTGACATGCCAGGTATTTTCGTAGCTCGCTATGAATACTCTTAACCCCTTAAGAACCGGTCCGCCCGTTTTTGGGGACAAACTACTTGGAATTAGTGTGGGATATTTTTTTTCAGTTCTGAATGGGTTAAAGGGCCTCTCATTTTGCGAGCCGGGTGCTTACGGCTTCAAGCGGCGAGCTCTCATTCTCTCTCTCCAATCTGGGCTTTGTTAACTCGTTTCTTTTTCCTTTCGGTTTCTCATCCGTTCGGTTTTTGCCGCCAGTGTAGCAACCAGTGCCTCGGTGCCTGCGATGTTGCTGAAGCATAATACTAATACAATGCCATCGGATGTACGGAAGAGGCAGTTGTAAGCGTTTTGTTTCCCTGTAGCCTGTAGCCCGAATATTGCATACCAGGTATAGTGTCGATGCTTGGCTCGGATGCTGCGGGCTGTGGTCGTCCGGGAACATCCGGGCCACATCCCCGGGTTTCCTGGTACAGCAGTGCTGGCCCTGAGTTGAGCAGTGGTCTACCCGGTGACCTCCGATAGGGCTTGACATTTCTTTTGGTGGGCACGACACCAACGCCCTCATTACGTACGTGATTTCGGAGTATTTACCCGGTGCCTGGTATGTGGACTATCTACCGGCATAGTGCATGTTACATTTTCTCTACGAGTATTAACAGGAGGAAGGACCGGTACGGACCCTGACCCTGTCTAGGTGGGTGTTGTCGTTACGTTGAGTAAACAGAACGTGTTATTTATATCGTATTGTGAAACAGTGAAGGGCAACAACTGTTAACAACAACAACGATACAAAAGCCATACACCTATATAGAAACAGACTACTGAATGAAGCGTTTCGGAAGGACAGCAGCATTTTATTCAAGTTACTCGTACAGAGCTCGTACGAGTTCTGCTTTTTTCGCACGGACAACAGCAGCAGTAACTTTTCCAACTTTGAGACGCCAGTTGACACCAAAAATGCTCTTAAGAGAGGCCTCTTTCGGCCTTGCATACATACAATGTCATAGTATTCATACCGGTTTTAGTGGAGAGGGCGCGGTAAGTGAAGGGGTCGCACCGCGGTTCCCTATCAGGAGTAGATCTTTGGTTGACACGGTTTAATTTACTACCAGAGGTATGTATGTATGCAGACCGAACACGCCCCCAAGAGTTGGCTGGAGAGGGGTGGGGGGGGGGGGAGTGCACAACAACCAATGTTGGAAAATGAGCAACAACCACAATCAAAATGTTGTTGGAAGATGAGAAGAAGGCCTGATGCGGGGATGTAGGAATATAATCGAAATGCAAAGATATCGTATTGGCTTGGTGTGTGTTGCTGCTGTATGTACGAGTAGCTCTGGGGGGGGTCGGGGAGAGGGGGGGGCTGGGAGGACGAAGTGGTAAAGATGTAAACATGCTTCATTATTACTTCATATCCTTATCTTCAGTATGTATATTACAGATAAGATACTCTCAGTCTGAGTCGTAATGAATTCCGGAGTGGCGACAAGAAGCAGACCGAGAACTTTCAAGTTCCAGATTTTAGTTTGTGCACCACCTTCGATTGTTCAGCAAAAGTTGCGCTTCACACCCAAGTCACACCTGATAACACCAATCAGTAGTATGTCCGATGCAGGTACCGCTTATGTATAAACGAGGTGCGCCCCCCCAGAACGCGCACAGCATCCATATTCGGAATGTTCTCGTATGTTTTGCGTTCTCTTCCTTCCGTCGTGCTTCTTCCGTTCTTCCGCCTTTTTTTCTGGTTTCTGGTACAAATGGGTTGGTTTTGGTTGATACGTCATACCCCCATTGACCAATCAGCGCACAGAACCATGTTGAACGTAAAAATTTCTTGTTGGGGTTTGGGGTGGTCTGGGTCTTGGATGAAGTAAAAAAAAGTCCACACGCCGAAAATCAATCAAACAATTCAACGACAGCAGGTAGTCCGACATAAATTTTGCCCGGAGTGAGCAGCTGAGCACCGTAGCAGAGACTCCTCGCAAGTGAGAGTGTATTCGCCGCAGCTGGGGAAGCTCGAGCGCTCTTCTGCCAGGCCCTTGCGCGTGCTCCTGCCGTTTGAAAATATTTGATTGGGTCTCTACAGCAAGGCAGCAGCACTTGAGACAGTTGAATTTTATCCTGTCGCGAAGCACGAGAAACCCAGACTAGGCACTGCTGCTGTATAACCAGGAGCACAAGCAGAGTAAAGCTTCGGCCTTGCCAGCGCGCAACATGGCGTCAAACGACCAATACAGCGATCATCGGCGGAGTGATGAGCCAGCGACGACACCAACCCTTGAGGTGAGAGGGAGGGTCGCCTTTGCTTGTACTGCTGTAGTCCGAGGGCTTCAAATTCGTTCCCCGAAGTCATATTCTCTTCTGTATAGTTTGGGGTTGAACTTTCCAACCTTCCACCCACAGCAGAGCGCCTCTGCTCACATCACAGCCCCCCCCCTCCATGACAGGCCGAGCTTCGCCTCAGAAGCCCCCACGCCTCACCCCGGCTGTGCTATCCTCGCGCTTCGTCTGGTGTGTCTCTCATGTTGTTGAGTTGAGCGGGCCCTCAATGAAGCTTGGGCTTGACTTACCGTACCTTGCTGTGATGCCTCGATCATATTTTCTTTTTCCAAATGCCGATCTTTTTGAAGACCAGACCACGTGACCCAACGTCCCAATCCCTTCCGATACTTGAGACCACTATGTCCGGGTATGTAAGAACCGTTTGCATATAAAATTTAATATGAAAACAGTTCTTACATTTTCGGACAGTTGTACAGCAATATCATAGCAACAGCAGCTGCGGCTATAAGTCGCAATGGCTTCTCGTGTAGGGGGATAGGTGTAGGTGTGGAGCTCAGAATTGACGCACAGCAGTATAGCCACAGCACCGTGCCCGCTGTATCCCTGACATGTGTGTACAGGAACAGGAAGGCAGTCGTGTGTTGCACCCTTTGACCCAACAACAGAGACTCGTCAACTCGCCCATCCGGTATCAATCATACTGCCAAAAAGTCGTTGCTCCGCATTTGTTATGCACTTTTTAATGTAGACTACTCGGAAAAAATGTTGAAACACATTGCCACTGGGATGTGTGCTTCTGGTCTGCGGATCTGCTGTCTTGCAGCTCGAAGTTCGATGTAAATTGTAAACCGACGAGAGCAGTGGGCAGCAGCAGCAGTGCGGACGCTGAACCAGCTGCGCGATAAAGAGCAGCAGGGCGTGTACCAGGTGTATATATGGCATACCGGCGGGGAGGAGAAGGGGAGATATTTAGATCGCTGAACCGCTGAGTGTAAAAAGCAGCATGAAGTCCTTTGCGAGTTGATTTGAGCAGTTCAACCCATCCAGGAAGCCAAACAGCAGCAATATCATACGTACGTAAGTAATAACATCAACATTACGAGTAACATTCCATGGTTTGTACGTACGTACGAGTAGTAATGGTATAATGGCCGCCACCGCACCCTCCGGGTTGCGTTGAGACATTGAGATGTACTCGTAGACTCGTAGAGATTCCGTCTCTGCCCAACTGGTCAAGCATGTGGGACAGGAAGGCCGCGTTATCTCGACGTTTCACTGACTAGCGGTTGGCTGGTTGCGTCTTGTGTGTGGTATGATACGAGTAACGCAAACACTATTACTCCGACGGCCCCTACGCGGGGAGCGTCCTCCGGGGGCCCGCTGGGGACCCTCCCGGGGACCCCGGCGGCGTGCTGCAACACGCCTCCGGCGCGTGTTGCGCTGCGCACAACACAACACGCGCCTCCGGCCTAAAAGGAGCCCTGATGCCCTCGTGTATATGTATGTACCAGTATGAAATACGGACGCCTGGTACGTATGTACGTAACAGTAAACATATACGTATAATAACAGGCACCTGGTACCAGGTAAAACAATTAAAAGCAACTGCGCTTGAATCGCTCGGTTGTGCCCGGCGTGTGTGTGTGTGTGTTCTTCACATTAAACCTGTGTAGGCAAAGATGTCGGGAGACAGGACTTTCAACCCTTGACGGACAGCAGCTTTGCCTTGACATGCCGTGACTTGACACCAAACTACTAGGTTTTACCAAGCGTGGAACACTTCGGCCCTACACCCTTGACAGCGCGTGTTTTGCCTTGCTTGACATGTCTCCCGACATCTTTGTGTGTAGGTGTCAGGCCGACAGCTGTACCTATACAGCAGTACGCGGCAGCTGTTTAGAATCTGATAATTAAGGATTTGAGACTGAGAGTTGGGGGGGGACATAAGAATGCGACCTCTTTGTACTGAAAAAAGTGTGGAACACGCCCAACCCGTCTTATTACATAAGAATTCCAGTCTGCTGCCAAAAATAAGAGATGATGTCGCATACTACTAACTCTGTATACGCGTATTTACCTTGGGTTACCGTGTGCCGCAATTCTGGGGTTATTTTGCCTGTATATTGTGTATACGTCGTACACTCGTACACAGCAGTAGCAGCAGCAGTGGATGGTGTTGATGATGGAGGTTACGGTTGTATGGCATACAGTACGCGACAGCCGACAGCAGTTAAGAATGTCCTATTTGGGCTAAGGCTCGCGGCTTATTATCTTATTATCTTATTATACCATTATTTAGTATGGTTCCAACGGTGAGCATAGGCTGTTAAAGGCTATTCAATAATTGTACTTAATCTAGAGTAGTGTTGGGTGTTACATCACTGAGCACAAAGGCTCACGAATAGCTGTAATTTCTTAAATTTCCAAAATCTCAGCCTGAAATTCTTAGCTCCCAAATTAGTAACCATCATGTCGCGTACTCTGTACCATGGTATATATCAAGTCCCACGATTAATTGGAGAAGATTCCAATTGGAAGATTCTCAACAGTTTTAAAATTTCGCTCGTCCTGTCTTCCTTCAAGCTTGAACAGCCCCTCCCCTGTGTGTGGATGTCATGATCCCAGTCCCACGTCCCCCGCCTGTACTGCTGTGTATACCGTGTTATGGTAATCGTGGCACAAATCCGTTGTACGCGCGATGGAAGCATCAGACACAGCTCGCACATGATAAGTTTCGACGAAATCCTCGATCTCATCACAGCTACTAATACCAGTATTGTTTTTATTTTTCATAAATATATGATATGTCATACCTGGCTACCCGGTATCTGTGCGTTGTCTTAACATTAAACCGTCATTTCTCCCCAACTACGTCAGTACGCCCAGTGTCCGTCGTGACCCCTTATCCTACAGAGATACTCCTACTAGGCACTAATTATGTGGCCACAGACTACTGTGAGACAGAAAAAGTATGTAAGAATGGTATTTAATGATTATTATGTGAATACCGGTATTGTATGTATTTATAAAATTAAAAATCAATAGCTGGGAGATCGAGGATTTCGTCGAAACTCATGTATGCATGACGTCGCCCCTCTCTCGCGCGCGCAAACCCTCTCCGATTGCACGACTGCTGTACCATGCGCAGCTGGGCGCCTCTGGGCTCGGCTGCCACACCCCTCCAAATATAGGATCCCCTACCTCAAGCCAAGGCTCCTGGGTCGTCGACCCTGACGAAGGCTGGGACGGGCAGGGTGCAGGCCCAACGCACACCATATCGCTTCAGGCTCCATTCCAGCAGCAGCAGCAGCAACAGCAGCAGCAGCAGCAACAGCAGCAGCAGCAGCAGCAGCAGGAAGAGGAGGAACACCAACACCAACAGCGGCAACAAGAACAGCAGCAGCGGCTACGGCTACAGCTACAACAACAGCAGAATCGACTTCCACCGATATCGTCACCGACATCGTCGCCCCTGCGCTCGTGGTCGCGTATTCCGCGCTCGCCTCCTGCCGCGGAGTACCCGGCGATAGGCAGCCCCCCTTCCTCCCCCGGTGGCAGCGTGAGAAGCGCCAACAGCAGTAGCGCCGGCAGGGCGGCAGCGGCCGGCGACGGCCTCGTAGCTCTAGCGCGCGACCAAATCGGCGGCGACGATGATGTCGTATTTATGGACACCACTGACGCGCTGAATGCGCACCGTTCGGTAGCTTTGCCCGCCGGCGAGGACCGTAACGCGTGGACGAGTGAGGGTGAAAGGTTTGAAGAGCAGGAAGAGGCGGTGGTGGGATGCACCACTATTGACGACGTCGACATGCTTGACGTCGCGGCCGGAGACTCCGACGAGGAGCCGTTTGTTATCGCGGTGGGCATGACGCCCGAGGAAGCTGTGGAGGCTGTCGCCGAGGAAGCAGAGCTGGGGGCCACCGAGCCGCCATCTGTATCTCTTGGTTGTGTCGCCGTGTCCCCGCCACGTAGGGCTACGAGGGCGTCTTCGTTCGAAAGCACCTATGGCTATCCCAGGCAAGGTGCAGCCACCCTTGTGGTCGAGGGTACGCCGCCGCGAAATGCGCCGTCTCCTGTTGGTGTAGCCCCGGCGGGGGTGCCTTTGTCACCATCTGCGCGTTCGGCAGTCGCCGACACGGGTTCGAGGGTGAGAAACCGGTGTTCTGAACTGGCGAGGGAACGCGTTCAAGTCTTAAGTTGCTCGTGCTGCTCTGGGTCAATATATAGACTACAGTACTGTAGCGTTCAGCATTTTGAGTATTCGTCTTAGCGCTTTTATTGTTAAAAAAAATCCTAAGCTAATTCCGAAGGGCTTCTCCCCGAAGCGTGTCACAGGTTCAGTTGGAAAACAAAGATGCTACGTAGGCGGCTGGTCTTTTTGGGCGTGTTGAGGTCTCTTATAGCCTTATTGTACTGTTTTTTTAAGAAGGGCGTCCAGTCAAGGGGTCAAAACTGCGATCTCATCGTAGCTTTCTAGTAGTTGAAAACGGGTTACGTACAATGTTTAAGTAGTTATGGTATTGATATTTGGTATTTGAACGAGGGGCAAAGGATATTATTACGTACTTGTTTTCTGAAGTATACCCGGCGGGTGGCATATTGCTGTCACGTCGATACGCCTGGGATTCGACTTGATTGGACCCGTTTGGCGGACACAAGTTGCTGTGATACCGTGTTAGCCATAAACTTGCGGGAGATACACTCGTATGACTCCCGTTCGAAGCCCCGTAGCCTGTGTGTTGTGTGTGTTTTTGTAACATGGTGGTTTTTGTAACATGGTGTCCATTTTTGTCTCCGCTGTTTCTGTACCCTCTCCGTTGTCTGTTGCCACACGCCGCGCGTTTCATTGAAGACGGGTCCACTTCGGGAGCCTTTGCTGCCAATGCCCGCGTGCGTTCCTTTGGATGGCACGGTCTGCGACGACTATGACGGCATCGCGCTGGCCGCTGGTGATGTCGACGATAAGTATGACGGCAAGCAATTGGACAGGCTGTGGAGGTGGACCGGCCTTATCACAGCGGCGAAGATGGGGGTGAGATATTGTTCAGAATATGGCCCATATTGCTTATTTTGTTCACAATAATTGCTCATACTACTCATCTGGTGCTCAAAAGGGTGAGATATTGTTCATACTTGCTCCTGCTGCCCATATTGTGCATACTATGATATGAGGTTGCTCATGATGCCCATACAAGTGGACTGGCCTTATCACCGCGATGATAGCGGTAGGGAGTCTTGTTCGCAACATCGTTCATAGATTGGTCCGTGCTGCCCCTATTGTCCATTATATTGCTCACACTATTTGTACTTCAGGCCGTACTTACAGTATAATACAACCGCTTGGAACGGTACCACAATTTTCATGGTGGAGTGGAGAATACGCGTGACCGACGGATAGCTCGTCTTGCAACCCTGAATATCGACCGTTTGTTTTTGGTTGATGTCATAGATGGCGTCGCAGTTGTTCTGAATGGGACTGTAATTTTATTTTTAACACATACAATGGGCCGGAGGTATCTACCTAGCGGCCCCTAGCCGTGTCCTTGTAAGAGCACTTCTTGCCAACACCGTGAGCGACGTTGTACGTCACAACTTGTTTCTCACTGGTACATTACAGTAGCTGGCGCTCGTACGTGTATGGTATAGTATGGTTGTGTATGTGAATGACCATGCCAATGACACGACCTTGCACCGCGCGATGCAAAGTGAACAAGCCAACGTGTGCCTAGATGCCCTTAGCATGATGCCCTTTTTGTCTTGTCCTTAGTAAGAACCTTCGCGGGCGACGATTACAGCTGCCTTGTCCTCGGGTATCGTTCTATTTCTTTTTTAATCTTGTTTTCTACGAGTGTGGTATAAGTCCAATCGCACGCACGACGATCGTCCGCCTTTGCTGTGTCAGCTCCTCCTGAGCTCTTTCTTTTTTCTCTCGCACATCTCCCTCAAAGTTTCCTCTCCTTTTGTACAGCTCCCCCTCCTCTTACGCATGCCCCAAGTTATCTTATACCCCCCAACCCCTCCTACGCACCCCCTAACCTCCGCTACGCACCCCCCAACCCCCCCTACTGTAGTATGCATCCCCCGACCCCTATTAAGGATCCACCAACCCCCCCCCTCGCGTGCATCCTCGGATCCCTCTTATACATCCACCCGGTGATCCCTGATGAACCCCTCTAATTGTGCCTCCGCCAACCCCTCTAATGCGTTGCCACGCACGCCTGCGCAGGTGATTCCCATCATTGTCTGCGCCACCGTGGCAGCCTTGTCAACCCAGACCAGCGGAGGGGGCGGCGACCGCAGTGGACGGCCCAGCGGCGGCGGAGGCGGAGGGGGCGGGGGAGGGGGGGGCACGCGCTGCAGCAGCCGCCGGCCTCGACCTCGCGGTGGGGGCGGCGGTACGGGCTGCTTCCCCGACTTTCGGGCCGACCGGTCGTCGTACGGCTGCATGCCGATGCCTTACTGCGTCGCGCCTTCCGTTGTATGCGCCTAAGCATAACGTCTAACCATAACGCCCCAAGAGTAACCTGGCCGTTTAATGGCGATGTTACCGGTCCAGCCTTGACGGTATGTCACGGGTCCAGCCTTGCTGGCGATGTCAGCTGTCCAGCCTTTGATGATAATGTCATCGGTACGGCCTTGATGGCAATGTCACTGGTGCATTGGAGCATATTGCCGGCGAGGTACACGTTACGTGCGCGTGAGGCAAGCTGGAGTCAAAGATGCCACCATATCAATAGGAGACCGCGGTTGGACCCTTTGACTAACCGCCTCCATTCGAACCTGTCATCCACATTGCAAGCCCGCTTCACAGGCGGAGTTTAGCAGGATGCAGCTCACCCTTTATGCGACTCGCTCAACACCTCACGGCGCTTCGCGCTTGGTGCAAGCAATGTCTGCCTGGTCGGTGAAAACCCGATATGCTCCATCCCGGCATTGTAGGGGTGCGAGGGTCTATAGTCATACGGCTACGACCATGCATGACATGAGTACACCCCCTACACTAAAATCAAGTGTATTAAGGCCTTGAGGTCAACATCGGGCCTTGAAGCGGCCAAAAATACCGGTTTCCTATCAATAGCGTCTTTTGTTGGGAGTCGATGAACTATAAAAAGTGTTCCATAATTCAGCGGCGGCTAATAACGATGCTGTGGTTATGAAAACCACAGTTACTATATATGAGGGGGAGAAAGGGGGATAGGTGGGTGGGTGGGTGGGTGTGTACTGAGCAGGGGGTAGGGGCGACTAAAGAGCTAAAGAGCAGGGGAAGAGCGGGTGGGCAGCTTTTGGAGGCTATCCGATTCGCACGTTGTACTGTACATGTTTTAGCATTTGCCTCGAGCGTGCGAATTCTCTTGTGTAGCCCTTATGTGGTGTGTGGTGTGTATGCGTATTGGTGTATTGTGTCAGGGGAGGGGGGATACGACGGTAATCACGATACGAATCACGGTAGTCAGTTGTGCAGGGTCAGTTTAGTCCATCACGAAATACGAGAAGCGAGAGATGGTGTCATTACGGCACCACTTTCGCAAGGGCGGCTTTTGTAAATCGTTTGCCGACAGTGAGTCAGTGTAGTGTCGTGTACATATGGTACCTTTTGTTTCGGAACAATACGGCCATGAGAAACGCAAATGTTTGCATATATTTTTTATTTATCAAGTACAGCAGTACTTTTGTTTGTACGCGTGTGTTCTACTGCTTGCTGCTGTTTCTCGTTTTGAGGGTTTAATAAATTCGAGAAAGCTATGAAAGCATTATTTCCCCTCGTTTTAGATGTCCATGTTTTCGGAAGCTCAGCTGTGAAGTATAGATATAACATAGCAGTCTATGCATACTGTAGTTGCAGCGCCAAGTTTGTCCTTGGCTGCACGAAAAGTACTTAACGCGAAGCGATTGGGGGGTTGTCGTTTTAGCAGGTAGGCAGCCGGCAGGTGGAGTTGGGATAGAATGGAGTAGACGATCGCGATCACGGTGTTGATGATGTTGCTGCTGCTGCTTAGAGGCTACAATTTATCGATGTATGGGTCAAGCGGGAGGCAGCAAGGACAACCTATCCCAGAAACGAACGGTGCATGTCAGGCGAAAGGGTCGAGGGAAGCGAGGAAGAGAGGCGGGCATCTATTATACATCTACGAGTAGCGCTACTCGTACTGGTATATATTTGAAAAAAAAAAAAACTCCTCACAGCTGTGAGAAATCGAAAAATTAAAATTCCTTAAGAAGAGTTTTCTTTGCAAGCTTGTTGTACCATGTAACATCCAAGTTCTGTACCGTACGCCGTATGCACCTCGAGCTGAATAATATGTATGAACATGATCGCATGTATCGTGTATTTTTCTTGTGGAATCCGTTTTTTTGTGTCACTTAAGAGTACGTACAAACGGCACGCTTTTTTTTTGTGGCACTCATAGTACATGATACTGGTATACAATATCGTGCGTGGTACGAGAAGATTACGGTGATAATTATTGGTACAATCAAGCGTCCTTCCTATCGTCTTGGAATAGTTTAGGTACACTTAAGTCGAGTGAATAACGATTTTTGTTTTACGGGGAGCGGGATTCTTCGCCGAGCTTACCGAGCAGACCCACGAGACTTCCCAGGGAGCGAGGGGTGACATGTGCGAAGGCACCGCCGCGAGCGCGCGGTCGCGGCTTGCTTGATTTGAGGACGGATGTTCGCCCGGCGGCGAAAAGCGGTAAAAAAAACACGGTCAGGAAACCACGGTAAAAAAAACACGGTAAAAAAAGCGCGGTAATAAAAACACGGTCAAGAAAAGATAAGAGGTATTTTTGAGCCGAAACAGAATCTAAACCCTAAAGGGGTTTAGAAACAAAGGGGTTTAGAATATACCGTTTTCTGCCGAGTGGTCCATGTCCCCAAAAACAAGATTGAAAACAGTGGCCACTAACTACTGGAGTACACTGCTCAGGCTTCAACCAAAAATTCCGGGTTGCGACAAATAAATGTCGACCAAGGATTATCCACCAATCGAAAATCCCAACCGAAATTTGACTAATCAGAAAACTGCGGGCATGAAATCCTCTCACGTAGACTATCATTATGGGTCTTTCGCAGCACAGACAACGCGAGGGGGGCAAAAACAGGCCGAGTCGCAGAAAGGCAACAACAAACCGAGTCAACGCCACGAACAACAGAACGACAGACGACGTGGTCACCACAAACAGCAGAAGAACCACACGCAGCAGTCCCAGCAACTGTTACAACAATACAAACAAGCCACGAATTGCTGCACCGCCGATCTGCGTTTCTTCGCGTGTTTTCGATAAGTTTTAGCTCTAATTATCAAGGAGTCGTTAAACGAGTGTCACGAGGCTCGATGGCGCCTGCGTACGAAGCGCGAGGGGGCTCCTTGAGAGAAAAAATGGGGGATGAGGGTTTCGTCCCGACTGAATCGAGAGAGCACCTACCAAGGGGCGATCGTCTCGAAAACGCCTGGAAATTGCTTTCCATCTCAACTAGTGTGAGGTTTTACGCCCGGCGACCTGCTGGACAAGCCGTGGTCACAATGTAAAACTTGGTGTCTTTGTAGTGTCTACCCCCCCCCCCCCCGGTGCATGCCTAGGTGTTAATCTCGCTAAGGGTTCAGCAGCGTTCCCACTACTTTTGTATTCGATTTTCATTGTTTTCTTTTCCAATTCTCGCTTTCCCGTTTTTAGAGACGGTCAAGAAAATGTTGGAAATCCCTCAGCATCCGCTAGCAGGGGCTATTTTATTTATTAGCAATACTGCAGTCCCTTCGTACAAAGTATTCTATTGAAACCAAGAATAATCTCTTCAAAGTACGTGCCCTCCCCTGTAGGTAGCTCGGTCGATCGCGTCGCGCCGTCGCTCGTTCGGCCGACCCGACCAGACCGACTTCGTCCTTTTGTTCTTGTTCTTCACCAAAACCGAAACCACGTACACAACCCCCGGTTCATTCGGGCAGGATGGTGAGTCGCAGTTAACCCGCTCCGCCGACTGGTTTATACCAACATAAATAAAGAGACACACACTGAGGACAGTATGGGCCACACGAAACAATAGTCTACTCAACTATTAATAGTAGACTAAGTGTCAAAGCCGGTGGAATGTCTGTCAGAGCAGCACATTTTCCACCACAACCAACGATCAACAATCAGCAACGTACTATCCCGTTATCCCAATCTGCAACCTAACGTCTGCTCAGTAAGGGAAGGAATCAAACCAAATATTTTTATCTCTCAAAAGCTGCAATCTACGGGCTCTACAATCTGCTCGGAATGTGTGGGAAACGGATCGGAGACGGAGGCTGTCCGCGCTCTCTTCGAGCTTCTTCCGACGCCGCCGGTGATGTGAACCGCAACAAGGCCGTCTCCACGACAGAATCTTTCTCGAACATCAGCTGTCCAACCATGCCGAAATGATCGCCTGCCAAACACAGCACGTACGCGGACACAGGTACGAATAGGAACATGTGCTGAGTGAGTCCTCATCGCACCTTGGTGCCAGCGGTTTTCCTACGTACGTATTGGTCATTTTATTTTGAAATCTTTTTTTTCTATTGGCCAAGGTATTTTCTGAGATAAATTTCTGATTGGTCGAAAACCCCCGGATGACCGGAGACGCCACCCAGGTTCGTGACGTCACTGTTGGGGAAAAGTTGGAAACGTTGCAAACAAAACGGAACCCGAAAACATAGGGTAGCTCTCGCTAGGAACTCGCGCTGGTGAGTATTTTAAGCTGTCCGCAATCATCGGTGGGAACTGGGGCAAAGCAAACAAACAAAAATGTGTTACTGTAGTTCGGGTTAAAAAAAAAATCGTCTCCGTGAACTCGGAAAATAAATAATCATCACATATACGTCCCATTTGTTTTATAAATAACTACTATCGGTCCGACGGCACGAATCTCCGGCATCACGCAGGTCAAAAGTCGACTGTAGGCCATGCCCTATATTATACCAGGTACTAGTACCAGTATATTTTACGAGTAGGCGGCCGTGTAAATTTGCGACTCGCTTATCGTAGTCTATCTCCTTACCTCCAGGCTCGAACCGGACTATTGTCGGGACCCCAAGCGCCTTTAGAGCAGCTCCCACAGTCGCCGTCTGCACGAAAGGGACAGTTGCATCTGCCGTCCCGTGCACCACCAGGCTGCGCGGTAGCCGTAGCCCAAGCCGTCTACCCCCCAACCCCAGCAAGGCGCTACCATCCCCACTAGTCCCACCATCAGCCCCACCACCAGGCGGCTTGTTCGTGCTCGGAACACCGCCCGACTCTGCCGGATAATTTTCGGCACTTTCTGCAACGGAAACCGTCCGCCGTGGGTCTGGAGGCGCATTCTTCGCGGCTGGACGGGACGAGGGGATGGACTTATGGGATGGTTTTCCACCGAGTAAACGAGGGTGGGAGTGGTCGAAGAGGGCGTGCAGAACGCCTCCATTGGCCGGCTTCATCGGCGATATCTCGTGTACGCCTCTGCATAGTATAGTATACGTGCGTACGACGCGGCCGCAAGGTGATCCAACAACAAAAAGCGGCATGAGGAAACGCATGAGAGGCCGCGTTCGATGCCTGAATACATGTCCATATCATACGTATGGGCGTATTCGATGCGTATACGTGCAGGCGCTGTTTGTACGTGTAGGCACAGTTTTCAACTTGCATCCAGCTATGTACGTACATAGCTTCTCGGCATTTGGAGCAACAAAACAAGCCAGTAGCGTCGCGCGACCCGACCGCATATTCACAAAATCCCATTGGGAAGCGCAGTACAACTCATCATTACTCGTAGGAATTCGGTTTCTCTACGTGCAGATGTCCGGCCTTGATGACTACTGGCGTGCCGTACCGATGCATACTACGTAAGAAACATACACGCGTTCTTGAGGATACAGAGGTCATACTCTCATATTTGAGGTAGGGCACGGGATGCATTTAATTTGTTTTGCGCAACTCTGTCCCGTCGACCGGGTCGTGCCATCATGGGTGACGGAGCGCACACGGATAGGGTTAGGGTTGGATTGAACATGAAAGGGGTGAACAAGTCGCTCAACCAATGACCGAAAGTCCCGCTGCAAGTAAGTACCACACGCTCTGCATCTTTAAATACAATGGTTTCTTGGTTAGGTGATGATACCAATCGTACTGAAAGTATAGTGCAAGGAGGCTTCAGATTTCGCACCCTAGATGGTTGCTGAAACCGCACCCCTCAACTGTTTGGCTGTTGTATTTGGGTCCCGAAATACTGTCTGACCGCTATATTTGGGCTCCAACGTGTTGTTTGGTCGTTGTGCTTGGGCCCGAAAATACTACTTGGTCGTTATACTTGGGCCCCAAAAGACTGTTCGGCCGTCGTATTTGGGCCCCAAAAGAGTTGAGCGATAGTACGTGCATCGCTAGCGTATAGTAGGCCTTGCAGTAGGCATTGCCTGGTCCACCATGACATGCGAAACAAATAGAGTTATCCAACGGATGACGATAACTCTGCAAGAAAGCAAGCTAGGCGAAGCACGCACAGAGAAGCTCACGGCGAACATCCAAACGTCCCGCCATGCCGTAGCCGTACCCGTAGCACGCCCCTCACCTCCAAGATTCATACAGGTAGTGGCTGTGCACGTCATACACTCCAGAGAGCCCAATGAACCCTTCCACGTCGAGGTCCCTTCCCTTAATGTTACTACCAGGAGCAGTAGGATTGTGACCGCTATCGCCACCGGTGCTATCAAGAGCAGCAGGGTTGCCACTGGTCGTTCCACTCGTGTTAGCCACACCGACTGCATCCTCAAGCGCCGCACCCTCCTCTGCACGTCGGATGAGGTACAGCAGCGCAACGTGGGCTCCTGACGAGTGCCCCATCAGGTAAACCTCTGGCAGCTCATCGAGCCCCAGCGCATTCGTGTTGCTGGATATCCACTGCATTGCAGCAGCCAGGTCGTCCACCTGCATTTCTCCAAGCCAAAAAACGAGGCGAACAAAAAAAGTGGAACATTGAACGAGGGAACTGTGGGGTTTGTGGGGCGACACAGTTTCAATCATAATATAGAAGGCGTGGTTTGATAGGGAACAGGGGATGTATTTATTGGATAGAGCGAAAAAGAGGACTCATTTTCAGTACGTACAAAGCACCAGGTTCCTGGTATGAACTAAAGCACGGAGCAGCAGCCATCAAAGGTCAATGACACAGATAACAACAAAGCGCACACACTCCTGAGGTAGCATGCCAGTACGAGACACAACAGGCGCCAGTGGTCATGCAACTAGCCTTCATCACGGTCACGGTTGTTTGTGCGCGCGCACGAACCGCGGAGTGCGAAACAATCTACCATGTAATCAAGAGCATGGGTGGTCGCGCACTGCCTTTTTGCATGGGTGTGTGTAGTACGGTATATACTTCGGGCGGGTATAATCTACCATGTCTTCAAGAGCATGGGTGGTCGCGTACTTTTCTTTTGCATGAGTGTGTATAGTACGGTATATACATTGGGGGGTACCCGGGTACATACCCGAGTATATAAGGCCAAAATAAATCAGGCTTGGTACCCGGGTACCCCAGATTATATACCAACAATAGTATACCGTACTAAACACACCCTTGGTATGTTGCAGGGCTGTTCACGGGTCAGGCCAAACCTCGCGGGTCAGGTCGGATCGGGTCGGGTTACGGCGACCGTACCCGATCTGTGAGATTTCGAAACCTCCCTGACCCGACTGGTCGGTTGGGGTCGTGACTATCATGAACAACCCTGCTATTTTTCTATTCTGTGAAATCGTCTAGAGGACGGAGTGGTTGACCGTTCTGATGTGATGCTATTAAGTGATGTTATCAAGAAACGATGGAGTGGTTGAGCGTACTGCTATCATGCTATCATGCTACCATGTTAAGTCGAGAGCATAGTATGGTTGCGTACAGTCGTACGCCTTACCTGGCCAAGAATGTCGGCGTCGGGGTAGACCCGGTAGCTGAGCGAGGCAACGGTGTACCCCAGCTGAGAGAGTCTGTCGACCATCACGCGGTACATCCTGCCAAAACGCCGCACAGCACGCCAAAACACTTCAGTCGCTCAAAGCTTACGATCATGGCGAATTGTTGTCGTTAGTGATCAGAGTTGTGTTTGCTTCGTGTGTGTTATGGTATCGCTATGACATCGCTGTGATATTTCTACGATGTTGCTATGATATTGCCATGATATAGCGACACACTGGTATTACATTGCTACGAGGACCGCGACTGCACGACGTCTTTATTAAAACATACGGCGTACAAACATTCACCTAATGGAACATTCGCAGTAAGATATGGTGTGACAATCACACGACGGCTTTATTGAAACAAACTGCGTACAATCATTCACCTAGATGGAACCTTGGCAATAAGAAATGGTGTAACAATCAAACGCTCCGTAGCGGAGCGCGAGCGCGGTGCCAATTGCCTCGGTTATATGGAGATGACGAGTGTGTATGTCGTAGGCATCATACGTACATGCTTAATTCGTGACGCGCCAAGACGTCATTCATGTCGCGGAAAGCACGTGATGCGTGACGAGCTTAACATCAGTATGTAGAAGTACAGCACTTGTACGGTCTCCTGCGCTATTGCTTTTTTTTCCACGGAAGCCGCTTCCATGGAAGGGATGAAAGCTTCCATGGAAGCGATGGAAGCTTCCATGAATTCACTCCGCGATCCTACTTGGTGCACCGTCCCACCCAAAGTGGGCCCATCTCGATGACCAAAATGTTTCCCACAAAATAAACAATACTCGTAGCGTACCAAACCCCACTTGCAACTCTAGCAGCAGTAGAGCCCCCACACGTGAGAGCGTAAGCATTGCTCTAGATCAAGGCTTGTCGTGTAACGTTGAGTACGCTTCTGCAAACATGTACGAGACTCCACGATTGAATCGCGACATGCCGCATGCATTGTCTCGGTATCGTCGCCGTTTACAACAGTGTATATATATAATTAATTTAGCATATTGTGATAACATACTATTAATATTAACATTAATACTATGTACAGCACTGTACCATACTGTAACGGTTTTCCGTTAAGCTAGCCACTCGTGCATAGCAAAGTATATCACCCCAAAAACAAGGCTGTAGTGCAGGCAGTCCAGTGAAGTGCAGGGAGGCTTGTCACATACTGCTGACATGTTACACTGGCTGAATGCAGTTGTAACAGCATATCGTGATCGCATATTATTAATACTACAGCACTGTACCATACTGTAACGGTTTTCCGTTGAGCTAGCCACGCAAGCAAAGCCAAGTGCACCACCTGTAAAATGATGCTGTAGTGCAGGCAGGGCAGTGCAGGGAGGCTTGCCACATACTACTGACAATTACACTGGCTGACTGCAGTTGTAACAGCATATAGTGATCGCATACTATTAATACTACAGCATTGTACCATACTGTAACGGTTTGCCGTTGAGCTAGCCACTCAAGCAAAGTGCATCACCTGAAAAAAAAACTACGAGTAGAGTGCAGGCAGGGCAGTGCAGGGAGGCTTGTCATATACTATACCAGGGTAGACATTTTATACTGGCTGACTGCAGCTGTAGACTAGTAATTCTTAATAAAATAGTAGTGCTACTCACCAGGTGCGACCAGACCCCCAAGCCCCCCCATGGACGAAGATGATGAGCTTCGCACGGCCGCCAGCAATCCCTTCAGCGGGATGCACCACTTCGATCACCTGCAACAAATATGTCACGGAGCGATCACTGCTGTACTTGTGATGCGGTACAACACCAGCTCACCTTGAAACATGCTAATAGTATGCTATTAATAAAATATCGGTCTCAAAGCCTCTTCAGGTCTTTCGTCCTTACTGTACTACTTTTAGTGTAGCGGGCGGCCAGTCAAGGGAACATACCGCAGTCTCCTACGGTAGCGCCTTTGCTCCCCATCCCGTCACTAAACGCCTGTTTGGAGCATACCTCTGGTAAAGACAGTGCAGCATAGACATCCATTATACCCGTTTCAGACTTGGGAGAGATACGCAGCGACAAACACGACGTACTGAACGATATGCGCAACATCTAAAAACAATGCATCATACACGAGTACGGCAATAATCAGTCCAAAGGTGTCAGGGAAAAACATATTAATATTTGTCTTTCAGTGACGACAACATCGAGTAGGCACGGTTCAATATACTTGCCCCGGGGATTGATCGATTCCCTCTCCGATGCCAGACGCAATTCCATGTCAGTGTCATAATAGCTCATTTTCCGTAACTACTCGTACGCGAAATTGATTGCTCGACAGCGGTCCATAAGGGCCCGTATTAACGAAGACAGCAAAAATTCAATTTGGAAAATAAAATCCCATTTGAATGTGATTTCGCAAAAAAAAAGTGGTTTGCGTCCTATGGGGAATAGTGAATTGCTCGTTCAAATATTTATGAAATCGAAAAAACGCAGCATGCGTCACAGCGCCCAGGTGAAAAAAATCGACGAGAGGAGACGAGAGGGAAAGCATGCGTCGACGCGTGCGCGCCGCCGCCAGCATACTTTTGCTTTTGACCGCCCAGGCTAGGAAGCTATCGCTCTCAGGGTCTCCTGGGTGGGCGTAGGGATCCCTGGAACGCCACGGGCGAGACAGGGGCGGCGATTGTGTTATCGAAGTCTTGAGCGTACCATGCTGTTTTTGGGTCGATCGCTCGGTTTTTGATCGGGTTGGAGCATCGAGCTGGTTGAAAAGTTGGGATTGCGACCGCCATGATTCGTTTTGAGGCGCCACCGCCGGGGTACGCTGTGCTATTGTCTATAGGCGTGGGCGCGGCTGTTGTCCCGGTGGCCTCGGGTTGTGGTTCACGTGTTGTCGCCTCGGTCGTGGTCATCGATGCCACCAAGAAATGACCAGATTGTACCGGGGGCGTTTGCCCACCGTGGACATGCCGGTCCAAGTCGGGCCAACTCCTCAATTTGATTTGAACTCTTTGGAAAAGAAGGTCCTGGGACCTTCTTGGTTTTTTCGTCCAAATCAAATTGATTAGACCCCAAGATCCTAATCTTTGATGCTGGTGCGTATGTTGACCAATTAAAAGCGTATTTGAATTTTATTTTTTCCAAATTGAATTTATTTCATACTCGTTAAAACGGGCCCTAACCGTGATACGAAATATCCACCACCGTACAGTACAAATAAGATTACTCTGTAACTGCCGTAAATGGAAGCTTAAATATCATTTGAAATTTTGATGCAGCTGCTGTACCAGTACCTGTCTAGGGTGTGCGCCATACCGATGGTCCTCCCTTTCGCGGCCGATAGCCAAGAACCGAGCGGCCAAGCGGGGCCTCATGACGGCGGCAGCGGCAGCCGTAAACATCACACCCACATCGGCGACTGCTTGAAAACACCCGTCTCGGAAGGAACGCTGCGTGTAGAGCGGCACCACCCTGCAGTAACAGCATGCACGAGCACGAGAGCAGAGTCGCATTGCCCATAAGACAACACAGCGAACAGCAGTTCAGTTCTGGTGGGAGGAAGCAGCAAGCAGTGCAAGAAGACCATACTGTTGTCTGTTTATCGGGATAGTATGTTAGTAATACGTAGATACGCCAGGTACACCATATCCACTGAGCAGTGAGCGCTGAATTAAAGGGTTTGCAACCCTTGGGCAATCCCAGATTGTGATTTAAGTAGAATCGTGTGTCTCGAGCATAAAGAACTTCCATTGTGATTTACAGTAGGTAGAATGGTGTGTCTCGAGCATAAGGAACTTCCATCGAGGAAGCGTGTTAAGAATAGGCTACGAATCCAAACCTGGTACATACCATACCACCAGGCACCTCGTGAATACTCCTATCATACATAGAGCGTTCTATTGAAGCATGCTTGCAATCGTCGTATCGAATAGCGTCATTTCCTCCGCTTGCTTCGTGCTGCCAACGCTCGCGTAAGGCAATCGAATCGTCTACCGGGTAACACTTGCAGAACGCTGCACTGGTGCTGCTGCACTCTCCTGGTGCGGGTACGACACAGTACGCTGGTAGCATACGCACTGCTCATGATGAGATGACCGCTGTTCTCAAGAATCAAGTACAGCAAGCACTCAAGAGTACGTCGTACTTTCGAATCTCATCACTGCTGTTCAAATACCCTGTGCGTTAATCAGACCTGTGAAGCAAGCGGGTGGCCAACACAAAGCCAGGCTTGTCCCGGAAGACAGAGCCATGTATGGTGAACCTCTGCTCTTCGTCCCTGTTGCTCATGGGAACTGCAAAGCTGCTCCTTCTGGCAAAGCTGTGAGAGAAATGAGGTGATAAGATGAGGCTTTGGTTTGGTTGAAGTTTTCAATGTATTGAACAGGCATGCACGCGAACGGGAGCGGGGGGATGATAAGTACGTTCCATCACAAACGGATTTGAACGATGGCGTATCATGTGAGGAGGTGCTCTCTCGTTGCCTTCGGCGTGGCGCTGCTCTGGCACCATGCTGACGGGTTCTTTCCTCAGCCTTGCTTGCTGGGACTATCTGCCAGTAGCAGCAGACCAAGTTGTTCTGTACGTTCGGATGGAAATCGAAATCTCCGATTCGGTTGTCATCAGAGGCATCTGACCAAGATGACCGAGCTTGGTGCTTCGAGAGCATCGAGAGGCGGTGATGATGGTGACACTAAACGCCAAAAGCAGGTGCGTCACGCATTGCATAGTTCGCCGTGCATCACAGAGCCATACGGCTGTAGTGTTTGGCGAAACCACCATCGAGTCCTTGCTCTGTGCAGGTCGCGGTATGGTATGATATTCTGACGCACTGGGAAGATCTCCGCTTTTATGCGGCGTGTCTTCAATGCATGTGTTGTGTGTTGTGTGTTGTGTGCCTTGTCCGCTTGTCCGGTGTTGCGCTGCTTTGCTTTTGCTCTGCGCGTACGTGTGCTGTATGCTTGTATGCTGTATTCTATCGTACATGCGAGTGCTATAGGAAAGCGCTGGTGGTGCTCCAAGCGTTCGCTCGAGTTAAAGCGATGCGTAAATGAGAAGTGAATACTCGTAGCGAATTGCTGTACTGACTAGACTGTATTAAATAGTATGACGGGTACATCCTTATCCCTTGAAGACGAGGACCGACGGAGTGCACCCGGTATCATACCCGCCGGGCACGTAGATGCCGGTGCGCTGTATGCTATCGTACAGTACGGGTAGGTGATACCATAGAGTTGCATATACCCCGTCGGGTACCCGGGTCAAACGGGTACCCGGACTTTTCCCAAACATATTACCCGTACCCGTGGCCGGTACCCGATTTTACAAGAACATGAACCCGGGTAGTGCGTATTCCTGGGTGCCTGGGTGCCCGGACAACACACAGCGCTGTTTACAGGCATACACGCGGCATGGCAAAGAGAGAGTAGTGCGTACAAGTACAACGATTTCGCACCGAAACTATACTCGTAACTGCGATGATTATTTAGCAAGCGCCGAGTAAATGTGGCAAACCCCTCCTACGCATGCCGTCGCCTGCATTTTTCGTGTTATACACCATCCATCAAGCAGCCGTTAATTCCTGCTTTTTCGAGGTTGGTTCTTCAACGAAGGTTATCTTGTTTACCCAACATGCCTGGAAGCGTTGTACGACGCGTATACTCTATACGGATACGCTGTACGCCCGACGCAACCGAGTCGCAAACCGCAACACACGCGTACACAAAACTGAAAGTATCGGTCACTGCCTACCTAATCGCGGCACAGCAGTAGTGGCACGGGCCTAGGTGTTGGGCCGTTTCGCAAGAACGCACATTACGTGCATATTTTACGACGCGGACGATCAGATACCCGGGCACCCAGGTACCCGTATGTAAAAACATATTAAATATATACTACCTAGTACCAGGTACACAGCTGTGCCCTCCGTCCCGGGCGGAAATGGCGCGGTCATACGCCGAGTACGACCCGACTCCACCAGTCATATAACACCCGTAGCCGAAAAAAAAACAAAAACAGGTCGGTGGACTAAGCGGGAAAATATTTAGGGCATTTACCGAGGCAATCAATCACACCCGACGGTGTATGGTAAGGGGTGAGATGTATCAATCCGGGGATACGTAAGTAACCGGGTACCCGGTCCAAATACCCAGTGGGTATTACAGTAGGTCGTACCCGTACCCGAACGGGTAGTGACAGGTTCGGGTAGTACCCGCCGGGTACCCGGGTAGTAAACGAGTGGGGTACAGCTGTACCTGGTGCCTGATACCAATAGTAGTGTACCTTGTGGTGCGGGAAGCGTCCAATATCGTGATTTTACGCGGTCAGTACTTCTTCACTTTTCTATCCCTCCACTTGCTTATTATTTGACCTCGTAGTCCTATTCCCCTAGCCTAGCTTTTGAAGCTGTGTGGCGATCACTTTGTGCTTCGGCCGTGCCCTGCTTTGGGTTGGCGTTATTGATGGGTCCCCTGTCCCCTGGCATGTCGACGCCTTCCTTGTTGACTATCAGGTATCAATACTACTACTGTTGTCAGACTGCTATACTGCATGGGCGCTATCTCCCTTTGCCTCTTGATCTATTTATTGATGCTGTACATGTGTAGTATCAGAAACGGTACACCTGGTAATTAACCTTCGCACACTTACAACACCCCTACAATACCATGTGTGTGTTCTTCACATTAAACCGCCCGTTCTACCCGTCGACATCCAGCACACCCAGTCTCCGTGCCGATTCTTCATCCTAGAGATATACAAGTTATGTCGTCACAAAACTACGACACAGAGATACTACGCTGCAATGCAGTAAGCAGAGCAGACAATGCAAATACCATACCAGTATACTGTACCTGTAACGCGTAAAATATATTCGTTACAGGTGGTGGTTGTGGGTGGAGGATGGGCGGGTTTCGGTGCAGCGTCACACCTGGCTGCTTCTGGCGTTAAGGTCACCCTGCTGGAGGCGCAACCGTCCGCGGGAGGACTCGCAGCTGGATGGAAAACGGCAAAGGGTAACAAGTAAGTGTCCTAGAACAACAGCTGCCCTACTGTCTTGATAGGCGTTTTTGAGTTGTTGCTCCTTGGCTGGTTGGAACAGCTAAAAGGTAACAGGTAACAGTTACCGGGTAAGCCTGTTGTTCAGCAGGCCTCGTACGGCATTCATAGGTGCTCTTGAACTGTTAGCACTTGGTACTCTTGCACTGCAGCAGTGTCATTTACAGGTAAGTGTGGGCTCTTGCACTGCATCACGTATATATAAGTGTTAGTGTTGTATTTATTTGGTACTTGGTACAACAACTAACTACTGCTACACCAGGTAGGAAGTGTTAATAGGTGATTTTGTACCGTGAATACAACTACTGTAAAATGAGAGTGGAGAGCATGTGCCACTGGCTTTTGGACACGACTCGCTGGAACTACGTATAAACAATCTCGATATATTTTCTAAAGCATAACCCTGCCTTTCGACGTCGTATTAAAGTAGATATTCATAGGTGCCCTTGTGCGACAACTACGACCAGAGGTGTTCTTGAACTACTACACTACTGTAGTCAACAGATAGGTGCTGTAGGTAACGTGTACTGCTTGCTGTAGAGCTGCGGCTGTCGCATTGATCGCTATTGTGCCCTACCTACTATCATACCAGCCATACAGTACCATAACATACCATACCACACCATACCACATCATAACATACCAAACCATGCCATACCATACCATACCGTGTTATGATACGAATGCATTCATACTGTTTACGTTTGTGCATACTGTTGTACTCGAATCAATCAATAGTAACGCAAGAAACATCAGGGGTGGGTATGTCTTTATTCCCTATGTAGCAGCAGCGGTGGTGGTGGTGGGGAGGTGCTCACCTCCTGCGCTCCTCTGCCTTCGTAGTGCTGCAGGATTTCCTCGCCATGCCCCATCATGCCACATCATGCGTCGCCGTGCCTTACCATCAGTTGCTCCTACCCTGGTGCATGGTACCCTGATGCATGGCGTCGTCATTGTTGTGCTTGTCGTTACGACTGGGATGATCGCCATGGTCGTGCTTGTCGTCACGATCGGGATGGTCGTCATGGTCGTGCTAATCGTGACGGTGGTAATGGTCGTTATGGTGGTGATAGTCGCCATCGTCGGCATGGTCGTGATGGTATTGATTGTCAAATTGGTCGTGGTTATCATGGTCAGTCATGGTTGACGACTGCCGTGTATGCACGCACGCAGGGTTGAGGTTGGCATCCACGGATTCTGGAGGTCGTACAGGAACATCGATCGTTTGATAACGGACGAGCTGAAGCTAGACGGGCGGCGAGTATTCACGCCCTACGAGAGATCAGCGCTGCACACAAAGGTGGGATGGGGTGGACGATCGGCCCTAGGCTGCTATGAGTACATGAGTACCTTGTTATTCGCCACGGAGGTTACTGACAGGATTGCTGCTCTGAGCACCTTACCTGTTTTGTTCCTACAAACCCCTGTTGTCGGACTGCTTACCGTAGTCAGCGGCTGGCCAAGTAGCCCAACAGATGCATACTTCATTGAAACGAACAGACTTCGCTACTTTTATAATGCAGTTAGCGCTATGCACCGGAATGATTGCGACAGGCAGACAGGCAGGAATAGTCAGTGCAACGATGGGGGGTTAGCGGTATATAAGGGTACCAATACCTGCTACTTAGCTCCAACGCGCAGGCATTGTATCGGTTCGCCGTTCTTGCGACCTGACGCCGTCCATGCTATCATGCTATCAGCCTTCTTTGGGGCCTCTTTTGTCCCAGTAAGTATAGTATAGTGACCAAAACAATGCGAAGTGCGGTCTCATCACCAGTATGGTCTCATCACCGCATCGTCTTATCATCCGTGCGGTTTCATTACCCATGTGGTCTTGTCACCCGCAATAGCTATCACCCGTCTAGTGTGAGCGTGCAGCCGTCCGAGCAGTACATTATTGCTTGGGTTTCGTACAACTCCGGATACAAAAATGTACTATCCCCAAACCCAGTAGTGCTTGGTGTCACCGGTGTTGTATTACAGTAGGGTCATCGTCATTGGGTGTCGTCGTTCTACGACTATCCCTCTCTAGTCCCAAAGGGTTATTAATGTGAATAGTCCACTTTTTCTACATTGCTCGAGGTACCTTCAAGACTAGCTCTAGGCCCCAACCACAAGGTGCCACCTCTTGTTGTGTGCTGTTACAGCTGCGCGAATACCTCTCGCTTGTCGTTGTCTGCTGTCGGCCGGAGAGATAGCGGCAGCCGTACCTTCCTTGCCTTGCGATCGTTGCTTGTTACAGTAGTACCGTACGTAGTCGTAGTCAGCATCGGTTACGATTAATCCCTATCTCGCTTACCAGGTACCTGGGTACATATTATCTAGTTTGTCGTCGAGATATGCAGCATACTCTTGTTGCTTTGCTTGACGTGTATGCTGTGTCGCGCCGTGCTGTCTGCAAATATGCGACGGTGACCATCCATAGGATGGAGTCAGCGTCATCGCGCCTATCCTGGGGGACCTGCCGAGGCTCCCTGCTCCTCTCGGCCCGGCGCTGTACCCACAATTCAGGTGCAACACAAAACAGCACAGCTTCACAGCTGTACATTAGCGCAGTACGGACTACCTGGTACCAATAACTGCGTGGAATGGCGTTGCCGCTGTAAGCCATGCATTCGTATTTACTCGCGCTCGGTGAAATGGTTCCACCGCTGTGTGTACGTAGAGGCCATGGCTTCGTAAGGACTGCCATAGTGCAGTGACCGGCGCAGTAAGAGTTACCCGGTACGTATTCATATACTAGCTGTAGCCGAGAAGAGACAGAGGATCGACCAGCGGTACCCTTCCGTGTGGCCTGCGTATGCGCTCCTACAGTTATAGGCTGTTTTTTTCTGGGGTATTGCTCCACTCCGAGGTTGTTGGTGGCTGTCTTGCGAGCACGGACTAGCTAATGGCGAGGAGGGAACGTGAGAACAAGAACCGTGGCAACGACAACGACCACAAGACCAACAAATGTTACAGGCTACGTACAGTATAGAGTCATAACTGCTAGAAGTCTAGTCCATCACGTGCTATTTAGTCATACTTCTCCCGAGACATATCCTGAAGCGGTTAAGTTGTTGAAGCGGTTAAGTAGTTTTTTTTTTTATAATTTCTCTAAACTTGAGGGATGTCATCAGCGGCAAACAAACACGAGTAGAACGTAAAGTTAGGGCCTCGAGGTCACAAGGCGTGCAGGGATTTCCCTGCAATGAAAACATCTCCTTTTGTGACGTCGGCCGCCAGGGAAACAGCGGCCATGTATCCCCTTTTCTTGAATATACCGTAAGCTGTATGTAATATCAGTGTTAATGTTTCTAGACTTTCCACCAATAAAAAGTCTCTTTGGTACAATTAGACCAGTACGAACGTCACGCAACCCATTTATCTCTGTCGCGAGCGTTGCACGGTAGGTAAGCACTCCTGTTTTGTCGCTCACCTCATGTTGCAGTCCTACCTTACGTATGCACCCACACCTACACCCCCTTTGAGTGACATGGTGCCCTGTCTCAACTGACATTACTTCAACGGCGCATTGCACGGTGGGAAAGCGCTGCTGTACTGTCGCTCGCCTCGCGTTGCACTTCTACTGTACCTCACGAACGAACCCACACCTGCAGCACATTTGAGCGACACCAATAAACCCACTTCTGCACCACGTTTGAGCAACACCAATTGACCACAACCTACCCCACATTTTGAGCAACATGCTTCGCTTGGTTGCTCTGTCCCCAATAGGCGTCACTTCAGCCGTGCGTTGCACAGCAGTAGATAAGCACCTTTATACTATCGCTCACCTCGTGTTACACTCCTAGATATCTCACGAATTGCACTGGACACATCTCCCTTGGTTCACCATGTCAACTGCCTCTGTAGCACTCCTACCTCACAAAGTACACTACACATACATCTCCCTTGGTTCTCCATCTCAACTTTCTCGCGTTGCCCTCCATGTCTCCCTTGGTTCACCATGTCCACTGTCGTCACTTCAGCCGGTTGGGTCTGCGGGACAGGCTGAGCGCACTTGGCCTGACAAGGGCATTTTTGGATTTCGACGGCAGCGAAGAGGCATGGCGCCGATACGATAAGATCACGGCAAGAGAGGTACGAACACCGCCCACCGCCCGGCACTTACTGCCAACCGCGCTACCAATGCCAGCGTAGCACTTCTAATCGCATTTGTTTTTAGGTGGTTACGTTATGTGTGTATGTTACGTAGTTATGTGTGATACCGCATGCATTGCACGATGTATTACGGTGATATGAACAGTAAACCACAGGCACTGAGCTAGCACACTTTAAGAAGTCGACGTAAGTTTTGGCTATTTGCTTTGTGTAGTCTGTCGTTGAATGTGTGGTTCCACAGGCATTGTACGGTATGTTAGATATACGCCACATCCGCTGAGCTAGCAATCAGCGCTGACTGCGAGGTCGGTGGTTGTGGTGTGTGTCTAACAAAATACACACCAGGTGTCTGGTATAATCTAAGGTTCGAATCCCTTTATGGTCTTTCTTGGCCTGCATGATGAATCATGTTCGTGTAACAGGTACATCGATACGGACGCCAAGAACTGCTGCCGAATGCCCCGACATCCATTAATAGTATGGATGCCGATGCATCGATGTACCTGTTACCTGTTACGCTAAGACGATACCGCGCTTGTTCGGCACCCCCCCCACGTCTTCATCATCGTTGTGGAATGCTTGCTGCGCGGCTGCTGTAGCTCTTCAAAAACGCCGGGGTGTCGCAGCGGCTGTACGACGAGTTCTTGGAACCGATGCTGCTGGTGCTGCCCATGTGTCCAGGGGAGGACTGCAGTGCGGCTGCGGCTCTGAGCTGCTTCCAGTACTTCGCACTCGAGCACCAGGTTTGCGGTGAACGGCCCTTAGTTTATGTACACGTGTACAAATTAAAACAGCACCTCAGCGGTGATATCGATAATTTCGTCGGAATTCGTATTTCGCTAGCTGCGTGTGACACTACGTAGTGACACTTTGATCGCGCGCGCTACGTACGGGCTGTGTATGCCGTCATGAAATAAGTAGATCTGCTTGTGATGCTTCGATCGCGCGTACTAGGGGTAGAACTTTTTTAATGCCCTCATGAAACAAAGAGGTCGATAGCTCATTAAGCCCCCTGTTAATGATTATCTTAGCGGGGGTTAAGGTTGAAGAGAGAGGGGGGGTATCAGGCCTGTTTCACCTCTCGTAAACCCAACCTTCTCTTAGACCCGGAAGGGGTATTTTATACCTGCTAGGCTTTAGTATGGCCATGCCGAGTCAGCTCACCTCTCTAGTCGCTCTTAAACTGTGACCCCCACTGTAGTACAGTATGATGACCCCCACTACGGTACAAGGGGTGTAACACACTACCAGGTACCAGGCATCTAGTTTTTGTGAGGTTACTCACACAAAGAGCTTTACGTATTCCTCGCCTAGAAACGAGTTTGAGAATTATCAATTGTGAGCGTCACCCGGCGAACAATTTCTTACAAGCTAGGCATGTCACAAAGTTACAGTATGCATATAACACCAATAGGACTGCGGATATAGTGGGCAGATCGACAGTTAAGAAGCCAGTCACAATATATTTGATGGCTGTGATACATGATATCGGTACCGTGCAGCTGGATAGCGAACTGCATTACGTAATAGTATTGGGAGGATGTTTATGGTACTCTTGCGACAGGACTAATTATAGTACTTCTCTCTTTATCACCCTTGAAAACATCGTGCATGCTGTCGACTGTTGCATAAGTGATGCCGACAGGTCCATTTCATCACTTCCCAGGCATCCCGACTGACGTGCTATCTGACGTTGCTCTGCTGCTCTTCAGGGCGACTTTGACGTTCGATGGCTACGCGGGAGCGCATCGGACCTAATATTTGCCCCGTGGCTACGCGCCATAGAGAAAGACGGCGGTCAAGTATTGGGGGGGAAACGGGTGTCGACTATCCGCTTCAAAGCGGCCGCAACTGCTACCGACGGAGAGGAAGCAAACGCCTCCACAGCAGATGTTGGAGGAGCAAAGGATGTTGTGGGAGAGGGGACAGGGGTTGCTGGGGGTAGCGGCGGCGGTGGTTTGTTTGGCGTCGAAACAACGGATGGGCAGGTGTTCGAGGCGGACGCGGTGGTGCTTGCCGTCGGCATCACTGCTGCGAAGGTCAGACCGATGCGCAACTTTACACCAGACCGTAGCATACCATACCATACCATACCATACCATACCATAACGCTAAGTTATGAACGCAAAATAACCCCTTTACTCTGCTGGACCATACGGGTTGCGCCCAAGGGAATAGAGACCAGGGGGGGGGGTAGTATACCATACCATACTATACCATACCATACCACACCACACCATACCACACCATACCATACCATACCAGACCATACCAGACCATAGAATACCATACCATACATACCATATACCATACCATACCATACCATACCATACCATACCATACCAAACCATACCATACCATGCCATACCATGCCATACCATGCCATGCCATGCCATACCATACCATACCATACCATACCATGCCATGCCATGCCATGCCATACGGCACACCACACTAAAGCGCACTACACTATACCTAAACGCGGCACACCGTAAAGTCCACACCACACTAAAACGCACCACACATAATCTGAAAGCAGGAAACCGTGAGCATTCCACCATGCCAATATACACCACACCACACCAAAATGCATCACGCCACAAGTTGGACACGACAACCATGTCGCCAACACGCACAACACCATACCAAAAGGCAGCACAGCACAAGCAACACGCACTACACCAAACCACACCAATAAGCACCACACCCTGACCACACCACAACAGATGACTCCCGCAATGCGACCGGCGAAGAAAGCATTCAACACCGTAGAGCTTTACCGCTGCTATATATTCATAGTACGAACCTCTTTCAATTACAGAGGGCTACTGGTGTACGTTGTGTTTATCGTATCCAGTACGATGGCATGGCATTGCATTGCTTACTCTCCTCGCTGCAATACAAGGCAGTACATATGACATACATGTGTCGTCGTTTGGTGAAGGCAGAGCGTGTACCTCTCCAGGAAGAAGAATCGGCACGGACGCTGGGTGTGCTGGATAGTATCAGATGGGTAGAAAGAGCTGTTTAATGTGAAGAACACGCATACACACAACCTTTCACAGATGCTCCGAGTACTCCGAGTATTCAGGCCGCCAGTACTCCAATACTCTCAAGTAATCGGAGTACGAAATGTACTCGATACTCGGAGTATACTCGGAGTGTGAAGTACGTTAGGAGCATCTTTGCATCATTTTAAAGACTCGGCCGTCAATCCTCCCAGGTTCTGGAAGCATGTGACTGGCGTTAATAGCATTTCAAAATTCACACATGTTCCCATTACCTCGGAGTATAATTAGAAGAAGAGTATTCTCGAGAAAAAAATACTTCAGGTACTTTGTGTACTCGCAGTATTTCGGTGTCCAATACTCTCGATACTCGGAGTACTCCGAGTAATTTAGATGTTTTTACTCCGAGTACTGCTTGTACTCGAGTATAAGTACTGCTCATACTCCCAGTACTCGGAGTATTTGGGCCTTCAGTACTGCTCGTACTGCTCATACTCCGAGTATTTAGGCCACCAGTCCTCCAATACTCTCAGTACTCGGAGTACGAAAAATAGTCGATACTCCGAGTATACTCGGAGTATCGAGTATACTCGGAGCATCTGTGCAACCTTTCCACGACATACTTTGAAGCAATATAGTGCTATTACGGAGGACCATAGTAAATAGGACCAAATTTTGTTAGTAAAAATAGATAAATATTGAAATATATAGGTTTTAGTGTGTGCCGCAGGTCCTATTTACTGTGGTCCTCCGTAATAAGGTGTTTATACTGTGATGCTGAACTTCTGTACTATTCCTCCACCGTCGCGTATGTTTCCGCTCACGGGACCACCCGCTGCGCCGATTTACACGCGACTGCCCTGCGATACTGGCGTCTAAAGCTTCACGACACCTGCTTGCTCCTGCACGTTCCGACGCTGCACTACTACGTATATACACCATTTCTGAGTTTACTGCTAGTGGCCGTTATTTAAGTCGCTGTACCTGCAATGCTACGCGATGCTTCAGTTGATGATGCCTGTTGCCCGTCATTCTCGTGCGGTAAGGGTAAAACGTAAATGCACCACACCATGTGCGCCCGTGCGTCCATGCGTCCATGACCGCGGTTTCTCGAAAGAGGTGGCATGGGGTTAGACTCCTGTTCAGTGAGTAGAAGCGCGAAGATAAATTATTTCGTGTTACGCTTTTAGGGCCCGTTTTAACGAAGAAGAAAAAAATTCAATTTGGAAAAAAAAAAATTCAAATCCGCTTTTCATTGGTCAACACACGCACCAGCACCAAAGATTAGGATCCTGGGGCATAATATTTGGTGCTGGTGCGTGTGTTGACCAATAAAAAGCGAATTTGAATTTTATTTTTTCCAACTTGAATTTATTTCATACTCGTTAAAACGGGCCCTTAGCACATATGATCGGCGGGGACACGAAGCACGGCTCCATTTTTCAGGGGGTCTACGTCGGTCACCAAATTGATCCTTGGTGCCGATTGACAATATATGGTTTGGAGGCGTGTTTGCGTTCTAGGGGTAGCACCTATTTTTTTCTGAGGTTATGATAAGCACTTGATTATAGTATAGGAGCTCTGTAGCTCACCCAAAAACTGATTTGAGGAAAACAAAAAGTGAAAACCGATGAACAAGCCTAAACCCTACCAGGTACGTAGTACGGGGGGCCATAGTAAACACTAGTAAATATGGTAAATAGGACCTACAATACACAATAACCTGTATGTTTCCATATTTTGACTACAATATTTGGTCCTATTTACTAGTGTTTACTATGCTCCCCCGTGATAGTATCAACAGGTGTATCACGAATAATATAGTATCCTGACCCTATTAAAAACCTAGTAATAGTGCTATTCGGACGATATTGGGCTAAAGAGCATACTTATAGTCATACTATTACGGGGGGCCATAGTAAACACTAGTAAATAGGACCTACGGTGCACACAAAAACCTATATATTTACTACCTATTTTTACTAACAATATTTGGTCCTATTTACTAGTGTTTACTACGGCCCCCCGTAGTAACAGTCAGTGATAACTATTGCCTCAGAAGGCAAAAAAATGCTACCCCTAACGTAGCACGCCTCTTTGTCCAGTACTCCTGACGTAGCAGGCCATATGCTCGTACTCGCGCGCTTCCCCACCCACCCACCCACCCCTCCACCGTACGGCACAGGGGCTGGTTCGAAGCTCGCCGCGCCTTGCCGCACAACCTGAGTTTCAAGCGCTGTCGAACTTGAGGGGTGTCGATGTCGTAGCGGTGAGGCTGTTCTTCAATAAAAGGATAAACCTGCCCCGAGCGGCGTCCGTCGCAGGAGGCGGCATGGCTCCCGGTAAGCGGGCACGAATCACGACACCTTGCACTGTCGCGTCCAATTGTCACTGAAGCATTTTTTACCGCAGTAAGTGTGGTCCCCTCAAAGCAGTGTGTATGATTGTGCTCTGTATCTATCGTGCGTTTTATACGGTACGCTTGGGAACAGCAGGGCAACGCATCTCATTGCCTCTGCTCTGCAGCATGATTGTGTAAAAATACTTGACGCTGTTTGTCACCTGCTGTCTTGGCTTATCACACCGCGGCCTATCTTGCGCGCTGATGATGTCACTGAAACCCCGCGCTTTTGGGTTGATTGCATTTTTTGGCGTCGACCTACGTTGTGCAGGTTTGGAGCAAGCGGGGCTTACGTTTTACCACCTTAATGAACTCCAGGACGCTTATCGCTCACAAGAAAACTCGGTCGTGGAGGTAAGAACAAAACCTCGCCTGTGTGCATAGCAGTCGTTCCGTGGTATTTATAGAAGTGTTGACATTAAGAGTGGGAGCGTGCAATGCATTGCCTCGGTCGTTTGTCAGCTGTTACATTATTCGATTTTCTGTTTTCGTCTGTGCTTGGATATTTACACGTGTTTTGAGTTGAATGCGCGTTGTTGTCAGTAGTATACCTTTTGTTGGTATACCTTTTGTTGGTATACCTTTTTTTGGTAGACCTTTTGTTGGTATAACTTTTGTTGGTATAACTTTTGTTGGTATAACTTTTTTTGGTATACTTTTTGTTGATTTATTTTGTCTTGGAGATGATTCGTGGCATTAATGGTTCAACCTCCTCATTAATCTCATTTCTCGGGACGCCGAGCGCGCTCATCCGAGACACCGCTTCGTTCCCACTTTTGCAACAATACACCTGGTATTGTTTCACCTATCGCTGTTTGGTGCTCTGTAGACTAGAGTCTTTTCACTGCCTGCGGTTAAGGGAGAGGGGTGTACTTGTATGCCATTATATGTTGTGCAGGACAGCGAGCGACGGCACATATCGAGGCGAGACCGAGCAAAATGCGTGCACGTCGCGCCCGTACCTACCTTCACTCGAGAGAAAACGACGACATGCTGCTCTAATGCGTCCCTTCCATCCGGCCTTGAACTAAACTGCTGTAGGTGGACATGTATCATGCGAGTAGCTTGCTGCCGCTCAAAGACGAGGGTGTGATGGAGACAGCTCTGCAAGCCCTCAACACGGTGAGAGTTGCGGTGACATGAGATCGTGCCGTTGCAGTGCAACCGCACCTGGGGGATATACCAGGGTGCTGCGAAAGCCTATACCGTATACTGCGATCAAGTGATAAGACAGCACACACACTAGGATGTCTCCCGCGGGGGCGAAGCGGCGGACACCCCCGGGGACGAAGCGACGGACCCCCCCCCCCCCCCCCCCCCCGACTCGACAGCGGGGGCCGAGAGCCACACGGGCGACACATCACCCTCGGGCGACCCCGACCCTGCTGCCCACGGGCACGAGGAGCCAAGGACCTACACCGCACTTCGGTCCTGGGTGCCCACGCAACACGAGGACAGGACGCGCGTCTCAGCAAGACTCGAGGAGCTCAACAATATCGAGCGCGCCTATAACCACTGGTGTAACAACTCCGAGTTGTTGTAGGCGTTCTCCATATTGTTGAACTGCTACTGTAGACTCTTGCTGTGACGCACGTTGTTTCCTCGTCTGGCTAGGCCGACCAGGATCGAAGTTGCGGTGGCGGCCCTTGGCGGGTCCGAGACGACTTTCTCGAAAAGACGGGGGGCGAACACAACGGCATGCCTCGCAGGGCACTATTCAGTAAAAAAAGTAGCGTTTGCACTCTCCCCGTGATAGAAAAAGCCAGTTTTAAGCCTCTAGACATTCAGTCGTCGGAGGGGGGTTGTTATCATGCCGTGCGGCTTATTCGGTATACGGTATACGGTATCTTACTCATGGAGCAGTGCCCTGTGGGTAGATTGTGCTTGGGCGGAACACACGTGACGGAAGTGGGATGCGTAGCACTTGGCGCCTTGACGGTAATGCGCATGGAAAAGGCTGGCGTAAGAGCTCACGCTGTGCCGTTGCGGCTTGCCAGTACAGCACGCGCATTACGACGACTACGCTTTGTTTTTTACGCATCCGCCGAGGGATCTAAACGAAAACGAAACAAAACTTGGCTGGACGTTACTGCTGTAGTCTTGTTGGGGTTCCGTAGGGCTGATTGAACGCGTGCGATAGGAAAGCATCTACCTGTTATTCTGCACCTCGTGTAGTACTCGAGGTATTGCGATGGAGTTGCGAGCGTACCCTTGGTTAAGTGAGCGCCACCCTCGTTTGTAGCCTCACACAGTAGCGCCGATGAAAATACCGTATACTGTATTCAAGATAATAAGATAACACACCCCCTGGGACGACGTTACTATTGCTACCACTATTAATAGTACTATTACTATTAATAGTCCTATTAATAGTCCTATTAATAGTCCTAGTAATAGTCCTAGTAATAGTCATAATAATAGTAATATTCATAGTCATATTAATAGTCCTATTAAATGTGGTAATAAGTAGTATTAGACGACTATTTCCGAAACTAGGGGAGCCTTATTAACATCATTAACAACTACAATCATGTCGTTGAGCAGGTCTATGATTGCAGTTGAGGTACCCCGGTAGACACATCGCTATTCATATATGTTGTCGATAAAATCAGCTTAGACATACCGATACATTATTTTGTCCTATTAATAGGGTGTGTGCTATGTATCTATCTACCTACCTACCTATCTACCTACCTATCTACCTGCCTATCTACATACCTATCTACCTACCTATCTATCTATCTATATATATGTCTATATATCTATCTATCTACCTATCTATTTATCTATCTATCAATCTATCTATCTATCTAAATCTATCTATCTATCTATCTATCTATCTATCTATCTATCTATCACACGTCCTATACGGTACCTCTCTCACTCGAAACGGTCCCGATTCCTCAACTACATGTGCTTTTCGGCGATGTTGTCACATTTGATTTGCTCAAGCCTGCCCTCTGCTGCCGCTTATGTGCGTCTCGTGTCGTTGGGATGCCTACTTTCGTTGATCGCAGGCCCTTCCTGAGCTTGGGGTTAGCGCCGACATGCTGGAAGATTTTGCTGTCGTGCGGGCAACGCAGGTGTGTGCGGCGCAGGGAGAATATCGGCAGTAACTCGAGCGAGCGACGCCTCGGTAATCCGGGGACTGCGTACAGTAGAGGACCCAGACATTGATGGCAGGGATATGTATTGTATGCGTTTTATGAGCAGTTATATTTGTGGGCATGACAGAGGCTGATGCGGCGGTAGATGTGTCTGCCAGCTTGCCCGCTGTTCCGCTGTTGTTGTCAGTTCCCCCCTCTTTACTCGGGTTTCTGGGCATGATATCCACACCACACCACACCACACCACACAGACTCCAGCCAATCGCTGGGTATGGTATGCCACACCACACCGCACTTTGCACCGCAGTCATTCCCAGCTGTACACCTGGTATGATATTTCCAAGGTGTTATTTTTGAGTTGTGCTTATTTCGTACTCCCCGCTTGCCTCCCACCTCTGGTAAAGCAGCGCTATAGGGTACTACCTTTTTTTTGTCATCCCATTTATTATCTTCGCCGCCCTTCTTTTCTCTCTCCTTCCTAGTCGTAACTCAGATCCGGGGGTCACAAGTAGGCTCTTCTCCCTCCCCCCCCACTACGGTTCGTGCCTTGCAGTTTTATCGCGAGAAAACTTCAGCCCGTTCTTCCCTCGTCGACTCGCATCGAATTGCGCCTACCCACGCTACTATTAATAGGCGCTCTCAGCAGCTGATTCCTTTTTTTAATTTATTTTTGCAAATAAACTCAAAAGTCCGACCCACGTGAGATTCGAAGCCCGGAAACCTACTCTTAGTAGCATTGGAGGGTACCACTAGACCGTTGGGGCTAAATATATCAATATGTAACGGTTCTTACATTCCCGGACAGAGTGATACACTCTCAAGGTCAACGATCTAGTCTAACCTGCTAGTATCGCCACGTTTGAATGAACCATTTCGACGATAATACTATTAATATAGGCGGTGAGCCACTTCTTCCCCGGAGCTTTCCAACACATGCCCGGCACACAGCCCAGCGCAGCGATCCCGGAGGTGTTGATGTGCGGCGATTGGGTTGACCGCGGAGGGCATCGATCATGGTCTCAGGTGAGCTGGAAACGCCATGTTATCTACACGAGTATATATCGGTGGCAATAAACGTGCCAAAACAGCATTGCGATAGAGTCATGCTCCGGTTGAGCTGTGACGAAACAGGACCGAATGGAGCGTGTCCCGTAGCTAACCGTGGCCGCAGTTATGATGGTCCACTATACCCACCAGTGCTTATTAAAAAAAAAAAAAAAAAACGGTGAGATCGAGGATGTCGTCGAAGCTTTGCTTTTTTGCTAGCTGAGTGTGGTACTTCGATCGCGCGTACTTACGGGTGTTATATGTCCCGTATGAGGGGGACACAATCTGAGGCCGTAGAATTCAGGGAGCGGGTGTCTATGTGGGAATATATGGCACCCTTGTGAATAAGTTGCAGCTGTAGCGAAACAGAAGAGGGGTTCAATTTATTGTGTGTCCTTTGGCGAACAGTAGTAGCCACAGTTTTGATGGTGCACTACTGTACCCACCGGTATATATGGCACCCTCGTACATGTAGTTACAGTAATAGCGAAACACAAGTAAAGCTCAACTTCTGCATGAGATTTGCGCACGATCGGTGAGAGCTCTGTCGCTGCTGCTGCTGCTGCTGCTGCTGCATTCTTGGACGGCTGCAAGGATACAGTAGTTGCCATGTCGTGATGTATGCTGTCCATCGTAGTGGAATGCGCATGAGCACCGCCCTGGAATCACCATGCCGCAAGCAGCAAGCAAAAAATCAGGAGCTTTGGCGTGTCGGCGTTTTGAGCGTGATCGCACAATCATCGGCGTAAAGGCAGTAGTCTTGCTCCGAAATTGAGCCTGCATGTACGAGGTACAATATGAGTCTCGCTGGAGAGCCTGCACGCGCCCAACAAGTATTTGTTTCCGTATACCGTGCATCACACGCATTACAATGATGGTGCGGCACGATGCGATGATACGCGATGCGATGCGATGCAGTAGAATGCGATGCAATGCAGTAGGATGCGACGCGATGCGATGCGATGCGATGCGGTGCGGTGCAGTAGGATGCGATGCAATGGTACACAGGATGGGGCCGCCAACAAAAATCACCTACTGCAGTCTGAGGTTATTGTGCCACCATGCCACCATCCGTGACCAACCTTGAGCGTAGGCTATTATATAGGGTTTAGTGTAACGCTCGCCGCTGAGTACGATTTCTTAATCCAAATTTATTGACGTCCTCCAAAAAAACACTTTATTATGTTATTATTAGCCTCATTAGATTATTTATTATTCAGTGGCCTATACTGTATGCGAAGCTGTGGTATGCGGTGCGATACGATGCTATATATATATAAGATTGTGTCCCCCTCATACGGGATGTACATCCTGCATGAGGACATATAAAACCCGTAAGTACGCGCGATCGAAGTATTACACTCAGCTAGCAAAGATGAGCTTCGACGAAATCCTCGAGCTCACAGCTGTTGTTGTTTTGATGTTTTTTTTTAATATACAAACTATGCAGTTCTATGCGGTATGTACAATGCCGTATACACCGATGACAACACTCGCGCTCACACCCCTGCTCGGCAGGAAAAGGCCCTTGTCGAGGGAAGGCGAGCAGCAGCTGCTGCCTGCAAGCATCTCGGCGTTCGAGAAGGCTTCTACCCCAGCATACTGCCCGTACAGGAAGACGAGCCCCATGTGGCGCTTGGACGTGAGGCGTTCAGAGCATTAAGGTCCGCCCCGCCGATCCGGGCTGGCATTGAGGTTTTCTTGCCTTAACCTTGTCAGAGAGACACGAATTAAAACCGGAAAAAACAATTTTGGCTCTGGCCCCGGGTCCTGCCTCGTACTGTCGCGGTCATGTACAGTAGAACTCCAACCGCTTTTTTGGGTAGAAACTTCTACTTATTTCTTGATTTATGAAAACCAAAGCACCTTGGCTCTGGCCCCAGATCCGGGCCCGTTGTGTCGTGGTTATGTAGAACTCCACCCTCGTTGTTTAGGTAGAAACTACATGGAATTATTGGTGTGGGGCATTTTTTTGCAGTGGTGTAAGTCACTGGGCTCACCACGAATTTTACAAGCGAAGGCTGGGGGAGGAATCGCAGTATTCAACGTGTACCATGGTTGTTGAGAAGCGTGGCGCCAATCCGCAGGGTCGCGATTGGTCGGGTTGGGTATAATGCAATGCTGTAAAGCTGCAGTGCCTATGTCATCCACGCAATTATGCCCAGGTTTAGGCCTATGTCATTTCACGTGTCTGATCGAAAACTGTCTGTGCCCCCCCCAATTCAGAAACTCACAACCTATACGTACACGCATTTGTTTTCCAAAAAACGGTCGGACTGGCAGTTCCCAACCGATCTCTAACCTTAAGGGGCCCCTTATCCTTGACACCGACCACCACCACCACACCACACCCCGACCGCCATACAATGCACGTAGCAAGGTAACGCCTAGGGAACAGCAGAGCGGGCAGTATAGCCCCCCCTCGCCAGCCAGATCGCTTTGCTCGCCCGGCTCCCCTGGATCGGTTGGTTTCCAGGGGACCGACGAATCGTGCATTCGATTGATCAAGAAATCGATTTAAACACGAACTGTCGGTCAGATTGACAGGTGTGTACAGTGCGGGGCTCATATTAGTGCCGGTTGAATTGAATAGTAGTGTCAACGCGTATCGTTGGTTCTTCTCTGCGTACGGCGATACAAATATTTTCCTTTTCATAATCACACCGCCGTACGCGCAATAGCCCATAGGATCAGACCACGTACAGCAGCACCGGCACTACTGGATACCTGACATATATATATTTTTTAAGACGACCAATCTGAAAGCTGTGGGCTGCTGTAGTATAAAAGGTGGTAATGAGAAGCGACCTCTGTAATATCATACCTTGCAGTTTCTTTGGAAGGGTATGAAAACTACTGCACGAACATATCTTGGAAGACGGGCTTTCAGCACACGGCACCTCAGAAGGTGATACTTAGCGAAGCCTGACCGTTTGTGTCTGGGCTATCGATATTTGTGGCCGTACATGCGAGGCTCAATCGTTCGGGATCGTTTAACGCAACATCGCAACATAATTGAAAATTTGGGCAGAGTCACGCCTGGCGGCACTTCAGAACGAGAAAAAACGACCTCTCCTCAGGACGACAAAACAGCTTCCATAGTATGCTCGGGTGGACGCGACCCCTCCCCCCCTTCGATATCCTAATAGAAGGTCGACAAAAGACATGCGTTCTAAGGGTCGTTCTTATCGAGCAACTTGTTTCCAAAATTTCCAATATCTTTTTCCAAAAAAAATAGGAAAATCAAGAAAAAACAGGATTTATTTGGAAATTTGGAATTTTAACAGGGGGCAAAATATTTGAAAGGCTTCGCATTCCAATATTTGGAAAATATTTTTGGAAAATATGGAAGTCCTAAAAATTGCGCGAAAACATTATTAGGAAATTTTGGAAAAAAAGTTGCTCGATAAGAACGACCCTAAGCACCTTTTCGAGCGTCGCGAAAAAAACTAAATGTCCACAGAACGTAAGCCAATCCAACCGAGAGGCCTGATAATAACCTTTCGAGATACCCGTAGTATAGGACGCAAAGTCCATACGAAGTATAGAGTGGACGTATCCGCACCCTGCGGGATTATTGACGTTCCAAAGGGTGATTGGAACGCCTGTCTTTTGCCCACTACCGTGTATTAGGACGTCCACAGGGGGAGGTCCCATCCACCCGAATGTATAGAGACTAGAGATCACAGAGAAATATATATGTGGACTTGCTGTTGCTCTTGGGGGTTTGAGAGTTTTGCAAAAAAAAAACAAGGAAACCATTTCACGTACAGAAACCTCTTGTGTACCGACTTCCCACTTTACACCCATATATTATTAATAGTGCGAGTATTGCTGTGTTTGCTCTCCGACAAGAACGTGTTTGTAGTGTAAGTGTTTGCAGTGTTTATCCCAGCAATCGGATTACTGTAGACAGACGGACACATTCGGACTTTCCGCCGCCCGCCGGAGAGCACCCCTTTGAAACTGGGGAATTTCCACATCCGAGGGAGACGATCCTGATTTTTCTCAAAACTTATTATGTTGTTATGTTACAGTAGTCGTTGCGTGTCGCCGAGAGGAAACCCAGCGGAGGCGTCTCGATACACGCAACGGAGGAAAGGAGTGTTCTGACTTCCACCACCACCTCCTTTCTATGCCCCGATTCCAAAAGTTTCCTTGAAGGATAAAAATGCCCCCAAATACATGCCTGCCTCAAAAAGCTGTCTCCACCTTCTTCTACCCCCCCGGGAGTGAACTCTTACTATCTCCCTCTCCTACTACACTTTAAATTTTACCTGCAGCAAAACACAATACACACGAACGAACTATTCATAAAGTCACGCAACTCGCACCTCAGTGCCACAAACACCGCTCTCCAGCGTTCAAGATAGCATGCTACGCTCTGCCCCTCCTGTTGTCACTTCCCTATAGCCAGGACACCAGCTTCGAGTTCCAGTGGCTGGAAAACGCACCAACACTCTACCGTGCTACCGTGCTTGCGACGTGCTCCTTTCGCGGTACGATAAACCCTTAGAATTACTCCGACTATGTGCACTCGCCGAACTTCGGACTGCGCGACATGCTCGGATTTACAAAAAAGTAAAAAAGCTAACACCGTCCAGACGTACTCCAACAACGTGGTCGCTGCGAAAGGTAACAAACTCAGATCGAACAAGCCGCCGTTTAGCTACCGCAGCAGTACCTTCGACTGTGACTTCTGTCGGCGGCTGCAACCGCGTCAAGAAAACACAGCCCGTTCGAGGAGTGAGTTGCAAGCATGATGCATATGATCAAGACAAAAAAAAAACACAAAAGGTATTATTAGTCTAACGCCTCACACGAAGCAGGAAGTGCAACAAACCATCCGGCTAGCACTTGTCATGCAAACAGGCTGGATGCTCAAACAAACCACGCAAATACAATCCACAAAAACACAATCCACCAAAAAAAACAAAAACAAAAAAGTTGGGGACGACACCACTACTGGTGTTCACGACGCGAGCCGAGCTCACGCTCACTACTACATCTCGAACAACTCCCTACGGCATTCCTAGGCAAGGCAACCTAACCACAATATTCCATGTCCAAATCCGTCGTCAACGCCTAAAACTGCTGGAACTCCCGGCGTGGTGCCACTCTAGGGCAGCGCCCCAGCAGGCCGGTTTTCCAACCCCTACTACGGTTCTTTTCCTAGAAGGCGCGTTGCGTCAATAAGCCCACTGGTCTGTTTGGCAGAGGAAAGTGGCACCAGCTTTGCGGAACCGTGGCGCACATGACCGAGGTCTACATCCATGTTCGCGGCAGTGCCTTGGCGACCCGACACGGCAAGGTTCATGGGTGTGGTGGCCACGGTCGACCCTGGCCCCAGGTCGCGAGGAGGACCCTGCATCATCACGCTCGAGCGTGGCGCGACTCGCCGATGTTGCACAGGAGTGGAGGAGTCGCCAACCACGTTCCCGGTCCAAACCCCGGCGCTTTCGGCGGTAGCACCAGACCTAGCACCAGACCTACTAGTAGTGCTGGGGGGTGGTGGCGCCCGAAGCAGGGTCGATGGCGAGTAAGCGCGAGAGGGAGCGGGTGAGAGCAAGGGAGGAGGGTGGAAGTCGGCTACCCCTCCCTCTCGCCAGGTGTTCCACTGTTCCGTATAGGCCTGCGTCCAGGCGTGTTGCCAAGGGAAAACATTTGAGACGTAAGCACCAAGGGATTTGAGGCGGAGGGCGGATCAGGTATTTTAACTCCTCGGGAGCTGAGCATGATAGTCTTTAGCCTGGTAGAGGGGCAGTCAGAAATATGACACCCGCTCAAGCAACAAAAGATGCCCCGCCACTCGATGTTTCAGCACATTTCTAAAGCTGGAGGGACTCAAACAAGCCTGGCGCCTGTTCAGTAGCGCTCTCGGCAAACCCTCAAAAAGTTGCCCAGCAGCTTTGAACGTCAACGCCGTGTATGCACTACACGGTGGGAAGGCAAACAAACAAAAACGTTTGCACGCCAAATGCCTCACCTCCATGTACTCGTCCAGGCATTTTCGCATGGATTCAGGGTCGGGCATTGGCGGGTTTCTCTCCAGCGGGGTAACCGCCACACCATCCCCCCCAACAGCCCCCAAGTCGCCCCCTGGCAAACAACGCCTTCCATCCTCCTTGCTCGGTCCACCGCCACCTTTGTCGCGGGCCGCGGCCATCCCTTGGTCCTCGCACGACTCGCCACAAGCGTAAGGGGTCACTTCTGTTTCGCGTATGGCACTACGTTCTTTCGCCGGCGGTGTATGTCTTTTAGGCGGCGATGCCGTCGCACAGAGGGCATCGCCTCCGACCATTGCCGGGGTCGAGCCATCGCCGCCGCCGCCGCCGCCGGTCCTGCTTCGCTTGCGATCGGGAGGCCGCGTGTGTGTAATTGTGGCGGGGGTGTCGACTGCCGGTATCGCTGCCGTCAGCTGGGGGGGAGAAAACGGTGCCCTGTTCCAGCCTTCTTCTCCCTCGGCCTGCCAGGCATCGTAGCGCGAACCGGTCCTGCTCCTCTTCCTCGACCTACCGCCGGCAATGGCTTCGCACGAACCTGGCTCCGGAAACTCGCGCATTACCTGGTGGGGGTGAGTGACACAGTATCACCATATCACCATATGATCAGATCATGCCCGGAGGGTGTCATGCAAAGCCAAGATCATGCCAGGTAGGTGTCTGCGGATCCTTTTGTGTGTGGTTGTCTTCACATTAACCCTTTTTTTTTACCCAATCACATCAGTACACCCACCGTCCGGCTTGATTGTTCATCCTAGAGAGATGCAATTTTATTTGGCGCTGCTGCACCTGGTGAATCGCAAGTGTTTGTCTACCAAGAGCGTCACAAAAAATGGGACAGCACTATAGCTTTACTGAGCACCGCCGATACAGCAATACAGGTAAAATCTTGATTGTGGCTCTGTCCGCTGGCGGCCCCGCGGCACATGCAACTTACTCCTCTGGGAAACGCTTGCAGATGCACCCCAACAACTCCCCTTCCGAGCTAACCTCACATCCAATATAACGCACGAAATATAGTGGAAATGGTATGCCAGGGTATGACAGCACATGGTATGCCTGCCGAGCGAGGTAGGACACAGCAGCAGGACACGGCAAGACATGACACGACATGTCACATCAGGAAGCACCGGTAGGACACCATTTAACAGCACAAGAAGTTACGACGTACATACGTACACATACCCTGACATATTAGGTATTACATTTTACCATACACAAGTGCGGAAAAGCACAAATCTCCCACCTTGCGTGGATCGACGGGACTCTCCTGGTCCGACTCAGCGTCCCAAGCCGCGGCAGACCCAGAGCCAGCACCAGCACCAGCACCAGAGTTAACGCCAAGGCCGCTATGAACAGCGACATCGGTCCTGGGCACCGCCACTTTACTCGTGGGGGTAGCAGAGGGAGACACCCATCGCATACGTGTCTGGAGAGAGGGTGGGGTGGTTCCCTCCAGCGATTGGCGCGAGTTTCGCCTCGAGTCTGGCCCAGCCTGAAGGCGGTGCGTGGGAACAGCAACATCGTGGTGAGTCTTCTGAGCGCGGATCAAAGCGAGCCGGATGTGTTGTGATACACAGGTTGACCCGTGTGGGGGTTGGACGTGTGTTAACGTCTGTTGCGCCGTTCGGACGCGACCGTAAGTGAGTCGGATGCCTCCTGCTGTCACATGCAGCTTGCGCCGTGGCTGTCGGACATGTTTCGCCCGCGGCAAGCGACTCTGCTTCCAGCACACCCTCGCCAGCATCGAAGCATCTGCGTCGGAGCTACCGCATGCAGAAATGCTAGAGTCATTTAGGAAACCCTCGGGGTATTTTGCCCACGCAACGCCGTACAGGTCCCGAAAACGAAACTGCTGTCTGTCCACCGCCTGTCTATCGACCGACACAGTCGCACCCGTGCCCACGCGCGCGAGGAGCTGAACGTAGCTACGTACTGCCGATGCGTGAAAAATATGTGCAGCCCTTAAGCACGGTTCGCGGCTTGAGCCTTCAGCAGTAGAGCGGAGATGTGGGGAAGGGTGAACGGGAACATTTCAAGGCGAGTCAGGCCGTCCGACAAAAGATGCGCAGGTGTTGCGTTACTTCGCTAGGTCGATAGCGAGCGACGAGTGCGGCGAATATTACGTCACTCCGAATGTTTCGGGGTTCGATCCCGGCGTCTTGGAAACATTAAAAAAAAAACGCACCTCCATCCCCAATCCCAGCGCAGCAGCTGCTGTCGAGGGCGACGACGCCTCCCCGACATCGTGCACATCCTCATCCCCACAAGCACGGTCGATCCCCTGGCCTCCTGCGCGGGCCTCTGCACTGTCAGCGGCGTCCTTCCCGCAGACCTTCCCGCTGCCTGTCGAGTTGACCGCAGCGTCACAACTCCCCTTGCCTACTCTTGCCCTACCCTTCGAAGCCTTCCGGCCACCGCTGCCGCTGCCGCCGCCGCCGCCGCCGCCGCCGCCGCCGCCGCCGCCTGTGCTTTCTGCGGTGAATGCAGTGGTGCTCGTCACGTTCGCAGCCGGAGTGGTCGCACCTAACGACAGTCGCTCGGCGGTCTGCGCCGGGGTACGGGTGGGGGTAGGGCAGCCATGCGCCAAGCCGAAAGAGAGGGTGAGCCCTGCCTGCTTTGCCTGGGTGGGGTCGAGGAGCGGGAGGTTCCGCACGGGAATTCCGATCCAGCGGAAGTTGGGCTTGCACGAGTCTCGGGAACGCACCTATGCAAGCGAGTGTCAAGAGATGAGACGGTACCGTCAGCATGTTGTCAAAAACGAAGCAAATGAAAAGTTCGTTTTTGTCAACGATTCTTAGTGTTAGAGAGAAGGCAACATCGTGTTTACTTCAGAAACGGAATACCGGCAAACGAGGGGGGTTGAACGGGCAAGAGAAAAAACACACACAATAAAAAGCAACAGCATTCGCGCTCGAAAACACGCTTAGGCGGGGGGAACAGCGCCGCATCGGCATCAAATGTGCGGGGTTAACGCATGGCGTTCAGAACTACAGCAACATAATCTAGCCACTACCGTAGACTCATTCTCGCCGGCGGCACCCAACGGCTTAATACATCTACCAGGTATCTTCATGCTATCAACCTATCCATTCATCAATCTGGGAATACATCATCCGAATGTCTGTGTATCTATCGGATGTCGGTGCGTGTTAATTAACATGCCATCCGGAATAGCTTGAGACATGCGCTTGAGACATGCATGTCATCAAGCCGCCGTCGATGGCGCCTCCACACACGGAAATTATAAATTTAAGCAGTATCACCATTGGCACTGGTGCGGCACCTTGCACCTGGCACACTGCCCATTGTACAGTTTCCAGTGCACCTGTCGCGTGCTACGATAGAGGTATGGTAGAGTACAGGGGAGACCTAATAAGAAACAGGAAATTTGGTCCAGGCTGGGTTTCTTATTTCAGAGAGGCTGCTTTCTACACTAATTTCAAGATAACGACTCCCGCATTCCACATGTTATTCTAAATATCAGCCTGGCTTTCTTATTAGCCTGTTTCTCACTACTGCTGTAAGTGTCCTGTACTGTATTGTACCTTTTTTTGGCTGAAGATTTGTACTGTACCTTATTTTGGCTGACGATTTTTTTCTGAATGACGGGGCTCCGTAACCCCTTAACCCTTTTAGGACTGCAGACCCGTTTTGGGGACAATCCACTCTAATTGTAAGTAATTTGTCCCCAAAACGGGACTCCAGTCCTATAAGGGTTAATAACCCAACTCACGTATTAGGGGACACACTGCTTGGAATTAGTGTGGGATAAGTTTTTCAGTTCTGAATGGGTATAACCAAAATCGTCGGAATCTCATTCTTGTGGTGTTGCAATATACTAACTATTTCATTATATTCAAGACCCCATGGGTTTGTTTGTTCATCGGGTATGAATAGAATTTGTATTTCCCTCCCAAATCAGTGTGCAGGCTACTGCAGGTATAGAGGTCCTCAAGTGGCCACCCTCCGAAGGCTTTTACACATGGTGATGAACCTCTACCCTAGCATGCGTCGTCTTGCACACTGCACACTGCACACTGCACGCTGCATGATGATGATGCAAATCGTACCTTCTCGACAAGGCCAAGCGCGGCGAGAGCGTTCGCGATGTCGTACAGCCTCCTCGCCCTTGTCTTGAAGACCACCGTGGCCTCAGCCACCTTGTAAAAGTAGCAAAAAAAAAATCGCAAGCGAGGTGTCAAAAAGACGGACACTACTAGAAACGCCGGACCTTGACGAAACCGAAAAGACACCCATGAACCCAACCGACACCAATTAAACCGACGCACTTCAATGAAACAGACCAACATTAATGAAACCGACGGACACGAATCATACCGACGGATTCCAATAAAACCTACGGACAATGGTGAAAGAGACAAGACACTATCACGGAGAACCATAGTAATCAGGACCCATCACGTAAACAAACATGTATATATTCCAGTATTTTTACGAAGCATATTTGGTCCTGATTACCATACACCCCCCGTACTAACGAAACCAATGAACTATTGAAACCGACAGGCACAAATTAAGTCGACAGACACTAATGAAACCGACGGGCACCCATTAAACCGACGGACATTAATGAAACCGACAGGAACTCATGAAAGCGACAGACGGACACTGGTGAGACTGATGGACACTAAAGAAACCGGTGGGGACACAAATGAAACAGACGGACACCAATGAAATCGACGGACACTAATGAAACCGACGGACACTAATCATACCGACGGATACCAATAAGACCTACGGACACTGGTGAAAAAGACAGACACTAATGAAACCGACGACTGTTGAAACCGATAAACACAAATGAAATCAGCAGACACTAAAGCAACCGACGGACACCAATGAAACCAACGGGCACCCATTAGACCGACGGACATTAATAAAACCGACAGAAACTCATGAAGCCGACAGACAGACAGACAAGACAGACAGACACTGGTGAAACTGACGGACACTAACGAAACCGGCTGGACACAAATGAAACACACGGACACCAATGGAATCGACCGACACTTCTGAAACCGACGGAAACGCGCAAACACAAACACTCACATCGCCGGGGTCGGACAGCTTCTCCGCGGCTTCGGCGACGCTTACGACGTCGTTGCCCACTAAGAACAGCTGCACGAAACGCCGACAAAGCCCGCCCAGGCTCTTCTCCTGCAGCATCAAGCCCAGCATCGAGCATCAAGTCCAGCATCAAGCATCAAGCCCAGCATCAAGCGTCAAGTCCAGCATCAAGGATCAAGCCCAGCATCAAGGATCAAGCCCAGCATCAAGCATCAAGCCCAGCATCAAGCATCAAGCCCAGCATCAAGCATCAAGCCCAGCATTAATCAAGCCAAGCAAGCCACACCGATGAACGCACGAGAGGCGGTGACAGAAGCATGAGCAGGCAAAGAAGTGTCGAAAGGCGCACTTGAGTGGAGCGGGACTGGAACTAACAAAAACAAAATACTGCGGGGAGCGGAGTGGGGCTGGACTGGATCAACATACTGGTTATTACGCGCCCCGCAGTACTTTTTTATTGGTTAACATTTGTAAAGAAATGCTCTGATTGGTGGAAGGTCCGGGAATGACGTCTTGACGTCACGTCATCTTCGACGACGTCACTCATTTTCGATGACGTCACCCTTTGTACAAGGAATATTTTGCGTTGGATGGCGTTACGGCAGTTTCCTGATTAATCAATTCCCCAGTGGGAACACCTGGGGTCTCTAATTCGGAAATAGACGTTTCCTCTGCAAGAAAAAGGTAAAATGGCCCCTGGATTGTCCCTCTAAAATCAAGGGAAACGACCACTCGATTTCCCCGCCGATATCAGGGCAAATGTACGACTGATTTCCCTCTAGAACCAAGGTATATTTAAATAATTAAATAACCAAGGTATATGTCCGATCGCTTTTCCCTCTAAAACTACGTAGCGTAAATGCCCGATTAATCTCCTTCAGCATTAATCGGCAATCACTTATACCCCTATAATATCACACCATACGTCAGACCTACAAGACAGTACAGGCAGCATATGAGCATATTACATCATAGCACAGCACAGCACAACACAGCACAGTATAGCATTATAGCATAGCATAGCACAGCATAGCATAGCACAGCATAGCATAGCACAGCATAGCATAGCATAACATTACATATGATACGTCATTTGGTCTGCTACAGCAGCATCGTAGATCGAGAGGAATACTTGCGGCATGCGTCATACCTTAGTTCCATCCGCTTTCGGCCCTCCCAGGGATCCGACAGCATTCGCGGGGAGCTTGGCTTTCCGCATGCACTCCGTCATGCCTGCCACAAGGAGAGTGGGGGGCACCCAAACAAACGAGCAAACGCCACACCGTCATTGAGGAACTCCATTCAGACCCCCCCGGAAAAACAGCTACCGCAGCCGGCGGACGATTATGACCTCACACAAATGACCGGACGAAATACGACCAACGTTTACCCCGTACTGCAAAACGCCGTGATGCAAGACTAAGTTACGGCCAAATGCAGCCGTCATTTAGAAACTCCATTCGTCCATCACGGAAAAAAAAACAGCTTAAAACGGTCGGTGAACGAAAACGGACGACCGTTTACCCCTTACTCTTAACAGGGAACATGACACACACCATGCGCCATCACCATTGACGATGTTGCGCCCAAACAATTCACACCCAGGACAGATAATATAGATCATACAGATCATACAGATCATACAGATCATTCCCGTTTGATGATCTAGATCCTCCAGGGCAGGTGATCTGTATGATTTGTAAGATCTGTATGATATAGGTTATGTTGCCGGGTGGGAGTCGTATACTCTGCGTGGTCAAGGACATGTTTCCTGCATTAGATCTGTACTGTTATTAGAGATCATGATCGGATCCTGCAAATCATTTTATAACGAAAGGTTAGGATGTACAGTAGATTATCTAGATGATCAATCTGTAGATGATCTGTATGATCTGTAGATGACCTATCTCGCCGACGTGTGAAGACTAACAGAGCGAGATCGACGGATGAGATCGACAGAGGAGACCGACAGATGAGACCGACAGATGAGATCGACGGATGAGATCGACAGATAAGACCGACAGATGAGATCGACGGATAGGACCGACGGACTAGACTAACGGATAAGATCGACGGATAAGATCAACGGATAAGATCGACGGATAAGATCGACGAACAAGATCGACAGATGATATGGACATATGAGACCGACAGATGAGACCGACAGATGAGATCCACGGATAAGATCCATGGATAAGATCGACGGACGAGATCGACGGACGGTCGGTATAGTATGACGAATGCCGATATTATTTTGATCTCACCGTTATTGACAACTTCTTGAGGGAAGACGAGGGCGGCGGTCCTCTGAAGCTGGCGAAGGGTAAGCACGAGGTTGCTCTTTCCGTGCCATCTGCACACGCCAAAAAAAGGTATACCGTCGCGTGAAAACATAACATGAAAGCGCACCGTTACACCGCACGGAAAGGAGCAGGGAAAGAGCAAACGAAAGGAAAGGAATGTTTCAGAGGAAAGAAAAGGAAAGGAGAGGAAAGGGTGAACGTGTCTTTAACGGCGACGAGTAACAATATACTGTCTGTTCGCAACATTATACGTCACAAGGTGTAAACACGCTGTCCACCATATTGCTGTCATAATGCTGGTTCTCGTGATGATGAGTTAGGTGTTGATCGTTGTCAGGCCGACTATTATGGGAACAGGATTTTCCAACACCCTCGCAGGCTTTTTCTCCCGGGGACGCTAAAAGATGTCCCCTACTGTCTCAATGAGCCATAGGTCACAACTTTCGAGAGGAATCTAGCGGTATTGGCCGATTTTGAAGGCTCGAAATTTCGTGTTGATGGTGTCGTTACAAAACAACGGACAACGTAGATAACAAAGCGTAAAGGTCGGAACAATAGGATCAGACTAAATAGGAGGCAGCAATGAGAGCCACGGGCTGGACCGCACTATACAGTACAAGTGGTGATGAGCTAAAATTACCGAATAACACCAGGGAGGGGGGAGGGAGGGAGGGAGGGAGGAACGAAGGAACAAGGACGTATGTTACGGCAGGGTGTGGTCACATCAGGAGCTCTATTTCCCACCCCAAAAACTGATATAGGAGGGAAATGAATGGGCTATCATGCTATCATGCTATCATACCCGATCAACACTCCCATGGCCTACGATACAACGAGAAAAATTGCAACACAACAAATAAAATACCGTCGAATATGGGTCAAGGCGGCCTCCCGTCATTCAAAAAATGCTACAGTACCTCTATCGTACGTAGCACGCGTCAAAGGCAGACAGGAACGGAGGAACAGAGGAAGGCAGGAACGAAGGAACAACGCAACAAACAAAAACACGATAAATGGAAAAAATAAAGAAAGGTGTCGGTCGCAGCCATCAAAATGGCGGTACAACAACGCTCCCCCAGGTGCACTTCCGAAAAAAAAAAAAAAAAAAACCCAGGTGCACTTCCGAAAAAAAAAAAAAAAAAAACTTCACCGCACTATATAGGACCGCACCTGTACGTGTTCTTCCTGGCACGTGTCACCACGCACAAGCTTTCCAATATGTTGATAACGTCGTAGATTCGTCGCCTCACCACGCCCAGCTCCTCCGCCGCCCTGTCCAGCTCGATCATGCCCTCAGGCCCGTCGCCGACAGCTCCGGGGGTGGAGGAGGAGGAGGAGGCGGACATTTTGCCTCCGTCTGTCTGGTCTTTCAAGTGTTGGTTCCGGCTGTACACCTCCACAAACCGGCCACAGAGTAGACCAAGGGACTGACAGCGCCGTTGGGGAGGGTGTGTTCGTTGAATCGCATGTTTTTGGCGGGGAGAGGGGGGGGGTAAGGTTACAAGGTGAACACGCATGGGGAGAGTGTTCGTTGAATCGCACGTGAGAGGAGAGGGGAGGGGTAAGGTACAGGGTGTACACATGTGGAGAGTGTTTGTTGAATCGCATGTTGTTGGAGGGGAGGGGGGGGTGTAAGGTTACAAGGTTACAAGGTGCACAAAACATGGGTGTGTTGGGGAAGAGCGGGGGGGGGGGGTAAGGTGCACGGCGCACGCGTGAAACAGATGAGCCCGCCATTGGCATAGCCATAGCTCCCATCTACTCATTTCGGGATGCGAGCTTTTATTGGAGAGCTCCTCTGCGACAAGCTTGGCAGGTGAGCTGTAGGAGACAGACGAGTTACCTCATGAACTGTCACACACAGATGAGCTAACTCATTAGCTGTCGGACGTGCGGCCATCGGAGACGAGAAGAGGTGTAAGGGAGGTACACGGTGATATAAGCTATATTCTATTAATACTATTACTATAACTATTATTACTTCTACCATTCATACTAGGGATATAAGATGCCCATCTACCCCCGAAACGGTATTTTGAAGGGCTGGAGAGTGACTCGCCACAAAACTATTCAGAACCCTCTCCATCAACACCATCTGTAACCCTCTCTACTTCGCCGAGACGCTTTCGGACATACCACACATATCTATAGCGGAAAGGGACAAAACCAGCAGGCCAAGACCAGCGGCAACACTCCACTCGGACTCAGACCCAGACCCTTTCTCACCTTGTCCTTTCTGCAGTAGTTGCTGTACCCCAGCTCATCGCCCAACCCCGCCCCCGGCCCCAAGTCGTCGTTAGAGAAAAGAAGCCCACCACCACCCCCACCCCCCACCCCCCCCCTAACACCGCCACCGCCACCACCACTACCACTACCACCACCACCAGACCCGGGGGCGAACCCAAAGCCTAACCCAAAGCCACCCCCATCTTCGCGCGAAGGCTTCCGCTCATGGCCGTCCCGGTCGCTTCCCGGGTACGCCGTACGGTCCCCCTTGGGGTTGAAGCGACCACCGGTAGCCTCGGACGAAGGAGTCCAGCTCACCCCCTTCCGGACCGGCTGAAGCAACCTCTTCCCTCCCTCCACCCTGCCTCCGCAAGCGCCGTGCTCCTCGTCCTCGCGAAAGTGGATGGGCCGCCGCCTGGGCGACCGGCGCACGACGCTCGCAGAGCCCGGCGTGCCGGCTCCGCTTTCCCTCGCGGGGCTACCGCTTCCACTACCACCGCCGCCGCTGCTACCGCTGCTCTTCCTCGAGACTGGGTCTCTCGAACTCCCCCCGGCAAGACTAGCGGTGACCATGCCCCTCCGTTGTTCGCCGCTGCTGCTGTTGCTGCTGCCGCTGCCGCCGCAATTCTCGTCCCCAGGGTAGGGCGACCTCCAACCCACCTCGCTCATGTTGACATCGGCGCCCTCGGGTCTCCAAGTTACCCCTGTCGGCGCCCCTCTCGGCATCCTTCTCGGCATCCCTCTCGGCATCCCTCTCGGCACCCCTCTCGGTGCTCCTCTTGGCGTCCCTCCAGGCATCCCTCTCGGCGCCCCCGGCGGCGGCACCCCTCTGATAATCCCTCCCGGTGTTCCTCCCGCCAGGGGGGCGTGCCTCGCTCTCGCCAAGCCATCCGCCTGCAAAGGCGACCACGGCTGGGCGCCGAGACCGTGTCTCACAACGCTTTCGCCCGAATGGCCTCCCTGAGACCAGCCGCCGCCGCCGCCGGTACCGTCGCCGTTAGTACCTGGCGTAGTCTCGAGAGCTGGCTTTCCCCTCTCCGTCCCCCTCTCCTCCTGCCGATTGGCCTTTTCTGACGACGCCTGCTTAGGAGTTTGGTTCTGGCTCGGTTTCTGGTTCTGGTTCTGGTTATGATTCTGGTTCTGGTTCCGGTTCTGGTTCCGGTTCTGGTTCTGTTCTTGGTTTTGGTTCTGGTTCTCGTTCTGATTTTGATTCTGGCCCCCGAGAAGAGTGGCGAGGATGACCGCCGCCGCGTTTCTGGCCGGGCTGGGTTTGCACGACTGCCGGGAAGGATGGATGGGGAGGGGAGGGGGGGGGGGGGGGGGGGGGGGGGGGGGGTTGACAACGGGAGAAAACGAAGCTCGCGTCAAGTGCACGAAAAATGTAAAACAAAGGCTGGCCTGGCAACACTGGCAAGAGGCGCGGGGTCGGGGGGGGGTCGACAACGGGAGAAAGCGAAGCTCGTGTCAAGTGCACAAAAATGGCTAGACACTCCCTGGTAGCGTGCTATCACGATGACAATCATGCGCTGCTGCTGTGCCCCTCTGCTACGAAAATGAGAGCGAAAATAATGGCGCTGATTACCTTTGGGCTGAGGGGGGTGGGGAGGTGGAGGAGGGGGGGGGGGGGGGGTCGACAACGGGAGAAAGCCAAGCTCGCTTCAAGCGCATGAAACTGACTAGCCCTATCATGCTGTCACCACGACAGATATGCCCTGCTGAGTCCCTCTGCCTACTAAAAGATGAGAGCGAAAAAAATCGGCGCTACCGATAACGCGTGCTACGATAGAGGTGCACCATGCATGTCTTTGCCTTCTGAGGGTGGTCGCTTAAGAAGCTCTATACTAATACTAAGTCAAAAACCGATTTAGGACGAAAATAAAAGTGATACATACCCGATGAACAATACCACGGCCTACTTATACTATGAACAATAAACGGTATTGCAACACTAGAATGAAAGTCAGACGAGTTTGGGTTAAGGAGCCTTTAATAGGTCGTTCCGAAAGCATTTCAGCCAAAAAACGGTATACCTCTACCTCTATATCGTAAAGCGTCCGATGGTGTCTGTGTCTGTGCGGGGGGGATGCGGAAGTGGAAGCGTCGTCGACCGGAGAAAGCGAAGCTGGCGTCAAGCGCACGAAAGTGGCTGAAAACTACACTGGGGGTCCCGATAGAGCGGTGCATAGTGTCAGAGGCATTTAACGCCGCTATCCAGGGCACCCCGCTAATCCGATATATGATCGCGGGGTGATACCGCTGTTCGGAGACAACAGCAGCTTTTCACACGAGACTGTGATAGTGGCATATGTGTCCTCTACTGTGTTGTTGAGTAGTACGTAAACTACTACAGTACTACTACTACTCGTACTACTACTGTATACCAGGTATGCAACACAATAAAGGACAGCACAATTCGATGGGAGTCGACGAGGGAAGAAAGGGCTGGAATATTTTCGCGATAAAAGCGCAAGGAACGAACTATAGTGGGGGAGGGGGGAGAAGAGCCTACTTTGTGATCCCGGATTTGAGTTACGACTAGGGAGGAGAGAGAAAAGAAGGGCGTGAAGATAATAAAAGGGACAAAAAAAAAAAAATGCACTACGAACGAGTAGTACATGAAGGCTTCGTGCGATCCAGCAGACAGCAGACCTAGACCTTGTGTTGTTGGAGACCTCTGGGCTTTCTCGTGCACACAATGTGGGTTTCCACAAAAAAAATGGTGGATTTTCTTACCGGGAAGGCGTGGAAGCTACCACTGCGGCCAGGATAACCGCTAGTGGAGATATGGCCCGATATACTGTTCTCCCCCTTTTTCTAAATTAATTACTCCACACTAGCTCAAGAAGTTCACTATTTAATGCATCTACCGCCATCCACACTATTATTATATATTATTATTATATAATAATAATTATTATTATTATGATTTTATCTATATATTATTATTTTATATTATTATTATTATTATTATATTATTATATTATTATTATATTATTATATTATTATATATTCTCCCTTCAGCTGCGAGATACCAGGTAGTGGATTTTTGGCGAAAGTACTGGTGTTTAGTACCAGGTACTATTTATTCATAGTTGCAAGCAGAGACGACCATGGTGGGATTTCGTTGCAATTTACATCGGTTATAGCGGGATAGGACCGCTATGATACATCGAGTCGCAATGACGACAAGATATTTAGGAAACGCTATGTGGGCATTTTCGCCATTCACGGAACCGCCATATTGGAACCCCCACGTACTTCCAAGTCTACAGCAGTTACAGCAGGTCGGGTCAACATGCTCAAGTTCCCGAAGGTCGTAGACAGCAAGGGCTGATACTTCCGAGGGAGCACGGAGTGAATTGACACACGACACGAAGTGCACGAAGTGAGACGTGGAAGTGTGGAGGGCGTAAGCTTTATTTTGACCCATCCGCCGGAGGATAAAAAAAAAAAAAAAAAAAAAAAAAAAAAGTAGGTGAGCATGGTGGTCATGCACTGCTGAGTCCCTCTACCAACTAAAATATGAGAGCAGCAGCGTCGCTATATACCGTATACGGTAAATGATGATCATATGATCGCCATGCCTGCGCAACAATGTCGCGCGCGGTGGCCGAAGGGACCTAAGAATCCGCTTGTGCTTGTACGTGTACTTCTGCTTGCGCTTGTGCTTGTGCTTGTGCGAACATTGATTCTTCGGGTCTTCGGGGGTGACAAGACAAAAATTCTCACGCCAGATAGATTATGGTCTTGCTGGTCTACTGCTGTAGCTCGTACAGATCACTAGATTTGGTAGGTTCGGGCACACGTATAGATCATGCGCATCCTACAGATCATCACGCGGAAACGAGTACAGATCACACAGATCCCTATCAGATCAAATGATAATGTGATCACTGCATCACTGCTGTGCTTACAAAAACCTGGGTACACGCATGACGGCGTGACCACACCCCGCCCTGTGAATCACTACTACGAGTACTGCGGGAACATGCACAGGCCATTCAGATCCTGTACGAGTATAATAGATCAGCCCCATGACAACTTGTACAGATCAATCAGACCTGACAACATGATCTGTGGGCTCTGCGCATACAACTGTGTTCACAGCGCATACAACTGTATGCACAGAGCCCACAGATCATTTCGTCGGATCTCCATTGAGCTGTACAAGTTTCCACGTGGCTGATCTACAGGCAGACAGTGATTTGATCGGTCCGACAGTGCAAGGTTGTCGCCGTCTTCGCCGAGCTCTTCTGAAAGCCTGCCTGCCTGCCTCGCTATGCAAGGTTCTCGCTGTCTGCGCCAAGCACTTCTGAAAGTCTGCCTGCCTGCCTGCCTGCCTGCCTGCTTAAATATCCTCACCGCTCTCGCTCGTGGTCGTGGGGGAGAGAGGCAGCTATTGGTGTTGGCGTTCTCCGCTGCACCGGCCGTCGACCTCAGAATGTTCACTCCAGCTCCCACTGGCGCCATGTCGGGACGCTCCTGAACCGGTACAGCACTCTTGACACTATTAACAGTAGCGCCGACTGTAGTCCCGACAGAAGTCCCGACAATAGTCCCGACAGATGTCCCGGCAGAAGTTCCGGCAGAAGTCCCGACAATAGTCCCGGCAGCAGTCCCGGCGTTGTTTCGAGCGGGATTCTCAGCGAGGGCGGTCTGGTGTTTCGATATTTCCACCCGAAAACGCCACCATACAGCATACAAACCACCGCCAAAGAGAGGGAGAGGTGGTAAAGGAGATAGGTTAGTAGAAATGGGGGGGGGGGGGTGTACTCATATCGTGCACGGCCGTAGTCGTATGACCATAGACCCTCGCATCTCTACAATGCCGGGACGGAGCACGTTGGGTTTTCACCAACCAGGCAGGGGGGGGGGGGGTGCTTCATTTTGATGCGTGGCCGTAGTCTTATGACCATAGGGGGGGGGGGCTTGAACGAGTGGTGTAAGGTTAAATATCGAAGTGCGTCTCCATTTGATAGGCCAAGCTATGACACGATAAGAGTACTCGTACGCACACCGGTAGTATATGCCAGGTATCTGGTACGTATCTGGTATATACGACGTAGCTGGTATATACGACGTGCTCGTAGCTGGTATAATATATATACGACGTAGCTGGTATATACGACGTAGCTGGAATGGTTATGGCGGTGTGCGAATTTAAACGGAAGGATGAGCAACATGATTATGATTTCTACCTGGCATGCTATGATATGTATCATGCGAGCTCATGTACGAGCATCATATCATATCATACGAGCTCGTGCATGACCTCTGGTACTCAGTTACTGGTGTACCAGTATAAATACTTTAGCTTTCCAATCTAAAATTGTTACGTAGCGTCTCCCCAAAAGTGAGCTTTGCATTCCAATAATAGGTTGAGTGCGTGTACGAGTAGCACATGAGCAGGTTCGAAGAGTTGCGGTAACTTTTTGTGTCCCTTCTCCCCTGGAAAATAAAGCCCACGTATATACATACCTGGTGTGTATAAAGTCGTAGTAAACATATATTCTGAACACCTCTCGGCGATGGTTCAAACGCTCAAACAAGACAACCGTACGTACCAGTACACCAGTACCCCATTTATAGTGGTAATTACCGGTAGGTACCTCCAGAAGCTGCGACCAGAACATAGGAAACTACAAATTACCGGTACCGTACGAGGTAACTGGGTGTATTACTGCGACTTCTCACAGATTCGGTGTGGGCAGAATTTAAGTTTGCCAAGGCGTGTAGGGCACCAGGCAGGCAAAAATAACAACTCAAAATGGCTTGCGCCAATTTTTTCTGGCGCCACAAGTCCTACACTGCTGACTACCTGGTACATTCGCAACAGCGAGGCGGTGCTTCTGTTATTCGCCAACTAATTCGATGTTCCTCGCTGGGACTGCTCCTGCTGCTGGTGCTGCTGCTGCCCCTGACAAAATGCAAAATACAACGTGTTTTTGTGTTTTGTGTTGTCGTGTGGTCCAAGCGTGGTCGCCAAAAGTTGGCGCGTTTTTAATTTTTGGCGCTTGGCTTGTTCAAATTTCGGCACCAAATACGAACACAATAATAACGCCAGGCGTCTCTCTCGCACACACAAGGTGTGCGCAGAACTCCTCACCTTTGCAGCAACCACCGACTTCACCCCCTGTTGCCGATAGGCCTCCATCGCGGGACAGGATCGACGAGGCTTGTTGTGGTCTTCTACTCCTTATGTCTCCAGTCACTACTGCTGTTGCGATGCCCTGTGCACGCCGTGTGTATGTCTCTCTGCTCAGACAGAGCAAAGAGTCCACAGCAGCAGCAGCAGTCCACAGCAGTGATGATAGCTTTTGTACGTTATACTTGGCAACCTTCCTTGTATCGCAATACACCTCCAAGCACGCCACGGGCGGCGGTGCTCGGTGCCTATGGGTCAGCAAAGGTAGGGTCTGCAGCTGTACCGACTAGAACATGTCGTGTGTTATCACGCAAACGTCTGGCTTCGCTTCGCGCCGCGATCCCCGCTTTTGAGGGATCTCGCGATCTCGCGCGCAAAAAAAACTTTAAAATCGAAAAAAAAAGCCAAGATGTTACCCCGAGATGCAAAGGCCATTGGGGCTCATGCAAACCCCTATAGTCCCTCTTTCCACAGTTTTCTGCTGTTGTTTGGAACCTTGGAGCGTGGAGTCTGGAGCCCGGAGCCTGGAATTGCTAGCTGTTAAACGCCTCTTGTGTTTTGCCATGGCCGGGTGGATGGATTTGGAGATCTCGTTTTGGCTCGTCGTCGCGATCGGCCTCGGGCTTGTGCTGCTCGTCGGCCGCAAGGTGAGGAATGAGGATTACCAGTAGCAATGAAGGCACTTTCGTACTGTTATTAGAGTGCTACACCAGTACGTAGTCGAAGTTAGGTTCCTTCAACTGATGCTCTTGTTTCTTTCCTTGTGTTCTTCGAAGACAAGCAAAGGCTTGGCTGATACCCTGGTATCTCTGAAGCCGTTCCGTATCAGTATGCAGTACTGCTGCTGCTGCTGCTGCTGTAAGCTATAAGTTGATGCTCAAGCAGTCAAGCAGCCGAAACGGGTCTTCGGAATATAAAAATTACCAGGTAAGCCGTGGGTAACGTACAAACCTGGTATCATACGAGTACTACTGAGTTGTAACTATCATAGTCAGTAATAGAGTGCAGAATGCCCCACGGCCCACGGCCCACGGGTACTCGTAGATACGAATATACCAGCGCCAGCCACAGAGAAAGTGCATCCTTCGTGACCAGTATGATGAAAACGGTAAGTCCTCTGATACGAGTACGTACCGCCGATCCGCCGTATAAACCGGCATTCGTATACGCGTACTCGTGTACTCGTGTACTCGTGTACTCGTATCATACATACGAGGCATACCAGCATACCTGGTACCAGATACCATACGCAAAGGTGTGTTTGGTATAATAGGGTTGTGAGTCGTATGTTGGGAGTATGTGGGTATGCACTTTGGGGTCCTTGGGGAACCTACCGGGTATACGAGTATAGCCTACCAACAGCTAGGAAATTTGTGTGGAGATTCTAGAAACACAACACTTCGTATACCGGGATGTAGTCGGGTAGTTTTACTCGTACATCGTAGAGCGCCAAATACCACCGTGCCCCGTGCTTATCTGGGTTTCTACCGCCGGGTTTTCACCCGGGTAGACAGGGTATAACCTACCAACGGGTATATATTACCGGTACCCATAATACCGCCCCCCTACCCAATAACTACCCATTGCATTGTAACCTGGGATCAATATACTCTATACCCGGGTACGTAGTCGGATACGTAGCTTTGGTACATGACCCAATAACGTACCCGTAAAACTGCTGTACACACAATTCGACGAAAGTTGACGAGGGAAGAAAGTGCTGAAATCTTCTCGCGATAAAAATGCAAGGCAAGGACCGTAGTGGGGGTGGAGGGAGAAGAGCCTACTTTGTGACCCCGGATCTGAGTTACGACTAGGAAGGAGAGAGAAAGGAAGGGCGAAGATAATAAATGGGGATGGACAAAACATACCGAGAGAAACAGGCTACGTACGTACGTCACGGAGCCGTCGGATGGAGACACGTGTTCTGATCTGTACTGCTGTTGTGTCGTAGACGCATCCAATATCCAATGATGTTTACCAATTATAAATAACACCTACCATGGGGAGCAGCACGGCAACGCATATCGTTGGCGCTGCGCTACGGCTTACCTGGTACAGGCGGTATGTATTATAGATACAAGGATTGCAGTTTAAAAAAAATGTTGATACACTTCAGTTTACAAAGGTAAATCAGTTTCAGAAACGACCTTTCCGAAAACCAAACAAGGGTGGAACGGCGGTGTATATCTGGAAATCTCTTTCTCAATTTTTGGCCCGAAAGTGACCTCACCGTATATACAAAATTTCGAACAACGCCCCTAGAAGAAAGAAGAACGGGTCTACCGGTAGACACCTTTCGTGAAATGGCTGCGAGTTCCCTTGGAAGTGCGAGCGGCGTGATTCGGTCGGACTCCGGGGTCTAAAACACGTTAAACCACGTTATTGATAACAGAGTTTCAGGAGATTTTTGGGGGGTTTCCAAGAGCCACTTGTGTGTCTTTCGTCTTTAGTCTAAAGCTTTTGTGCGGCGGCATCGTGCGGACCGTGACATTTCACACCTCATATTCCTACGAGTACCTCGGGTAGATAAAAGCAGATGTTTTACACTTCACACCGTCGGTGCACACGTATGATATGTACGTGCAGACGAAGCACTGCTTTTTTTTACTGTTTCGTTTTTGTTCCTTCCCATTTACTGCTGTCTCAGCCCTTCTTTGTTATTTTCGCTCTCCCTCCTATTAATAGCCTACTATTTAATAACATGCTCACATAGCAGGCTCTTTTCCCCCGTCCCCACTGTTAATAGCTCGTGCCTTCAGTTTTGTTTTATCGAGACAAGACTCCTTTCAGCCCTTTCTTTCCTCGTGGACTCGCGTCTAATTGCGCCTACTCGTACGGACACGCTACGCGCGCCCTCAGCAGTTGGTTCCGTTTTGTTTATGCAAAACAAAGAAATTGTGACCAAGGGTGGGATTTGAACTCACGGAACCAACTCTACTATTAAGACATTTGAGGGTAGCACTACTAATAGACCACCGGGGCGGCCGGGTAGGGTTAGTTAGGGCCCATATTAACGAGTATAAAATAAATTCAACTTGGAAAAATAAAAATAAAAATTCGCTTTTCATTGGTCAACACACGCACCAGCACCAAAGATTAGGATCTTGGGGTATAATCTTGGGTGGTGGTGCGGGTTCTGACCAATGAAAAGCGGATTTGATTTTTTTTTTCTAATTTTTTTTTTTTTTTTCTTCGTTAAAACGGGCCCATAGGGTTAGGGTAAGGTTGCCAACCTCCCAAATGTAGCTTTCTGGTAACTATTTTGGAACCTGCTGTTGGTGTATTGGTATGTCGACCGAAAACGGGGCAAGTAAGGTTTTTCGTGTTACCAAATGTTATGAAATACCAGTAGTAGGAAGAGCGTGCAACAGGCAGCAGTACGAGTACGTGTTATTACGGGTGTAAGGCATAGTAAACACTAGTAAGGCATAGTAAACACTAGTAAGGCATAGTAAACACTAGTAAATACCTACGGTACACACAAAAGCTATATAGATATATAGATACCAGGTATATATATTCCCCTATTTTTACTAACTTATATGTAGTCCTATTTACTAGTGTTTAGTATGGTCCTCCGTAATAGTACACTATTAGTGCAACAATACTTCAAGTATAATATTAACTACAGTAGTATCATCATATAATATCACCATATCGTCATGGTACATGGTACATGGTACATGGCATGTCATAACGACCTGAAAAGCGAGAAAGTACTTACGTAGATAGTATGTATGTTCGCCTGTCTAGAATAGGAAGAGCGCGCCGCAGCAGTGCCACAGTTAGCTAGCCACAGTACCAGTGTCACCATTCATGACGCTGGGCGCGTGTCGTGCAACTCCTTACATGGCATGCCGGACACGCGCCTTATCCGTTATTATACCCCAACAGCCCGGGCTGCTTCATGCTTAAACTATTAATAGACTACAAATAGTGCGGCCAATGCCGTAATCTTCACTTTTTTTCGACGCTTTTCCCGTCCATATTGCAATCAAGATAACCAATTCCCAAAGGGAATCGCACGATTACAACTATTGTTTCAAATACGACGAGTATGGAGGGAGAGACAGAAGTGCAAAGATAATAAATGGGATGGAACAAAAAAAAAAATGGAGCTCCTAACTATAACCGAGTGAGTAATCATAACCTCAGAAACGTTGAATGCTATGCCACCGCATCGACTATAGACAAGTGCGTGTTTGTGGGTGAGATGCGACCCCTGCTAACACTTGTCACATGTATCACATTTCATCACCTCCTGTCTCCTCGCCTCACAGCAGTGCATAGGCCTCCAAACGTCCTATATATCAGGTCCTGTTATTTACAGTTCCATCAGGGGAGGGTAAAGCGCCATCCCCGGACCATCAATCCGCCCGTATACATACAACTCCGACAACACGGGGAATGATCCCGGTGATCCCCCGAGTCGATACCAGCTTGCACGGTGTGGAAACCCAAACCCCACTTGCCCATAGGCGATTGGCTTTGTGGGCTAAAGTTCGTGAAGCCGGCGTTTCTCACCAATGGGAGCAAGAAGGTTCAGCACGTTCGTTAAACCCGATCAAGTAGACCTATTTGTTTTATGGAGTGGTCGTACATTCCACATGAATCACCATCTACAGCCTTCGCCTGGCTCAGCCCAATAACAAAAAAATAAGGCACGCGAAGCGCGCCGATTTTTTGCGCTTGTACTGGTAGTTATTACTGTAGTAATTACTTGGGATAACGACGAGGGAAGGAAGTGCTGAAGTCTTCCCGCGATGAAAATGCAAGGCACGCACCGTAGTGGGGAGGGAGAAGAACCTACTTAGTGACCCTGGATGTGGGTTACGACTAAAGAGGGAGAGATGACAGAAGGGCGAAGATCATAAATGGGATGAAAATAAATACATAATGAGGCTTCTCTCAGCTGCGATCAGCCGGAGACTCTCACCCGGGTCTATGTACGTACTCGTACTACCAACGCGGCACCTATTACGGAGGACCATAGTAAATACTACATAATAGGACCAAATATGGTTACTAAAAATAGGGGAATATATAGGTTTTTGTGTATACCGTACGAGGTCCTATTTACTACTGTAGTGTTTACTATGGCCCGCCTCAATAGGCGTGTGGCTGATGCTACGCTGTAATGTCATCATCAACTGTTATCGACGTTTATCGACGTATTTTCTCTCTCTGCCTCTCTTCTCTCCCTGTATATTGTCGCTCTCTCTGGGTTTTCCCCAAGGGGTTATACAGATGTACAGAGAGAGCGACAGATGTTAAGAATCTGATGATTAACTAATTTTGAGACCTGACATTTCGGGGGGAAACAAGAATGCGACCTCTTTGTACTGAAAATAGTGTGGAACACACCCACCCAGTCTTACACAATAATTCCAGTCTGGCCCAAAATTAAGAGATTATTAATGGGTTAAGAACTGGTCCCACAAATTTGGGGACAAACTACTTGGAATTAGTGTGTGTGTGTTTTTTTTTTTCAGTTCTGAATGGGTTAACATCTGTCGCATACTGTAAGCTACCAGTAGATGCTGCTGGGGTGGGTGGGTGGGTGGGTGGGTGGGTGGCGCTAACTTTCCACCGCCTCCGCTTCGTCGTTGCGTTACGCAGACCCAAAGTTCCTCGTCGGACGGATCCCTAAGTGCCTCGTCGGGTGTGGCCACCGCCAGTTCTAAGAGAAAACAAGGGCTGGGATCGGAGACGCAGGCTTCCAAGGCTGCTAAGGATGCGGCGAAATACCTGGGACTGGGAACGGGGGCGCGAGGGCGACGGGTGCCGGTAACGGTCTGCGTGTCCGATGTGAGAACACTGCTCTCAATGCTCTCAATACATTTAGATCATATAGATCATATACGGAGGCGTGCTGGCAAGATACTGATAGTTTGTTGTTTGCAATAAGGTACTACACCTAGTATTAATACATACTTGGTATTTATAGTATTCTAGACTGACGTGACGTCGTAGTTGGGTATGAACCTCTTTGCCTTGTGGGACCCAGGTGCTGGTACCAGGTACAGTATAGCAGCGATACAAGTGAATGAGACGTGCGGGAGTATCAGCCGCGTACGTAGTGTGAACCCTCGGCAGCTTCTACAATGAATAGTATTAATAGTGTTATCCTGCTGCGCGCGCTTTGGCAAATTTCACTGTTTCACTGCATTGTACTTCGGACCTTCCGACAAGTTCGAACACATGCCCTAATCTAGCTATAATAGCCTATGGATAGCCTATCAATAGCCTATTAATAGCATCATAGTCCTGGCTACTTCGATGGGCAATGCCGTAGTCGTCACTTGTGTTGATGGTATATATGTTAATTATGTATGTCTCTGACGTCCCAAAAGGACAATAAGGACAAGAGACAATAGACAGTAAGGGCAATACCAGGTAGACATTAGGGACAACAGACAATAACGTTATATAGAGATGCTGACCCTGACGACGTCGAATGCACACAGCGCACTATTAAATACTACACTAGCCACTAGACGAGTATCAATCTATGATATGAATATGATATGAATAGGGTGTGTTTAGTAGGGTACTTGGAAGCATATGCAAGGGGGGTGTCCGGGTACCCTGGTACCTACCCGAGCATGACCGAGTACCAGGGTACCTACCCAAGTATGAGCGAGTACCCGGGTACCTACCCGAGCATTACCGAGTAACCGGGTACCTACCCGAGTATCACCGAGTACCCGGGTACTTAACCGAGTATGAACGAGTACCCGGATACTTACCCGAGTATGACCGAGTACCCGGGTAAGTACGCGGGTATGACCGAAACAAGCAGGTTTGATACCCGGGTACCCCAGAGTATATTCCCTAGTAAAACACGCCTTTGCACAGCATCCTCTCGTCAGCCATGGCCAAGCTTATGAACCCCTTAAGAAGTGTCTCTACCCTCTCTACCCTTGAGGGCTTTTCGGGACAAACTTTTTGGAATTACATTTTTTATGCGAGTAGTGTTGGGGTTATTTTGCAGTTGTCAAAGCCGTGACCTGGTACTGCTGTACCAGGTATACGCATGCCGCTGTGCGATGTATGATACTTATGATGGGTTTTTTTTCAATGGTGTTTTGCAGGTCGTTTTATCGAAGGACGGACGCGGCCAATGGTCGGCGCACGAGTCCGCTCTGCGGGCGTTAGCTCTCTTGAACGAGGTGAGACAGCCGATCCGGTTTGGGATGCAACTGAAAGGATGATGCAATTGAAAGGGTTTAGGATGCATGCTGCGATAGGGGATAGGGGATATCACTTAGTTTTTGCCTTAAGAGGCAGTATTTTCTTACTTGGCTATTATTAATATAATATTAATAGTAACTCCTCAAGTGACCAACTACCGGTTACTAATAATAGTACACTTGTGTTAGGACAATAATAGCTCATACCCTGGTACCTGGTATACATGTTGGTCAGGTTGCGCGAAACAGACTTGTTTGTAAGTCACGTTTCGGGTGAAATGGTGGCTTATTCAGCTCCTAGTGTGTCAGGAGGAGCTAAAAAAAAAAGCCAAAATAAGCCACCACCCCTATAAGGCAGGCACTGCTGCTCTCTATATGTCGATATGCATAAAGGGCACCTATCCTCACTTCAGGAGCTCTATACTATATATCATCAATAGTATATTCGTCATTATTAATAGTAATATTATAGGTGTCCTGTACTGTCGTATTGTATGTTTGCGCGTTGTGAGCTAAGCGTCGCGAGCAATAATAAACGCGCTCATTCCACCCACCGCTGCCAAAGGGAATAAAGAAGGGGGATTGAGATCGAGGCTGGGGTTAGCCCAGCCCAGGCGATTCGATATATTCGTCATTAGTAATACTATTAATATTAAGCCATTTGTATTACTATTATTAGTAAGTCGTTAGTACTGTTAGTATTATTAGTAAGTCGCCCAAAAACTGACTTGACCTTGAGATAGGTGAGAGTGCCATCCGATGGACGATTCCATCACCTATCACTATTAATAGGTATGATATATACCAGGTATTGATAGGTAGGGGTGTTGGTTAATGATTATAGTCATCAACGGTCATACGACTACGGCCATGCATGAAAATGAAGTACACCCCCCACCCAGGGGTCCGGTCAGGAGGCTCTCGAAATCTCACGGGTTGGGTCGGGTTGGGTTGGATCAGGATACTTTCAAATTACCACGGACCGGCTCAGGTCACTGTTACCCGACCCGACCTCACCCGCGAGGTCTTTTTTGTCCCTACTATCATAGTGAACAGCCCTGAAATAAATTTTGATGGTATATATTGGGGGAACAGCAACACTGCAATACCAGGTATTACCGGTATTTCTATCGTCTCCCCGAAGGAAACAATTCACTGATTATTTTTTTTGCCGCATTATTTTCCTTGTATTGACAGGTGGCGTCTGTGTTTTTAGTTTGTCGGGTGGAGAGCGACGAGGAGGAAAGGCGTGTGAAGGAGGTCGCCCTGTCTTGTAACCTCACCACCACCACCACCACCACCTCAAGCGCGGCAGCGGCATCGTTGCCAGCCGCGACCCCCACGGGTATCCCCGAGCACGTGAGTCGCGGTTGGTATGCTCGCTCTGCGTGTTGTTGTTGTTGTTGTTCTTGTTGTTGTTTGTTATGTTAATGTTGCTGTTGTCTGTTGCTGTCTGTTGCTGTTGATGTTGATGTTGCTGTTGATGTTGATGTTGATGTTGATGTAGCTGTTGCTGTTGTTGTCTGTTGTTGCTGTAGTTGTTGCTGTAGCTGTTGTTGCTGTTGTTGACATCACATTAGATGACTGCCATACAACATATTTTATTGCTGTACTACTCTAGCCCATGGTCACGAAAAGGTACTATTAAATAATGTGGTCACGAAAAGGTACTATTCTAGCCCGTGGTCACGAAAAGGTCTTAATCTAGCCCCAAGGTCACCAAAAGGTACCTGGTACTACAGTAGTATATATAGCCCGTTGTCACGAAAAGGTACCCGGTACTAGTCTATCTAGTCCGTGGTCACCAAAAGGTACTATTCTAGCCCGTGGTCACCAAAAGGTACTAGTGGTCACGAAAAGGTGCTAATCTAGCCCGTGGTCACGAAAAGGTACTACTCTAGCCCGTACTTACGAAAATGTAATCATCTAGTCCGTGGTCACGACAAGGTGCCAATCTAGCCCGTGGTCACCAGAAGGTATCTGGTACTACAGTCGTCTATATAGCCCGTGGTCACGAAAAGGTACCTGGTACTAATAGTCTAGCTAGCCCGTGGTCACGAAAAGGTACATGGTACTAATAGTCTTATCTAGCCCGTGGTCACGAAAAGGTACTATTATAGCCCGTGGTCACGAAAAGGTACTAATCTAGCCCGTGGTCACGAAAAGTTACTATTCTAGCGCGTGGTCACGATAAGGTACTAATCTAGCCCGTGGTCACGAAAAGGTACTATTCTAGCCCGTGGGCACGAAAAGGTACTAGTCTAGCCCGTGGTCACAAAAAAAGGACACGGAGCACGTAGTCTACAGGTAGATACGAAACACACACACCTAAAGGAACTCAGTGCTCTGATTGTAGAGTACTGATCGTAGGGTATAGGGGACAACCCACTCACGATAGTTTGGGCTACAGTAGTCAGGCACATGTGCGGCCAGGCAAAGATCACACACGCGATGCAGTCACGCGGGCGTATGGTGCATGGATGAACGCCTTTGAAAGTCGTCTTGGTGCCATCGAAAACACGGTTCTTGTTGTCCCGTGCCTGAAAGCGCCCCCTAAGAAGCAAAGCGGTCCCCTATTAATAGATGTTCGAGTTATTTCCCCCACTAGACTAATGCGTGCGCTCGTAGGACTGAAAACAGTGATACACCAGTATGCCAGTGTCGGTGTTGTACGACGTATTACATCACTGTACAAGAGCATCAGTCTCGAGTATGTTCATTGTGTAACTACTGCTGTATGAGCTACATGAGTTGTATGAGCGCAATAGACGTCCCGTGAGAGTCTAATCCCGTGTCCCATTTTACTACTGCTGTATCATGTAACTGTACCAGAGCACAATTTTCTAGTCTCGAAGTCTCGTTTATTGTGGAATATTTGCTGTATCGTAAGAGCGCAATAGCCATTCGATGAAGGTCTGATGCCCTCGTGCTCGTGCTCGTGCATGCTTCTGTCTTGTTGTGGTGTGTGGCAGCGGCTGCTCTTCTGTTCGTCGCACATCGGGCAGGTCGCCATCGTACGACAACTCACACCTAGCCTGCACATAGGGGGTGAGTGCTCGTGCTTGCTGGTGTCTGTGTTGCAAGGGTGTTGCAAGTGTTTGTGTGGGCGTGTTTCTGGGGGTACCCGGATACCTACCCGAGTATGCAAAAACAAAAAAACAGGTTTGGTATTTGGGCACGGAAGAAAAAATTACCATACCAATTCCACCGTACTATTAATGAAGACATGTGCTGTGGTAGCTGCTTCGTAGTTGTAGATGAGTACTGCTGCTTCGTACATACGGTACGGTACTTGCAGATGAGGCAATTGGTACCAGCCACTGTTTGTGACAAAGCTTTTGTCTCTTTAGGACGAAAAATCAGCACGGGCAGTGTGGTAGCTTCTTCGTAGTTGTAGATAGGTACTGCTGCTTCGTGCATACGGTCAGTGTTGCACCGTTATGGCAGTGCATATCATAGCGGATGAGGCTTGCTTGCGCCGGTGGGGCCGTCGCAGTAGTAGCACTACCGTTGTAGGTGAAGCTACTGATATTGCGGTAGAGCTACTGTCCCAGTCAAAGCTACTGCTGTTGTATTAATAGTACAGCCATTGCTCGAGTGAAAGCTACTGCTGTTCCAGTAGACCTACTATTAATAGTTGTAGGGTAAGTGTGACGGGTGACGCGATATGTATGTTGACCGGTGCTGATCTGCAGTCGAGGTTGTTAAAATGCCGAGCCCGTTCCTAGAGAGCATCCCACTGACGTATGTATGACACAGCGATGTGGCTCTCCTGGTACAGAGTTCTCGAAAAGGCCGTCAAACCTCTACAAACCCCATGAAAACGTTGTTTTGCGTTTTCTAAAATACCACCAAACCACGGTTAACGCTGTGGCAACATTGTTTTGCGTGCTTTTACCTGGTTGCAGGTTTATATACCGCCAAGCCACGGCCAACCCTATAAAAACATGTTTTTCGCGGATTTGTTTTTGTCTCGTGTTGAGTGTTTTTCTAATAGACCATCAAACCATGGCAACCCAACTCTATGACGACCGACAACATCTGCCTTACAAGGGCCGCGGCTTATTACGTGTGGCGTTTGTTTGTTGCTGCCACCTGTGTCAGGTCCGATCGCCCTCCTAGAGGGAATCTATCGCTTCGTGCCATCTCTCGTGCGCATCGACCCAAGTGCCGTCGAACCCCCCCCAAACGCCACCCCGCCGCCGCAACCAACGACGGGGCAAGGAGCCAGAAAAGCAACCGGGGGTGGGGGGCTGGAATGGAGAGAGTTTAGGTCACTTTCTGCCGCGCTAGGGCTGCCCCCCCACGCCCCCGACTCCTCTTCGCTGTCTCCTCGAGGGGTCGAAGGGGAGAGCGGCGACGGCGGCGCAGCAAAAGTGGCCAGCGCTCCAGCGGTTGAATCAAGTTCTGCGACCGCTGCCGATGCTGCTTTTTCCACAGCTCTTGCTGGTCAGACGACGGGGGCGAGAAGAAGGGTTCTTAAGCATCAGGATGGGGAGGAACAGGAGGAGGAGGCGTTTTCTCCGTCGAAATTCTGCGCGAGTGCGCGCAGTTAGCCGTGCCGGGCCTGCGCTGTCGCCGAGAAGGGTCTGTGCGGTTTATCTGCCGACTCGTGGTCGTAGAAATGACGAAGTGAGGGTGTACTACCAGTACGATACTCATACTCACAAGGGATGTGTTTAGTAGGGTGCATACAGTGGTAGTGGTTCCTCTATAGTGCCGGTTGAGCGGTGCCGGCTGCCCCCTATAATGCCTGTGAAATCGCTTGGCACATAGTGCCGGTTGAGCGGTGCCGGCTGCCCGCTATAATGCCTGTGAAATCGCTTGGCACGTATGAGAGTAATCAGTGTGGCAGTGTTCAGAGCAGTGCCGGTTGCCGCTAAAGTGCTGGTATTGTTGACTAGTGCATGCCGGCACTATTGTGTAGAGCGACCATTAATGCACTCTGGGGTACCCGGGTACGGACTCTGGTTGTCCAGGCCAAACTCCGGTAGAGCGAGCAAGGTGCTGCGGCGATCGCCGATGTAACAGACGGGAAAGGAGCAGACCAAAACGTGTTCATGTCAGGGCTGACTTCGGAGTGCAGACTCTCGGCATAGATGTGATTAAACGGCCCGCTCCTTTATCTTGGCGTCGTCAAGCGCCGAGTGTGTGTGTGCTGCCAGGCAAGGTATCGGGGTGCCCCCAGAGTGTATGCGTAGTACCGTGAACACATCCTTGCATGCTTCGTAAGTATACCACATTACAGCAGTGGTCCCTCGATAGTGCCGGTTTGCCCGCTATATTGGTACAACAGTAGTGGTCCCTCTATAGTTCCAGTTTGCCAGCTATAGTGGTAGTGCCTGTGGAATGAATCGCTTGGCACAAACGGGATTAACCGGTGGGGTGGTGTGCGGAGTAGTGCCGGTTCCAGCTATAGGGCCGGTATTGTTGGCTGGCGCATACCGGCACTATAGAGTACTGGTATGGCAGCAACCGGCACTACTACTGCTGTAGTGCAAGAACTACAGTAGTGATGGCACCGTGAGCTGATGCCAGTGCCACATCGGGGCAAAAAGAGGCTTATATTCTCGAGACACATGGATTGCTGCTGTGGAGGCAGGATGTTGGGGTGCAATCGCCTGATTGGTCAATTGTTTAGGGCAACCGGATAGCAGTCGCGTCGTTGTGGCCGGCGCCGTACTTTGGGGTGCACCCGCCACTGCTATTCTATTGTACCTGGTGTGGTGTCGATGACCATTGATTGGGTGTTTAGGCGATGGTACCGACATATATATCGATTGACCGTAAGATGTTACCGGTGAACATCCGTCAATACATTCGTTGGTGGTTCTGATGTTCATGTTGATGTTACCATCACTGTTGTAATCGTCGATTTTCGATGTTTCTGTAGCTTTCCGGTAGCTGCTCTATCATATGTTTAGTGCTACTAGTAGCAGTAGTGTATAGTGTAAAGCCGGAGCGTACCGCTATCATCGCGGAATGACGGCCAAGGGGCAGCATGCGTTCTCTATTCCCCATGACGTTTACGGCTGTAATGCTGCTATCGTACTGGTACGTATAAGTATATACCCACCGAAGGTGTCGTCTTTGTACGTATATAGGCCGATCATTGATAGGATGGGAGTGAGATTGGACTGGAGACTCGGGGACCTGACTTACGCCGTTATTTTTTTCCGTTCCGGTATTATTGGCGTGCGTGGCTACAAAATAACGCTGAACTCTATTTTGTTGTTACAACATAGCGCGTGCAGCCCTCTGCTTTGTTTTAGACAGCGCACGACCTTGCCCATCGAGAAGCAATCGCCGAAATAGTGGCACCAGTTTATGGTTTCGTTTCGCTACGGGCGCGTACAAGGCTTGCGTGGAGGGTCGGGGTGTACTTTTCGCTGGCTAGTTATTGTAGAACGGGGCAGTCGCAATGAGCATGCACACCTCGGACAGATCAGACAGATCAGACAGATCGTTAAAATCATTCCCACTTGATGATTTACATATTCCAGGATAGATTATCTGTATGATCTGGCTCATGTCGGCGGTTGGGAGCCGTTTTGTCTGCGTGATCTAGCACACGTTTCCTGGGTTTGATCTATGTGTTCTATGCAGATCCTGCACAACCAGTCACAGCGGCAGGCGAGGAACTGGATGATCTAGATCATGATCTATCTGTAGATAGATATATCATGATATGTTCGAGGTGTGTACTGTTCCCCTACGCCGGCTGCCAAACGGCCTGCCGTCACGTCGTCATGGGGGCAACTCGAAAGCCTCCTTGAAACCCCCGACTCTCATTACTGGACATACTACATACAGTAGTATAGGCATGTCGCTCACGCTGCTGTGAAGGACATCGCCACCTCTGGCAATCGAGGGGGCTGTGGTCGCTTGACTCGACTGACCGCCGTGTACAGCTACTACTGTTGTAGTGTGCATCGGCATAACAAGGGTGTCGGGCGTGGTGCATGGCCAATCTCTCTTCGGCCGTAGTGCAACAGTCAACAGTAGTAGCGATCGCCTGACGTTGGCACTGTTAGGTACGTTCTACTGTAGTTTGATTGTACGTTCTACTGTAGTTTGATTGATTGATTGATTGATTAAATGATTGATTAAATGATTGATTGATTGATTGATTGATTGATTGATTGGCTGATTGCTTGATTGATTATTTGCTTGATTGATGGGTTGATTGGTTGATTGATTGATTGATTGATTGATTGATTGATTGATTGCTTGATTGATGGGTTGATTGGTTGATTGATTGATTGATTGATTGATTGATTGATTGATTCGGCTGTTGAAGCATGGCCTGTTCCTATGAATACGTCGTATCACATGATATTGTATCGGCGGCGTGGGGCGGCACGCTGAGCGGAGGACACCGGGATCCAGATAGGAAAGGAGGAGCATTGACGGAGGAGCATCGACGGGCGTGCTACGTCACGCTCGTTCGGTTTGATTTGTTTTCTCCAAATATTAGAAGGGCACCTCACAATAACAAAAAAAAATATCGTTACAAAATTCTCGACACAGGTGATATTTTCAAATCACTCATCACTCATGATGCGAAACAAACACACTTCCGATTAGAGCGTGACGGGGGGGCAGATGGACGCGTGACCCTCCAGCGCCGCACTGAAATCTAGACCATCAAGTCTCGGAGTAAGGCTGAGGGCGCGCCGCACATCTCCTTGCGTTTCCCTTCGGACACGGTCCCTACCCAAGCTGCACGAACTCCTTGCTTCGTGTGGGCAATGGTGTGCTGTGTTCCCTGCACATTATATTCAAGTTAATCAAGTCTGAAAACCAAAGCATCGTAACAATTTTATTATCACGTTCTCAGGGGTACCCGAACAAAAACAACATCTCCGAAACCACACACCCGCCTATTTCCGAGGCGTAGACAGGGGGGGGGTCCTACTAAAACCAAATTAAGGCTGGTTGTCACTTTTTTCTGTCAAGATTGGCAGTGCCCAACCTTAACCCTAACATGTATGATATCATCACAATTATCATGACAATATCATGATATCAGACCACCACCACCAACACACCTCGATCGCCATACAGTACAGGACACCTTCAGGAATAAGAAACAGGAAAATAAGAAAGCCAGACTGACATTAAGAGGAAAATAAGAAATTCGGAAGTCCTTATCTTGAAATTAGTGTAGAAAGCACCCTCTCTTACATCAAAAAGAAATCCAGCCAGGACATAATTTCCTGTTTCTTATTGGGTGTCCTGTACTTGACACGCGCCGCGGTTATCTAAAGCCAGAATAACCGCACGCCTCATCCATCCAACTTTTACACAATACTAACACATACCGGTAGGGGACAGCAGGGCAACGCTTATCGTTGGGTCTGCTCTACAATCAAGTTCATCGAGTCCCAAAACGGCTAATAGGCACAGCATTGATACATCAATAGTGTACAAACAACACAAACCCTATACAACGGAGAAGTCACACCACCAGAATGCGCCATTGCACCAGCGTCACTGGGATCATGGCCGTCGCCCCAAAGACCAGACACGATCCGATACCACTGAAGCATCCTCAATATCGGCAAACGCTGCACGGCCTCCGTACCACTCCAACTCCGCGTGAGGCCACTGTATCCACAAGGCGACAAGAAGCAGCAAAGGCATGGAGGGAGGGGGGGGGGGGGGGGGACTCATGTTGTGCATGGCCGTAGTCATATGACCATAGACCTCGCACCCCTACAATGCCGGGAAGGAGCACGTTGGGTTTTCACCAACCAGGAGAGGGGGGGGGGGTGAACTCATATCATGCGTGGCCGCAATCGTATCATGCGTGGCCGCAATCGTATAATCATAGGCCCTCGCATCCCTAGAATGCCGGCACGGAGCACGTCGGGGTTTCACCAACCAGGCAGGCATTGCTTGCACCAAGCGCGAAGTGCCATGAGGTGTTGGACGTGTCGCATGAAGGGCGAGCTGCACCCTACTGAGAACCGCTTGTGAGGCGGAATTTCTTGCATATGCATGACAGCGTCAAATTAGTTGATGTGTTTCTGGTGGTGTGGGGGGTGGGCGTTCAAGACGATACAGAGCCTATTTGGATGCTTTATCGATATCCTCAGGATCAAACTACAATCTCTCGTAAAACGTCCGCCATGTCTTAACATTGCCATGTCTGGGTAGCAACATTTCACGGCCATGACCGAGGTCTGATGTAAAAGTAAAGGCTCGAATCGGTGCCAATTAAGTGGAATACGCCCGCACCAGGCACTACCGATATGGTGAATCCCGGAGAACACGAAAAAAACACGTTGTCATAGCAAAACCGCAGGGTGTTGCACTGTTGCACTCCGCAGAGAAACTCACCATTCCGGAGCTGCCGAACTGTGCCATCGAGCTGAACGCTGGCTCCATGCCGTCGAACAAGAGGTCTTCTTCTGTAATACGTTGCTGCTGCACTTTCGAAAGGTGCTCCTTGCTCACCTTCGTGCAAGTGTTTGGTATGTAAAGCCAGAAGATAAGCGGTGTCAGCGAAGTGAGAATTAATCGGATGTCGTACGTTTCGGCGCGATTTGTTTGCTAAACAAATGTCTGTTTGTTTTTCTGGCGGGCGCAGAATCTCAAAGCGTTGCGATGGAGTTCAACATGTATATGCATGCGCAAGGGCGGGTGGCAGAGAGATCTAGGTACATAGGTGCTTTGGTCAAGATGTAAAATCTACATGACCCATCTTTGGACATAACAATATTAGTTGTATGCCCGAACAGCAGGATAGGGATGTCGGGAGACTACTTCACAGCCAACTGCAGTTTGCTGACCTGTTCTACTGTGCTTCAATGTACCAAACTATACTGGTGTGCTGAACAACAAGCACAGGGGAGCGGAAACGTCAAACGCATGCATCCCTGCACGTTTTTCCTCGCCAGAGAGAGAGAGAGAGAGAGAGAGAGAGAGAGAGAGAGAGAGAGCAATGGGCAAGCCCTCAAGCCCCAACCATTCTCCGTTCTTCCGTGCTGCAGGCAATAGCACGTGAGCGCCAGGGGACGCGATTTTCGAACAAGGTATCGTGGTCGTCAACATGACCATGCCCACCTTCAGTCTGGCCAATGGGAACGATTTCCGCGATCGTTCACAGCGGTGCGACAACGTTGTACGCCTGCTGTGGATTTTTGTTGGAGGGCTGTATTCAAGTAGGAGCCTTGGCCCAGCCTCGACCAAAACGCTTGACCCTTTTACTATTAGTGTTACGGGGGGCTATAGGAAATACTACCAAATACTACGAAATACTAGGAAATAGGACCAAACCTTACTAAAAATAGGTTAAAATTTAGGTTTTTGTGTGTACCGGACCAAACATTGTTAGTAAAAATAGGTATATATATATAGGTCTTATTTACTACGAAATACTAGGAAATAGGACTAAACCTTGTTAGTAAACATGGGGAAATATATACGTTTTCGTGTGTACCGCAGGTCCCATTTACTACTATTACTAGTATTTACTATGCTCCGTGCAGTACTGCTTGTCCAATCTGTTTTCGGCTACTAACTTTCGAAATACGACGAATTGCAAGACAAGCTGACCACAGTCGTGATCACCAGCGCTGAGCGAACAAATATTGTTTTAGCAGGCATTTTTTTTCGGCCACACTAAAATCAAGTAAGTTACAGGTTGTCGAGGGCATAATCATACGTAGCCAAATCGCCTATTTTGAACAAAAAGTGTGAATATTTAGCGACACACCGTTCCAATCAAAAACAAAAAAAAGAGTCCCCTGCAGGTCAGTGAATGGAATCGTTTGGCAACCACTATTTCTATTTATGTTGGGTAGAAAAAGAGTCCCATTGAATTTTCCATGACGTCTCGGGTCCAATTGTTTGCCCGTTTCTTCTCCAATTTTTTATGTTCTATTAAATTGAAAGAAAAGTCCCCTGGGGAATCTCAAGGGCTGTTGTAATCCGTTGTTTAAATGATACTACGAAAAGTACACAGTTCACCCCATTGAAATATCATGTTTTCTGTTTTTTAGGCATAAAGATGCAAAAGCAAGTACCTTTTTGTTTTCCAGAAACACCTGCGCGGAAGAGCAAGCGTTTTAGAGGTGTTTACGAAATTTCGATCGCGTATCGATACTAGGAGAAACATGTCCCTTAAGTGCTGCGGAAAATGTAGAAAACAAATCTGCACGGACTATATGGTCCCGCGTAATAGTGGTGCACTGTACATAAACCTAAATCTGACTCCAATTCCAAGTAAAATGTCCCCCCAACGAGATTGCAGCCCTAATAAGCCGCATGCCTTAAGGGGTTAAAATATACCGTAAACCTAACTTTAACCTTAAAAATCTCGGCGTGGACTATCAACCATTTCGTCCAAGCCGGACCAAGTCGCAAGTACTTCTGGGCTGTCGTTGGTCACCTGCTTGCCCTTCCGCTTAGGCCTGGGCGGTGGGGCGTCCAAGGACACAGGAACCAGGCCCTCGAACGTCCTCGCTCGGGGGGGTATGTTGACGACACTTGCCGCTGCCGCCCGAGAACCTGCCCCGGCCGGCTCCTGAACCGCACCGGCATCGAACTCCTGTAAAAAAAAGACAAGACAGCAGGCAAACGTGACTAGGCTTGCATTCAGTATGCTCGCAACTCTTTCGACAAAATTGGGCGTAAATAATAGCGCAAAAACTATTCAATAGAATAACTTTGGGGGGCTTTGTTTCGAGAATAGGCAACGTACTTTAGTGGAGATATGGCAATAATAGCACGTCACGTGTTTGACGTTCATTAACCATTAAAAGACATAAAAGGAGCAGAGTGGCTGTAATCCTGACGTGACAGACAGACAGATAGACAGACAGCGGCGCATCAATACCAATACTGCTGTGACATATGTAGTTGCGTGGCAGGTAGCAGCTTGCGGCAAACAGGGCCCATCGTGGCACACTGCAGTTGGGCCTGATACATCGCCGGGGGTGACGAGCCTATCGGGGCGATCGAATCCTGGCACATTGGTGGGGGGTCTGGCAATAAAGGCAACATAAGAGGGTTGCTTACCACTTACAGTATTAAAACAAAATGGTTGATACACACTGTGTACGAGTCAGCTATAACTAACCCTAACCCTAACCTCAAGCCAGTCAGATCAACCCTAATTATGACCCTAAGCCAATCAAATCAATCAGACCAAATCTAAAAAAAATGTGGTAAGCCCTACTGGAAAATAAAGCAAACGCCATAATCGGCACGCACGTTGCAGTCTACCTACCGGTAAGTATGTCTCTGTTGTCGAGCTGCAGTTGCTGCATAAACGGTCCAGAGCCGAACTACGTGAACCCCTCTTGCACTGCGCCCACGTTTTTTGGAGAAAAACTACTTGATATTAGCGTGGGACCCTTTTCTCAGTGCTAAAAGGGTGAAGGTGCATGAGACGATCCGCACCGCTCAAAATACGACATAAAACAAGCAGCCAGCTACACGCGCGCGCCTGCACCGCACGGTTAACGATTACTTATATACGTGTCAACTATAAATACTACTGGTAGTATATTTATCCCCACCTCCCTCATTCGACGCTCTAGCGCAGCCTGTTCCACGGCGGTCGACCACAAGGATGCCTCCTGCAGCTTCGACGGAGGAACGAACACGCTCGAGTCGCCACCCGCGTCCACACCATCTAGCGCACGACCTCTGCTACCGCGCGTAGCTCCCCCCCACGTCTGTCTCAGGCGCCGCGGGCCAGTGGCAGCCGAGTGTGGTGCGGGTGTCGGAGCAGGAGGCGGGGGCCGCGGAAGTTCAAAGTCACCGTCATAGTCCTCCTCCTCGTAGTCTTCCATATCTTGGTCTGTGCTGTAGTACGACTCTTGGAGTCTGTACACCTGTCGTGGGATGAGGAGGAGGGGCCGGGGGGGTGGAGGAGGTGAGGTGTTGGGGTGCGTATTCGAATGAAGCTGTCAAAGCTGTCAAGAGCTGCCAAAGGCTGTCAAAGCTGTCAAAAGCCGCGGACGAGTGCTACGGTAATGGTAGCACCAGTACCAACACCTGGAACTTATGGAGCTCCTCATTTGAGGGGGGACCATAGCTTACCCTACCCTACCATACCGTACCATACCATACCATGCCCTACCCTACCATACCATGCCATACCAAAGCGTACCATACCACACCATACCATACCATACCATACCATACCATACCATACCATACCATACCATACCATACCATACCATACCACACCACACCATACCACACCACACCACACCACACCATACCATACCATACCATACCATACCATACCATACCACACTACACACTACACCACACCATACATACCATACCATACCGTACAATAGCACCCAAGCGCTGACTTTGAGAAAAAAATTCAGATAAGTCCTGGTACACACAAGCCCATCGGCTATTAATAGTTTACCAACCAAAAATATAGCAAAACACACATCAGACTAAAAAAACATTGGGTAGCTCCACAGTTGCAATGGTTGAAGAGACCTGTCAGTGACAATATTGTCAATGGTTACGCTCAAAAGTGCAATCCCTGACTGCAACCCCTAATTGCAACCCCTAGTTGCAAACCCTAATTGCAAACCCTACCGTAGCACGGCTCTGCCGCTATGCTGTGTAGGCTTGCGGGGGGAGAACAACGGTAGGACCCATGGGCATATATAGCACGAAACCCCCTGGAAACAGGGAAGCTGTACTGCACACAGAGAGTGCTCAGATTTCAGTGTCATGACGGGGTATGTATGCGTCAAGAGCATGTGTGGCGGATTTTTCCGTCAGCAGACAACGAACGGCATCCCGAACGTGTTAAAAAAAAAAGCAAGAGCACCGAGCCGCATCATCAAAAACAGCGCTTGACACGCAAGGTAGTCGCCACGAAATTTTGAGATCAACACGAGAGGCGAAATCTCATGAACATCGAACGAATGCGGGTGCCGCTGTTCTACTGTAGCTACTGCTAAGCACCTGCTCTGCCGGCGCGAAGCTAACACGTCGGGGAGCTGCCGGCCGAACCCCCGGGAGAGGCGCTTCTCCTCTCACGATCGGTTCCTCCCCGACTGCTTCGCCCCCTTCAGGGTCCTTCCGGCCCTTGGCGTCAGTTGCTGCCCATCTGGAGAAAGGGTCAGACGGGTCCCGATTTTCTTGATCGTCCCGTGCATCAGCGACTGGTCTGCCGTACCTGTCGGTGTCGAGCCGCGAAGCCTGTGTCTTCCCGGCGGGGGACTCATCTGGTGTCACCACCGCCGCCGCCGCCGCTGCCGCCGGCGGCGACTGTGCGGATGGCGGTCTAATCGGATGCGTGGGGAGTGATGTGGTCGGCCAGATGCGGAGATTTCCCTCTCGTGTGCAAGTTCGAAGAACCTCTTCCTCCCGCTCCCCGTCCCCCTCCCCCTCCCCGTGGCGGTGCGAGTGTTCATCGCCCGCTAGTTTCCTCTCCGAAGCGAAATCACACAGAACCGGGCGCGCCCCCAAGCGACACTCGACCACCAGCTCAAACGGTCGGGGCTCGGCGCCGCTCGTAGCCCCGTCCTCGGCATCACGCTGGGAGGGCTGCCTTTCTTCTACGACGTCGGGATTGTCTGCGCGGGGTGAAAGCGGTCGGTACGTCCGTATGATGCCATCGGCGTCTGCCACAGCAATCAACTCCTGCGGGGTGGGGTGGGGTGAGCGAGAGGGGGCACGATGGCGGCATAGCGGGCACGGCGTTGTTTCGTTCGTGTGTCCATGATATAGTGAGAGCGGGGGTTGAAACGGCCATCGACTTCGCCTCCGATGACCACTTACGATTTGCTACAGCAGGAGAAAATTCCATTATTCAGATGCGAATTTTCTGTCGGCTCTGACAGTGTAGATGGCGGTACGACACCAAAACGAACTAAAGGGCGGCATGGAGACTAAGAGGCGACTTCAATCAGATGTACTGATTTTTATGTCGGCTCTGACAGTGTAGATGACGGTTCGACATCAAACAAAACAGTGGACGGCATGGAGACTAAGAGGTATGGCGGAAATATTGCGCCCGAGCGTTGACCCACCGCAACCACCGCAACCCAAATGTCCGACAACTATCGTCGCACCACGTCGCAAGAACGTGGCATACAGTCCACCGGAGCTGAACCAGTAGAGCGCTTCCTAGAGAAAAACCAGTGGCGACAGGCATAAGGCGCCCCACCCAACGAGTCGAGCAGACGATGTCCACTCGTTGTGGCATACAGGGCTACAAACACCATCCTCAATCGTTGGCTGCAGAAACGCACCTGCTCTCGACTGCAGCTGACGCGCTCAATGGACCTCCTGGTGTGCTGAAACTTCATCACAACCACGCCCAGCTCCGCGTGACCATCGGCGGGGTGTGAGACACTGTTCCATACATCACTCTCGGTTCTACTATCGGTGCCTGGTGTACCCTCGCCTGTGTTTGAGGGGTCACGAAGCCTGAACGCAAACACCGTACCCTCTGTGGTGCCCGCAAGCACGAGCGGGGTTTGGTACGACAATGAAGACGCCAAGCAAGACACCTGAACAAAGACGGGGAAGAGGTCAACACAAGCAGACCCGCAACGAGAAGCGGACGCGGGCTTCTTGTGTCTAGGTGTCGAATTGGGGTGAACAAATTGACGAGAAATGCCAAAAGGGGGTTGCAGGAAGCAAAACCATCACGCGTTGTCGGCCAGTACGCCCGCTTGTACTCTACTTAGCCATCTGACAGGAACCAACACACCAGTCCGAAATATCTCAAAGGCGAAAAAGGCTGCTGCGGTGCGCGATAGACAAGTGCGTGTTTGGAACCATTGAGGAGCTGCACGCGCGGAATAAAGCGAACTTCACTTGGGGAACACCTGGACACCTACGAAGGGCACACGATGGGGGGTCCTTCTGGAAGGCGTCGGTGCTGCTTAGGCGCGGGGCGCGGCAACAAAGAGCTTCTCCGCGCGAGGCCGCCGAAGGCCTCTGCGCTTTATCCACCCCCCACCCCACCGCTATACTTTGAGTGACATGGTGGAGGAGGGAGATGAGGGACGACAGCCCTAGTAGTCGGGGGAAATACCTGAAAGCCCCCCACAAGCATATCCGTCAGAAGCTGAACGTGCAGCTCTACGTTGACGTGGTCGGCGTGGGGGTTATCCTCCCTTCGCTCTAATAGCGCGGTAGCCCTCCACAGCCGAACAACGCCACCTGTGAAGCGGAAACGAATACATGGAAATTGCTTAGAACAGGAGGAGGAATCGACCGACCCAGGGTTCCGAATGTGTCCTATTCATGGGTAGCACCCCGAAAAAAGAATGATGACGGACACTACGTACGTACATCGAAGGCAACACGAGGACGTGCGCTGTTTTAGAAGCCTGCCACTGTAGAGGTGAACCTAAGCTTTTCGAGGCGCCTCATTCCAGGAGCGGCAGTACCTCACCACCTAAACGCATCAAACTGTAGCATACGCCTGATCCTTTCAGTAACAGTACTGCAATGCACATGTACCTAAATCTGAGTCTATTAATAGTTGAAGTGCTTTGTGTCGACAAAGGGATAAGGCATGCCTAAACGGACTAGCCCAGTGAACAGCACCATAGCCTAGACATGCTGGACATGCTGGACATCTAACGAATACTACAGTACTGTGAAATACAAAAGGGCTTCCAAGGGTAATATTAGGCACGAGGTACTGCTGTAGTCCCCCACTTTAGAAGCCCTGTCGGTGATAAATACTGCCTCATGTGGCCAAACATTACTACATAGTATACGGTCGCCCCGGTGGTCTAACTGGTAGCCACGAAGCCTGTAGGGCCGGATGTCGAGGGTTCGATTCTCCCCATGAAGGTTTTTATTCTCAAATGACACCGACTGTCGAGAGCGAATATTATAGCGTGGGTAAGCAAAATCCGACGAAAGTTGACGAGGGAAGAAAGTGCTGAAATCTTCTCGCGATAAAAACCAAGGCAAGAACCGTAGTGGGGGGGGAGGGAGAGGAGCCTACTTTGTGACCCCGGATCTGAGTTACGACTAGGGAGGGAGAAAGACGGAAGTGCGAAGAAAATGAATGGGATGGAAAAAAAAAAAAAAAAATACAACATACCGTAGTGTATATCATACCGGTAGTATATATCATAATATGCATACCATAGTATATATCATACTCGTAGTGTACATCATAGTATATATCATAGTATATATAATAGTATATATCATAGTATATATCATAGTATATATCATAGTATATATCATCGTATATATCATAGTGTATATCACAGTACATATCATAGTATACTTCGAAGTATATCACAGTGACTCTCTCAGAATGTGGGAGCCATGTCACAAGCAAGCAAAGGGGCGGACGGCGTCGCCTCATTTCTCCCCCCCTTCCCACAGAGCGGGGGGCATCAGCCACCATCCTCACCTTCGCCCCCCGATATGAAAAGCGCCGAGCTTCCCCCCGTGTCACCCTCCGCCGGTCTGAAGCTCCCCTCCACGTGGCTGACGGCCAAAACGCCTCCCTCGTGTGCCGATCGCACCACCTTCGCTGCAACGTCCACTTCAAGCGCTCCTTCCCCGACAGGGCGTTCACTTGGATAAGCGCTGCCGTGGTGGCTACCGGGATGGATGCCGTCGCTTCCTCGGTGCAGGAGCCGAGCGCACATCGTCCCAGATTCGTCGCCGGACAGCAAGAGGACTCCCCGGCTGTCGATCGCCAGGCATCGCACCTGGAATGTTTTTAACGTGAGAGGTATATATGTATACAGTAGAAGCGTCGATCACACCAAAGTTATTTCTTTGAAAAAGGGTGAAAGGGGGCGGTGAGCGAGAAGCAGGCAAGGGTTCGCAAACAGGAGGTGCTGACGATGGAAACTAACACGTTTGCTACGACGGCATCGTATTGTATTCTAAATAGGTTTTGACAGCTCAAGGGGGCCTGGTGGACAAACTATAATATAATGAATTGAACATGTTGAAACATCGCGACGAAAGGAGCGGCCTTTAGATAAGGGAGCAGGTAACGATGCCAAGGCATTGCGGCACCCACGAAAGCCAGAAGGTGTACAGTACAGGCCAAATACGATGCTATGGTTGACGGTTGACGGCCCTTTCGCCCCATGACGGACAGCCGTCGAAGACATACGTCAAGGACAGCCGTCAAGGAAATCCGTCGAAGACATGCGTCAAGTACATACGGCAAGGATATACGTCAAGGACATACGTCAAGTACATCCGTCAACGACATCCGTCAAGGACAGCCGTCAAGGAAATCTCCACACTGAAGTTAGTACATTACGCATAAAGATGTCGTGACAGGTCAAACATTGACCGTCAACCAAAGTGTTTAGTGCATACAGCTGTCGTGTCGGGACCCAGGGGATCGACTTGTAACCCATTAGGGCAACTTTAGGCATGCGGCTTATTAGGACTGCAGTCTCGTTGTGGGGACAAAACACTTGGCATTAGAGTTATAGTTAGGTTTATCTTGGAATTAGAGTGCACTCCTAAAGGGGCCAACACTACTACTACTACTACTACTTCGCTGCCTCATGTGAAACGTTCCATTGAAGCGGTCAACACGTCAACACTCTCCATCCCCCCACCCCGAAAACAAACGCGCACAAGTATCGCACGTACACATGTGTCATGAGCACCCCTCTCCCCGACTCGCCTGCCCTTCGTGCCCATCCAACGCCACCACCCGAGAGCCGTCCAACAGCCCGAACCGCCCCCCTGCCGCGTCCCCCGATGGATTCGATCGCGCTGAAGCGAACTGTCGGGGTTTCACCTTAGGGAGGCTCGTCAAGAGCACCCTGTTCGACCACCCCTGAACGAACAGTAGCTCTCCGGCGTGACCGGGCACGAAGGTCACCTGGGACCAAGCGTGATCTAGCCGCCGCGCCGGGGCGGAAGCGATCGGAGGCGCGTGCCGCGCGCCGTCTTCTCCCCTGCGACCCCAGAGGTGCACGGGGAGGGTATTGAAGTAGACCGCATAGCTGCCCGCGACAGTGTCCGCCTCTGCCGGGAAGGGACGGGGGTGTTGTGGGAAGCTAGTGAGACAGGGTGCTGCGGGAAGCTGGTGCGTTAGGGTCTTGTCGAGAGAAAATGCGTTATGTACAGAGTTTGTTGTGCCGTGAGAGAACGGAGCATTCTCGCTGGAGGTATACACGTATACTTCATATGATAGCTCGTGTGGATTCATGCGGGCTTTACTGAGGGCTAATAAGAGAGGCGCTCCGTATTCTTAATTGGTGTGGTAGTCTGTGGAATGGAGTTATGTTGTTGTTTGTTGTTGGTAGTGGTGGTGGTGGTGGCGGTTGTGTCGGTGGCGTTGTTGTTGTTGGTGTTGTTGTTGGCGGTGGTGGTGGCGGTTGTGGTGGTGGGTGGTGGTGTTTGTGGTGGTGTTGGTGGTGTTGGTAGTTGTAGTGGTAGTGGTAGTGGTGGGGGTGTTGGTGGTGTTGATAGTGGTGGTGGGTGGCGGTGGCGGTGGCGGCGGTGATGGTGGTGCTAGTGGTGGTGGTGTAAACAGAACATCAGCCGCTAAAGTTGACCAACTGGAGGTCTTTCAGCGGCGCGCCCGCAACAAAAGCACCACCAGACATTTTTTTGCCAGCACAGCATACCGGTACCTGCTGTTAAATGATACCTGGTACCAGGTATGTCACTATTAATACTAACACCGCACTAAAGTGCTACGAGTACTACAACAGTAGGTAACCTGCAACAGTACGAGGGTTTTCTTGCAACGAGTTACCTAGCTCGCGCTGCAAGACCACGAAGGACCCGTCGACTCCGCAGAGGCCAACCATGCCCGGATTGTTTGGGTCCCAGCAGCACGCCGCCACCTGCGCTGGCATAGAAACCGACCTGTGGAGCAGTCGGGGTGTCGGTTGTTCCCAGGCGGCCGAGCAGCCAAGCAGACAAAAAGACAGGCAGACAAGCCGGCAAGTACCAGCGTAACAGGCAAGGGACACGTGAGCACGTGAGATACAGACACGACAAAGTTAAGCGACAACGTAAGGACAAAGGGTAGACGGAGCAAACATCGAGGAGCAAGGTTGGGGAGGCTGAGACCAGGGTATGGACGTCGTCATTAGGGGGCGACAAGGACGGCTGTCTCATGCTCATATAATATGTTGATGCTCACATAGAACTGAAACACTGCTGTGATCGTCCATCGTTCGTGTCGGGTAGGTACATCTGCAACTAACTACCGACTGTTCGTTTGACACCAGATACAGCAGAAACAACAACAATACAGCAGTACAGCAGTACTTCAACCAGGAGTGTCGCGTACAACAGCAGTCGGTGTCAAGTGTCAACGTACCAGGCGAGTACCAGGTATCACAACAACCACCGACCACTGGTACCTACCTGGTACGAGCCTACGAGTACCAGTAGACATGGTAACCAACGTACAGAATACAGAATACAGAACGTACAGCAAAGAAGTCAGAAGACATGTCAAGCTAGGCAAACCGTCAGTTGTCAAGGGTGTAGGGCCGAGTGTTCCGTACTCATGTAGTTTTGGTGCCAGTCAAGGCATGTCGAAGCAACGCTGCTATCTGATGTCTCCTGGCATCTTTGACGTATGATGCCAGGTACACACCCGTGGTAATCCCACCGCCTGTCCAACTTATCATATGATTACTGCTGTACGCAACCAGTTTGGTTTGGTATGACGGCATCACCACATGAGGCCTGCAGAAACAACGAAAACAGAGAGAAAGCACCTAGGGAGTGAAAGGGTGGTCATCGATGAGACTAGAGCTCTGGGTCTCCTGCTGTGCCGTACCAGGTACCGGTACGAAGCTGTCCAAGGTTCAAGCAAGCACCTTCTCTCGTCGCAAGTCGAAACGCAACGGCATAAATTGGTCTCTCAAAATACTTTTTTGAACTTTGATCTCTCTCACATGGGATTCTCAGCGCAAAGGCGCAATCCCGCTTCTTCCATTTCGTCCCAAGATCGGACATCGCGGGTCATAGCGGAAGTGCCCAGCTGCAGTTCCAACCCAGCTCCTGCTAGCTCCCTCAGAGCTCGCAGCTATGGAGAGCCTCCGGAGCGACGGCCCGGCCATTTCAAATTTTTCGCCGAACGCGCCCCACAAAATGAATGCCTTGCAGGCTACTATGAACAGATTTTTTACGTTTTTCTGGTCAGTTACCCGGTTACCAGGTACCATTCTGAACGTAAATGTAAGTATCGTTTAGTATTCGTATTAATGATCTTACGTCCCTTATATACTCGTCCATATTGTGTCAGTTACAACACTTTCCAGCAGCACGTAATATACGTGTGTTGCAATCTCGGCCACATGTGGAGCCTACGAGTATGATAGCCCTCGTTGCGAGTGATCCGTTTTCGTATGCCGTGTAACGTGCAAGGTAGCACACCATGTGGAATGAGTTTTCTAGCCAATTCCCTTCAAAGCAAGGGGGGCAAACGCCCAACGCAACGCAATGGTGGCTACGTAGCTCAAGGCTGGCTGGAAAGATCGAGTACGAGATCTTTTTTGACGATGATCAGCGTTTGTTTGTTCGCACTCTCTCCTCCTCCTCCTCGTTGTCGAGAAATCACACAAGAGGGGTCGTGATATACAGCAGTCAGTACTCGTAGCGTGTATGTGGCTTATGGCCTCACGGAGAAGAGAGGCCGCCCTTGTTCCTTGCTCTTGCCCTGCTATGATAGCTCGGGACTGCTTGCACCTTGACATGATTCTCCCACGCGTTTCGCGGGACAGGGGAGAAAAAAAGAAGGCCAACCAGGGCCAGCAAAAAAAAACGAAAATAAACGTCGTCGGCAGGACTCGAACCTGCGCGTGAAATCACAATGGGTTTCTAATCCATCCCCTTAACCACTCGGGCACGACGACCGTTTCATTCGATATATGTGTTCGAAATTATGAGTATATAAATAACTTTTTATTCCCTTGCAACTTATGTCACGATTGGCAAGTACCCTGTGGCCCTGTGCTGTGTGGTGTATCATACCGGTATATGTTTGGTATGATGGTGTGTTAGGCCTTAGGACACCCTTAGGGCTTTGGTGTATCAAAGACACACAGCTTCTGTGACAGACATCACCATCATCATCAATACAGAGCTTATTCAACGCCAAAAAGTTCTACCCTCTCGCAGAGTGAGTGCAAAAACTTGATGTCTAACCTATCGGTCTTGAATCAACTTATTTTCTCGGCGCCATTGTAACCCTGATTGTTCGTTACTCGCTGGACAAGCCCACCCTCTCCACGGTGTTTACTGCTTTTGCTGCCAGAAGTACTATTCATAGTATGATACTACTGTTTGTTGCTGTAAAGTACGGCGGCGGGGAAGATAAAAAGGGACATCTCCCAGGATCATCGTAAAACGATGATGATGGTAATATGTTCTCACCTATATCTGTTTTTTGCAGCCTGATTCATATCATCATCCGTATATTATACCGTAGGTAAGGTGTCACCGTGATGATAATAATAGTTAGTGCTATTAATGATATTAATAGTAAACGCCCCTATCGTCGTCAACGCCCCGGGGCGCTATTTTCAGCGATACTAACAACAGGCAAAATCCGGATTAAGCGCCCCCCGCTGTCAAAACATAAATGTATGTCGAAAAACGCCCCGACCACACAGTAAACGCCCCCCCGTTCATTTTATTGGGGGAAACGCCCCAGGGCCGAGCTGGCAAAAGTCATTTGAGTGTGGGAAATTGAGCTGCTTCCGACGCAGGCAATGGGGGGGGGCTTTACATAGAAAAGTTTATATGTGGGTAGTATATAGGTGCAGTATTAAAGCATTAAATAAAAAAGAAAACAACAGTGTGAGCTCGAGGATTTCGTCGAACCTCATATTTGCTAGCTGAGTGTAATACTTCGATCGCGCGTACTTACGGGCTTTATATATGCATGTTTTCCGCAGCAGCAAAACAGAAAGAGATCAGACGAGGACAGAGAACCAAACATGTTTTTAGACGCGCCTGCCTTTTAAAATTGCCACCTAGCCACCGAACTAAACACCACCGTGTTATCATGTACCAGGTATCGGGGTGTGGCGTGTATATCAACTCGTGCCGATGTGCACGCGATGGTGATGGGATCGCTTACTGGTGAACAGGTAAGACACAGCCCAGCTTCCCCAAGAGTTTGAGTTGTCAGTGCCTTTGTCGGTGCTGGGGGCCTTGTCAGTGCTGCTGGGTTGCGACATGACCAACACCTGCTGCTGTTTGTTGCTGTGTGTGTTTTTTCTTGTTTTGTTATTTTCGTATCACCCCGGGGGGCGAAACGCTTCGAACTACGTATGTTTTCAGAAAACGCCCGGGCCACATGGTAAACGCCCCGGGGCGTATTTTAACGGGTGCAAAATCATAGCGCCCCACCAGGGGGCGTTTACTACAGTAGCAATACGACGGGTGTGCGATGCCCATTCCTCCACAGAAATACACGACACGAAACCCAACAGCCTCAGGAAATGCCATCGTGGATACACGACAGGCTCAACGCCTTGGGGAACGAACATGAAAATCAGCGGAGAGCTTTGCCGGTGCTCCTCTTGCAGTAGGGGAGAAAAGGGCGTCATACAAGACAGTAGCTATGAAATGGACCCGCGGGTAAAGCGAATCACGTGATCTCGGCAACGTTTTTATACTCCATTTTTACTGCGGAATACTCTCTCCGTCGTTGTGATTTTGCCGCCGAACGGGTTTTTAACTCTCAGTCACTTGGTCTCGATTTCGCGTCAATACGTGATGAAGCGGGATGGTGCTTTAATATGTACCTGGTAGCGGTCATTGCCATGTAGATACTGAAAAAAACACGAGCGCCTCGCGTAGACAACTGTTTCTTGTTAGTTGACTGTGTGTTCTTGGTTTGCAGAAACTAACTGGTTCGCTCAAACTCCAACCAAACAAAAAGGTTTCGCTCTTCTTCGCGGGATCTGGTCATTCATTCTTCATTCACAAACCCTACAAACCCAGGGCCGTCTACGATGTCGGGTCAAAACTCGTGGGTCGGGTCGGATGGGGTAACCTACACCGACCCAACTCGATCCGTGATATTTCGAATAAATCCTGATCCCATCCGACCCGACCCGACCCGATCCGACCCGACCCGACCCGACCCGACCCGACCCGACCGGACCCGGCCCGTGAGTTTTTGAAGGCCTCCTGGACCGACCCGTGGGTCGGGCCATCATCCATGAACAGCTTTGCACAAGCCTATGTAGAATTTTTACACATTGGCTCCCGCTGACCATCTCCGCACCCATATCGGCTACATCCATCCGATGACACCCATATCGGCTGCATCCATTACTACAAGTAAACTATTACTATTCCGACCATCTCTAACTGGCGGTGCAGGCCTAGAGCGGTGCCCGTGCTTCCCGCCGTATTTACAAAGGTATGCCGCTACGAGTGACACAATCAATTTAACATTTCACCCGTCTCTCTGCCTATCGCTTTCTTCGTCGCTAGCACTCCCACTACTGCTGTTCGTACACGGTGTCAGCGCACGCGTCGCCAGCTCTTCCTCTTCCTCTGCTCGTGCTCGTGCTTGCGCTTGCCTTGACGGTGTCCACGAAGAGCTGCTGCTGCGGCGAGGCGCTCGCACCACGCGAGTGAGAGCAATCTCAAACTCGTCACCGCCACCGGCACCGCCGCCACCGCTCGTCACCGCCGAAGCACCTCTGCCGCCTTCTGCACCTCCAACAGTGTTTCGAACATCGCCTGTACCAACACCTCCAGGCGGCGGATTCCGGGGGGCGGCAGGCAAACCCACGGGAAAATCTTCCCCGCTGAAGAGCTGCTCGAACGCCGCAAGCGAAGGGCATACCGAGCTGCGGGTGCCGCTGCTCCCCCCCCCACCCTTGCCCCGACTGCGAGAGCGACCAGACCCCTCGCATCGACCACCTCTTGCGCTGCTCTTGTTGAGGCCACCTCCAGCAGAAACATCGTCTAAATCTAGGTCTACATCATCGCCAGCGGTTCTCGCGTTCGGCGGTTCCATTTCGGGGGGCGACGAGGCCGGGTCATCGAAGTCGCTTTCGTCGCTGTCTATCTCGCAGATGTCCCCTGGGCTTCCTTGTCCTCCGCTCCTTCCTCCTCCTCCTCCTCCGCGCGAACCCTGTGACCCTGACAGAGTGATCCCTCCACCGAAGCTGACAAGCCGTCGTTGCCCTTGCGCCTCTTCAAGCGACCTACCACAGTTTTGCCATCACAGTGCCATCAAGAGCAAGGGAATAGATGGGTTACATGCGTCATATTCACCGCAACGGTTCAAATTTCGCGCAATAGATCCGTTTCTCGGACCCGTCGACAAAGACGTACCCAGTCATTAAACCTTACCCGGTAGTTTCTACGAGAGGGTGTATGTACCGCGTCTCCTAAAGAGGTGAGATGATTGTTTGACAGCATGCTACTCATTACTGAACGGAGCATCTTGTATTCTGGGGTACAACACTCACAGCAAGAAGGTTTCAATGCACGCGATAAAGAAGACAAGATTAGAAAAAAATGGAAGCGCTAACGTTCAGCTGCCAACCAGTTAGTTGAGAACCCCCGGCTCGAGAAACGTTTGGGTTCCATTTTCGCTTTCAGGCGCTTCGCTTCAAAACAAATCACATAATCGTGTAAGGTACGCTCAAACATATTTGAGCAGGGTTGATGCCCAACACCCATGCGCCATCTTCACGTTCACAAGGCGGTTTCCACAGTCACTCTATCTACTACCAGAAATATTGTATAACTCCGTGAAGGAGATTCAACACACCGCACTTCGGACAGATCATACTTATAGATCATTATAGATCATCCCGAACACAGGATCTAGAGACTAGATATCTTTGAAGGCAGGTATATTCCTGATCTGTATGATCTGTATGATCTGTATGGTCTGTATGATCTGTATGATCTGTATGATCTAGCTCATGTTGCCGGGTGGGATCCCGTAGAATCCGCATGATCTAGCGCATGTATCACTTGGTTACAGTATACACGTGTGTTATCATAACATATCACTTGATTACAGTATACATGTGTGTTATCATAACATATCACTTGACTACAGTATACACGTGTGTTATCATAACATGTCACTTAGCTACAGTATGCACGTGTGTTGTCTTCTCACACGTGTTACTGGTATACGGTAACTATTAATGCCGGTACCCTGGTACCTCTTACCGGCGCGCAACCTCCTTGGAAGCTTTTCTGGTGGCGGCGCGCTCTGTCGTCTGCTCCCGCGTCACCTCCGAGTGACAAAGTACGCACAGCGTGCGGAGATTGTCCACCCCGCATTCGCCTCCGCCCTGAGAGAATTAAGGATTAAACGGCGCAGCATAACAAAAAAAACAAAAAAAAGTTTGAATATTTCAGCTCAAGATCGCCCCCCCTAAAAAAAAACAAAAAAAAACAATCAGGTAAATCACCCCCATTGTATTTGATGTTATACACTTTGGTATCTGCGTACCCGATAGTAGTATCGCGTCCCCAAATCCCGAAAATATGTAATAACCTGATCGTGACCTACCCCTCCCCATGCATCCATGTGTATTCGTAGTGAATCCTATTCCATGTAATTGATAGCAGTTTCATAACCGTGATTTTTCGTTCGCAAGCACCTAAAATAATATCACAATGTTACGGTAATCGAGATTAAAAGAAACAGGAATCCACCGAACATAGCTTGTTGCACGAAAGTCCCCTTACCAGCTGACCCGGCAGTTACGACTACGGTGTGTGCCGCACTCAGCACTCGCTACAACGTGCGACGGCCAGGGCAGCAAGGCTCTGTTCGAAGATCCCAGCGGGGCGGACAAGTATCGTGGCCGATCCCAATTGAAAATCGAACAAAGCAATTTGGGGCAGGCTCAGGGTGAACGATAGGGTTGCGCCGACCCTTGAGAGCTGCTGTTGCTGTTTGAACGAGCGAAGCGAGGCCCTAGTTTACACCGCTGCCTGAAAACTGAAAGGGACGCTTTTGAGCTGGGTGAAGCCGGAGATCGGCGCCGTCCGACCGAATTTTTTCGAAAAGGCGCTTTTTGGTTTATGCCTTCGACCAGCGCACACAAAATAGTTGACGACATGCCTTACTACAATTATTCACCAGGGCGAGTTCCTAGCGGGAGCAATAAGGCATGCCCTAATATTATAGACCATGACCACCGATCTTCGTAACTGTAACAGTTAGCGCTGACCGACATAATCATCGTTGCAGTTATGGGCAGGCTCAGGATGAACGATGGGCTGCTGCGTCGATCCTTCAGAGCTGCTGTACACACTGTGAAGAAAAACAAACAATAAGCTTTAAGATCGAAAAATGGTAAAAAGCCATGTTTTCAAACTTGGTGTGACACTATGATAGCTAGTGATAGCAGTGATACTTGCATCATCATGCGTGCTACGGGCTGTTTAGGTTTATATAGGAAGTATAGGTTTTAGAGTGGTCTACAAATTTATGATGTACGTACTGATGTACCTGATACACAGCCGTGACATGGTCAGCGTTCCAGGCGTTGCCTGCCCTTGGTTGCAGGACGAGTCTCTCCCTCAGCGTGCGGTTACGGTCGACGCCGAAGCGTGGGTCCGCTCCTATCAAGATGTCTCGACGTTTCTGAAACGCGCACGAAATACAGTGAATAGCATCGTCAGAGGGGCACGTGTGAACTGCATCGATGAGCGAAGAATATCGAGGGTGGGTGCCGGGAATAGTTCATGGCGCCCCCAGCCCAACACAAAAGCACTATTAGTCTACGGCATAGTCAGAACGGGGGCTAGAAGCTGGACACAGTGCTGCAGAAATACATGGATGCAGAACACTGACGCCGAGCGCGAAGTCCCAAGAACGGAAAAGCAAGCATTGCCGTCGACATGTACACATACAGTTGTAGTTGAGTACAAGTTCAATCTCGGTTCAATGGACCCATGACGGTCGGTCATTAGATCTACAGAACTATAACGCTATGATAGCCTCTCCCTCTAGAGCCCGTGCCTGCAACTCTAATGTCGGCGTGATGCCGAGCAACACCGCTAGCTGACGACAGCGTACCGCCTCATCATTTTGGCATGTTGGCGATCACCATTGCGATTGGTGTATCACGCATAAGAGCGCCACACGATTGGTTTCACCTGTCTACAAGCAGTTGTACATGTACCTATTAATAGACGCGAAGCCACCCCAAACGCGTCCGTGCTGCACGCGAAACAATTCGTCGGATCCGTTGCAGTCCTTCCCGCCCGCAAGCCATGGATACATATTTTGTTTTTTTTTCATTCCATTTATTATCTTCGCCCTTCCTTTCTCTCTCTCCCTAGTCGTAACTCAGATCCGGGGTCACAAAGTAGGCTCCTTTCCCTCATCCCCCACTACGGTTCTTGCCTTGCCTTTTTATCGCGAGAAGACTTCAGCTTTTTCTTCCCTTGTCGACTCGCATCGAAGTGTGCACACATATATTATATATATATATATATATATACCAGCGCCCCGTTTTCAACATGCTTGCGAAAAAGTGAGGGAGTTCATAGCACGTGCTATCTATCGCTGCTATCGTAGCTGCTACCATCCATCACCTGGCGATCTTTCACGGTTTTAAGCCTAGACACGAGCGACAGGCAATCTCGGCCGCACCCCTGCTGTGAGCATATTCCGTGGTCTCGTTCAACCACCAGCCGACGCAAAGAAGTGTTGCCGCTCCTGGAGCCGTGCGCCTGAACCGGCACGCAAAACATCACGCGCGCGGGCGTAATGCGGTTGTCGTGTTAGACGCGTGCTATCATACGATGGGGCATGCCTTATACAATATTTTTGCCATATAAATAAGGCAATACTTCTGACATGGGTAATATTAATATTGCGGGGGATCATAGTTAATAGGACCGATGGTACACACGAAAAACTGTATATTTACCTATTTTTACTTACAATATTTGGTCCTATTTAATATGGTCCTCCGTAATAGTATACTCCTGAACTGAGAAACTTCCCAATAAGGCTTATGCGTTATAAGGCACCCCTTGTCATTGATCCCATGTTTGTGTTACGATATAATACTTCCAACAATACCTACCATGCGATAGGCCGAGGTTAAGCGCCCGTGTTTTAAAAAAAATCAGTATTTGGGGGAGATATATAGAGCTTCTATACTATATTCAAGTGAGGAGCCTCAGGAGCCTCATCAAAAATAGGTATTCGTATTGATATACTCCTACCGTGGCACACGTCGTTACCCTATGCCTTATCCCTTTCCCGCGGCCTTTCGCCAGGCGTTGGAAATCCAGTTCAACAGCACAGCACCATTTCTAGTCGGGCGGTCGAATGCTTACAGCTAGCCATTGGTGGGCGAACGCTGTCTGGCTACTGGGGCACCTTCGTCCGCAATTGCGCACATATCATGAACGCTGAGGCAATCCTCGAAAACACGCGGCAGACATGTGGGACGCGTGTTACGATAGAGGTAAAGGTATACCGTTTTTTGGCTGAAACGTTTTCTGCATGATCTATTAAAGCCTCCTTAACCCAAACTCGTCGAAATTTCACTCTCGTGTTGCAACGATTTTCAGTTTACACGTAGGCCCTGGGGTTGTTCATTGGCTATTATAACTCTTTTACTTTCCTCCCAAATCAGTTTCTGGGTGAGATATAGAGCTCCTTAATAAGTCACCACCCTCAGAAGGTAGAAACATGGTGCATCACCTCTATAGTGGCATCCGTCGTGGGCAACTGATCGTTTGCGCTTGAGGGGAAGACGTGCAACGAAATATACATATAATCACTCACCGTTTCTAAACAACAGTCCATCCATACTGGGAGGGAATACGTGCGCGTATATAGGGAAGCTTGGTTCGGCAACGCTTTCAGAACGTCCCTTTTCGCTCGTCAAAACGCTTCAGAACGGGCTTTGAGAAACGCTCATAGTTCATAGCTCATAGATGGCGTGCACCGTGTCGGAGTTCCGTAGCATAGTAAAAATACGACCATTCGCATGTCAGCCATACCGGCAATTTTGCTTGCCGGTATGTGCCAGATGTTCCTGAAAAAGTTAACCGTATCTACAGTGTGGATCTTGAACAATATTCGGGCATCAACCAAGGGTACCCGAAAAAAAAAATATCGGAAACCACACCTGGAATTCCGAGACCTAGACAAGTTGTGTACCCAGATCATTTCCTGGTACTAACTCCGCGCTGAGCATACGATGCGCTAGCCTAGCGTCCACTCAGCGCGGGGGGATATACTAGGCGAAGACCCCCTGCCGGCGCAGGAGGCCTCATCCGATCCAACGCTTACAATAAATGATGTACGTAGGGAGACAGAATAGTACAGCAAAACAGTTTTGAAAAAACAAAATCGTTAGTTCGTACAGAACCCCTCCACCCCTCTGGATTATTTTGTATTCAGGCCGTTTTACGAGTGTGGTGTCGTTTTATATTTTTTCCTCGTACCCTCTCGCATCACTGCGGTGACGATTTAAAGATTTTAAGTGGTAAATCGCACCTCCATACACTCAACGCTGCAGAACCGATCTCTCTTGTGCACGGCAGGCGCCTGCTCGCTCGCCGGCTCCTCCTCGCAGAACAAGCACATAACCTGGCGTCATTCATACATCGCATGGGCACAAGACTGAAACGGCTGAGATTGCAGCTAATGTTAGCAGGTACCTGGTAAAAAACATCAAGCACCCCGTCTGGTGAGTAACTGGTGAGTAACTGATGAGTGCCTGATGAGTACCTGATGAGTACCTGATGAGTACCTGATGAGTACCTGATGAGTACCTGATGAGTACCTGATGAGTACCCGATGAGTAACTGATGAGTACCTCATGAGTAACTGAAGGCGTACGAGTACCAACAAACAGGTAAGGTATGCTCCAATTCGTCCTGAAGCCATAAACAGTTGCAGGCACTCCCAACGCCTGCGCCTTGCGACATGTCCACTCGTCCAATGTCACGAGGTTGGCGGAAACAAACCGGTTCACGAAGAGAAGGTGGCGGTGAACGAGAGCAAATACATGGCACTGCATCGATGCTTCTTTGTAAAGTTCAAGCCATTTCCAACCCCCAACCTTGACCTTCGCATGGGGTTGCAGCTGAAGAGCTCAAATAATGTAAATAATTGCTCAGCACGCAACACGTACCGTATACTGTAATCAAGATGATAAGGTAGTATACTGTAATCAAGATGGTAGTATAGTATACTGTAATCAAGATGATAGTATAGTATACTGTAATCAAGATGTTAGTATAGCATACTGTAATCAAGATAACACGTCCCCCGGGATTACTTTCGGCGCCGATTTTCTCCAAAATAAGACGGGGTATATACACACAACAAAATGGCGGCTTTGGGACTTGTCGAGACATCTCCATAGACGCGGTGCTCGTCATTATTAGCATTATGTTATGTTTGCACTCTCCCCGTTGTTGAAACAACTAAATTGGAAACCGCTCGGAGGCGTCCGAGGGCTAAGGGTGTCTCAAGTGTTACCTTGCGTTTTATACGATAAGCTCTCGACAAGTCGCTTAACTCCCTGCCCTCCTAGGCAAGACAACTTCAAAGAGGACAAGCGTCTGCAGCTTAGAACACTGCAGCAGTTCGTAGCCCACACGAGCACCGCAACGCACCTTTTCAGACGCGCCAGTCTTCTTGGTGCGAGAGTTGCCGTCTTCTTCAACGCCAGTCGGTTTGGTCCGTTCCGCGGGCCGTTCCGCGTACCGTCGCACGCTGCAAATGCCGGCGAGTGCGCAGGGATAACAGGGAAACCATGGTCGTCAAATGGCTTGTCGTCGCATCATTCCGCAGGGGCTATCAGAGCAGATAACATCCTAACTCTCTAGGTCTAGCACGCTACTATTACACACTACAAGGGCGACCTGCTGCCAAAAACACCCACTATCAGCTTGCAGCAGCCTGTTTACTTTATTGGATGGCGCTCCGTCGCGAACAGAGAGTGATGCAGATAGCCCGCCCACCTCAAAAACGCATGCAGATAGTCCATCAGTCTATCAAATCCGTAACGTCTCGCACTAGACAGCAATGGCAGCATGGTAAACAGATCGAAACACTACTGTAGTTCAGCGACATCCTTAGACCGCTCGTGATCATTGCTGCACGGTAGAACACAAGGTTACATAACATATCTTCAGGCCGACTTCTCCACACAGAAAAAAAGACGTAGAGTACGCAGCTATCACCCAAGCTATCGAATTATCACCGTTGAGGTTGCTACAGCGGTTCAGCTATATGGATGCGTCGCAGGTCGGGGGAATATCCCCTCCGGAACGATCACGACGCGATCGAAAACGGTGCACCAGGTTTATTTTTTCTGGTGTAGCAAATTGCCGACGCCATTATTGTTTGTTGTTGGTGCTCCCATCGGAAACATGGTTGTGTTTTATTATCGGCTGAAACTGTTTAGTTACTGTAGTTCACATTACGTCAACGGCTGATGACACGCGACGATCATCACGAATATTCCACGAAAACACAGAAGACACGTGAAAGAGCGGAAAACCACCGGTACAGTGTGACCCCCGTAACTACAGTAGCAACTGCTGCAATGCTGAAAACGCGCCAGGCGCAAGGATTCGGCCACCCCTATCCGGATGCGCTCGTCGGCCAGGTGCTTATGTTCAGAGTATTGAGAACGCTGCTATCCCCCCCCCCCAAACCCGACATGCTCCGTCACCGCATTGTAGGGATGCGAGGGTCTATGGCTAGACGACTACGGCCATGCATGAATATCGAGTACACCCCCCCTCCCACCCCCCGACTGACTTCATCTGTTCCGGGTCTTGAGAATGATTCTCCCCCCCTCGACTAATTTACTCTGTCAGTGCTGAAAACGCGTATGGTCTTACCTGCCCGTGAGCTGCGGGGTGACACGGGTGAGTTCGTCTGCCAGAGGAGGTCGGCATGGCCTCCCTTTAAAAAGCGGTCGTTGCCTGGAAGACAACGCCCTCCACTCCTGTACAAACGCCCTCGCTACCTGTTGAAACGGTCGCCACCACAAGTAAACACGCGTTGGTAGCGAGTGGCCAAGTGGAGTGTACGGGTGAATGTGACCGAGTCACTTCGAACAAAACAAGTCGCCGTCCAAACGAACCTGCATGTGAGTGTGGTCGTGTCGCTTGGAAACACGAATCGCCACCCAAACGAACGTGCATGGGCACCCTCAGCAACCATCTAGCGTGGACGCTCTTAAACGGGGTATGAAAAACAGAGCAAACAGCGGACAGTCACATGCCATCCTGGGGCATCCCGATTTGACGCTCATTGCATTCACCACTACAACACAAAATCATGTAAACCAACAATTTCGAATACGGAACGCGCCCAAGAAAGCACCGCCGTTGAAAAGCGACAACGCATACGGTGCCGACCTGCAGGACTCTCCGATCGCCACCAACGCCAAGAAAAAGTACCCTAGGTTGAGCAACTGCAAAAGTAGTTCCTGAAGCTTTCGGCGGGCTAAAACTGTGAGTTTGGTGTTTTGGGGAGCCCTCTGAGTGTATAGTGATTCATGGCACTATCTTGTCTCACCCTGAGAGCAGGAGCGGATCTGAGGAGCTCTGGAAGCGTCTTGAGAACCTCCCGCGCCAAGGCCTACAGTAAAGTACAGAGCAGTGGAGGGCAACGTACCAGCCGAGAGGGACGGGGTATCAATATATGCGAAGGGCGTTAGCAAGCTCCAGAGCAGTGGAGGGCAACGTACCAGCCGAGAGGGACATGGTATCAATATATGCGAAGGGCGTTAGCAAGCTCCAGAAGACGCATCAGTAATTCGGCGCACAGTAGCGATGTGTAGGCCAACCTTGCGCAGCGCATTACAATGCAAGGACATTGCGCCAGTGCAACGGGCGGCAGTGACACTGCGCCGAACAGCACGCCCGAGTCATGTCAAAACGTAAGAGCAGCAGCCGCACCGGGGCATAACTCCGCATGGCGAAGCACAACAGCACATCTACAATCAATCACAGGCCAGCACGTAAAGCACAAGGAACCGAAAGCAACGGCATGCCCGTGCTCGAGTGCAGCGCCGGACATAACTGCGCTGCTCAAATACAGTGGCTATCGGAGATTTTTGGTGCACACGACAAGTACGGATACGGTAGGTCTCAAGCATACAAGTCCGTGCAGGGGCACTTCAAGCATGCGCGGAGGTCCTACTGCACAACACGCATGATAGAGATATAGCACGTCCCCTACTACAGTCTGTTGGACGAATTTCCTACTAAAAATAGTCCATTTTCTCGACAACTGGAAGAGTGTAAAATAAACGCCGAGCATTGTGTCAGTGCCTATGGAAAGAGATCTCGAGGAGATATTAATATTTCCAAGGCCACCATTGTTGTTGTGTGCGCCCCTCTAAGCCATGGCCGCTCTAAGGCATGGCGTGGGAACAATCCGCATAAACTATTAATATTAGAAAAGTCATCCCAGGGGGTGCTCTACCTTGATCACAGTACGTATACGGTATGTAAAGCACTGACGAAGTGCGCTGACCATTGGCACAGGAAGACAGCCTCGGCACACGAGCTCTGAAGCACCATCGCATACTCCCACGCAGCAAAAGTAGCGCACCAGCGCCCAACGCTGAACATCATGCACTGCACACTGCACACACACCTCGAAATGTTCGGCGGGTCCATTTCCAAATGGCGGTCTTGCCGCCGTCGTGGATGATGCTGGTGGTTCAGCTTGTTTCCCTGGTGATGGCAGTTCCAGTGCGACCACCGCTCCCTTTGCCGCTTCGAACAGACGATCCAGGTCTTCAGGGCGAAAGTTGCACCTGCGTCAAGTCCGAGGTGGCAAGAAAACAACGATGAACCCCTTCAGGCCTTCAGAAGGAACAAATCAGGACTATATACGGGTCAGGTTAAACTTGGCGGTTCGGGTCGGGTCGGGTCAGGGTGACCTGGCCCGATCCGTGATATGTTTTCAACCTCCTGACCTGACCCGACCCGACCAGACCCGACCAGACCCGTGATACTTTGAAGACCTCCTGACCCAACCCGGGGTCGGGTCGTGATCCGTCAAGAGCCCTGGAAATAATGTCCGACATAATTGATAATTGCAGCATCGGCTACACGAAGCAGCCCCGGCTGGTCGGGGTAAGGCATAGAGAATGTGTTCGAAGGGAAACGCAAGGGGGTGTACAACACGTTCGCAACATGGTGATAGTTGCACTGCTCTCACGCTCTGCTCTTACTAGAAGGTTGACACGACCGCGTTTATCGTTTTTCAGGTTGCTGTACTATAACCAAGTCAGAAGAGTTAATAGCTTCAGTGCTAAAACCGATAACACCGGGAACACCAGAAGGCGAGTGCACGACGGTGCCTGCCCGGGAGGGTAGCTGACCTGCGTCCGTACCCATACCGTCATGGTTCTGGGTGTGTTGGTGGGATAACATGGCAACACAGCGGGGCTACAACTGTCGGGCGACGAGCCCTACTGGAAGTATAGATAGACACCGTGGTGCGGTTGTGTTGGCACATTGCAGACCTCTATGGTGGACAAGCAACGCGCTTATTCGTGGGGAATCGCCACAGGATGCGGAGGGTACAGTATAGTCTTACCGCGGCACCCTCAGCAACGGTTTCGTCTACTGCCCTAGATAATTGTAAGCGCGCGATTGTCGGGACAGCTAACCTGCAGTGCAGAGGCCTCCTGTCCTCTTGCTCGAAACTATCGTCCAAGCCAAAGCCATCCCCGCCGTTGTCCTGCTCCTGGTACACGTGCACCCTCCCGGTGTTACTGCTCACCAGAAACGACAACTTGCTCGCGAGAAGGATATTCCTCCCTTTTTCGTCCTGCTGCTCTATCTCCCTCTTCTCTTCGTCCTCTTTCTCTCCTTGCTCTTCTTCCTCGGTCCTGTTCTTGCGTGATTTGACACGATCACACCCGGGTGAAAAGGAAGAGGACGGCGTTTTATCATCCCCCCCTGATGTATCGCCTCCTCCAAACGGCTCTTGAGACAACGGGGCCTCGCTGGGTGCCCTTGAAAATGTCTCCAGCAAACCTTGCCCCGCAGGCTCTCCTCTTTCCTCCGCACCCGCACCCGACGGCTCGTCGTCTTCAATGCCGCTTAAATCAACCAACGCATGAGGGGACGAAACGCCCTCGTCCCCTGCTTTAGGCGTTTCGGGGGGGCCTCGCACTCTGCCACCAGATTTGCGGGTGGCAGTGAAATCGATGTCGTCGTGGTCGCTATCTTCCGGCATATTGAAAACGCTCCACTCGCCGGACGTCTTCGCGCGCCGTCCCCCATCCCCTTCTTTACGCGTTTCGGGGGACCCTCGTGCTCTGCCACCAGCTTTGCGGATGGCAGCGAAATCGATGTCATCGTCGTCGCTATCTTCCGGTATATCGAAAGCGCTCCACCCGCGGGAACTCTTCGCGCCCTGCTGATTGGCACCATCGTGAATTTTCGAAGACGATCGTGGTGGAGGGGGAGAGGGGAGCCTGTACGCGGTGAAAGGGTTTTTCCGGCCTTTGGCGTCGTTCGCGGACCCGGGCCAAGACCTGGGGCGTTTGCGGGTGGCTCGATTTTGACCCACACGCTGCTTCTCCTTGCGAGCGACTTTGGTCACTGCCGCGGTCTTCGCATCTTCCTCACCCCTGCCCCTCATCGGCGCCCCGCAAAATTTCGTCTTACCCTTCGCGACCGATTTTTTTCTGTGAGCGCTAGGCTTCCCAGGCTCGACCTTCGGGTGCGGTGGCGCTGGAGAATCGGCGATTGCGCGGAGCAGCCGCAGGGTGGGCGCTGCGGCGAAACCAAAGAGAGGGAGAGAGAAAGCAATGGCAAGCGTGGGCATGGGACGTGTTGAAGGGTGCGGCGAATGAACAGGTCGATGTTTAGGCGAGATGGACCGGGAAGAGAGTCTCGCTGACACCACTCCTACTACAGTAACCCTCTTGTGGCTTGCATCATAGTATGGCGACCTGAACAAAAAAAGAGAACTGCGGTAGTACCAACCATATTGGAAGAGCGTGCGGGAGTACACGTAACATGAGAATGCTGTGCACGTGTGGTACATGTCCTCTATATACGCTGCTGCACTGCGGACACTTCTCCTACCCCAGCGACTTATCTTAGGCTTCTTCATGTCTCGCCGATGCCATAATGGTCAATTGTTTCGACACTTTCTCCCTCTGAAGACTCAAAGGCCTACCCCCAGCGGCCTCTATGATAAGTCTATTCAAGTTTCTTCGTGTCTCGCCGATACCGTAATTGTCCTTTGCTTCGACACTTCTCGCCTCTCAAGACTCAAAGGGGCAAGTAACTAACCCGAAGGTTAACCTCTCTTACTTCTCCCCTTTAAGGGGGGAAAAAATGTCGAAACAAGTGACGAGAACAACAGCATCGGCTACACGATGCAAGGCATGCCTTATTACAGTAGGCCCGCTGAGGTAGGGGATAGGGGACGCACCCAAACTACAATGCAAGGCATGCCTTATCTCCGACACGCGCGCGGCATCATATAAAACACCATACGTTGTACTACTCATGCTGTGCGCTCCCTCCCACTCTTACGGGCAAGTATATATAAAATCAGAACCAAACACCGTGTGTAAGCATAGAGGGATACTACTGGGCTTTTGGGACCATCGTGTGTTATGATTATTGTGTAATACTATGCCCCCCCGTTATAGACGGTTCGTAAGACCGTACCTGACATATTTTTGGTTGGGATATCTGGGTCCCAATACAAGAGCGGTTCATAAAAACAAGAACGACCAAGGGCGGCACCAGCACTACAACTAGCGACTGCTGCCGCTCAAACTCTCGCCTCTTCTGTCACATGGAAGCAGACAGATAACATGTGCACCCGCGTCCTCTGTCGCCTTCCCTTCCTCTCTCTCTGTGTCTCCCTGTCTCTGTCTTGTTTTTCTTATCTCCTAGAGCATCCGAATACTTTTTGAGGCTCCTCCTGACCCACAAACTTACGCTGATAAAACATGAAAGAGCAAACCGATGAACACTTCCATGACCTAGGTATGTTACCAACAATATAGTAAAAACGACTACGAGTACTGCTGTAGAGTTCCAACGATACAATGGTTGGCTGCTACAGTAGTATCTCATTTTAAGGAGTGTGTTAACCCCTTGAGAACTGGTCCCACAAATTTGGGGACAAAAGTACTTGGAATTAGTATGGGACATTTTTGCAGTTATGAATGGGTTAAGTCAGTCCAACCATTGTTTTGGCAAAAAAAAAGCGCTTTCCATATCGTGGCAAGCATCTCCTCTCGATGATGGCAACGACGGCAACAGCATACAAAGTGGCTCTCACATTGAGACGGTCTGTGTGTAGGGGGGGGCACCGGCGGCGTGGCAAGGGCGGCCCTTATCTCAGCGTCCAGCTCCGTCTCAGCAAAGCCGTCGTCGGCATGCTCATATCCGTCCCAAACATCGCCGCTGGCGTCCGTGCGGCTAGCCTCACTCCCGGAATCACCGCCACCCATGCTGTCACTCGCAGGAGCGCCGTCGTTCGAACCACAACCATCGGCCTCGTTGCGCTGCGTAGTTGGGACTCGGCGATGGCGGTGCCGGCGTCGGCTGCTTGTACAACGTGACGTACCGTAAACGTGGTGATGCGAAAAACGAGCAATAGATGTACGAGGCTTAGTTCATGGGTCACGAGAAAGCTGTATTTATGTAGTTATGTGAAGACGGTGTGGTATAGGCGTCAATAGGGTAGCACCAACAGTTGAACGCATCGCATAGATCAGTGATTCGCGCTTACAGTATCGATATAGATGCTTCGGGGCAGATACATTCCTGGTTTGTATGATCTGTATGATCTGTATGATCTAGCTCATGTTGCCGGGTGGGAATCGTACAATCTGCATGATCTAGCACATCTTCCCTGGGTTGAACCTGTACTACACATATCCTGCACAGCATCGCAGAACGGCAGGTTAGGAGGATCTAGATCATATGTATGCTGTCCGACGTGTGAACTGTTGGAATAGTTGCGCCGAGGAGACGCGCCTGTCTGTGAACTAGACTTGATGCTGTGCACTTGGTAGAGCACACCCCACGGATGAGCACAATGTGCTGTAACCACCATGCAACTATCAGGCGTGCTACATAATTCGCACGTAGACGCAGGAGCCAGTACACACGAGGTTGTACCGTGCTCTATGGCGCAAGGATGCACGATACACAAGAGGAACAAAAAAAGACAACAGTGAATCCGGCGGCACCCGTTCAGGCTCACAATTGCGCCATCTGCTGTACCAAATACGATAACCGAGAGAGGAGGGAGGGAGGGAGGGAGGGGCTGCGCGGACAAAAAGGCAGCCACCATTCGCAAGGAGAGACGCGAGCACGTGAATAGCTTGGTCACCTGGCCAGCGAGCGAGCCTGACTTTCTTCGCCCAGTAGACCGCATGCATCGAACACCGTGTCTACGTCGATGTTCTCCGCCTCCGCCGTGCCGTTCACTACCGACGTCAGGCTGACGAGCTTCCTGAAAAGGGCGCATAACGGTGGAACGGGTGTGACTACGTAGCATTTGCTGGAAGCTGGTTTCCCGACATATGGCAATATACCTGGTACGAATTATTATGCAAACAAATACGCGCGCTGACGTTTGGCTGGTGAGCTTCGTGTGAATGGCACATAGCAGTGGAGCAGTTGTGACTACTATAGCAGTTGATGGCGGCTGGCTAGCCGCCGTGTAGGGAAACATGTTTTCGTGTTTAGCACCCGCGATAGAAGTATCATGGGCATCTTCAAAACATGAGAGTGACAACCTTCTTGATCTCGCAGCAGAGGTGGTGCTTTCATGTAGTGTATGTCCTGTATATAAAACAATGCACGACGCCCAGGCCTGACCACAACAGACGCCTGTGGGCAACATGGCTGCAACTAATACTGCGCCTCCACAACCACAGAACGACCCGTTATATTGTAACTGAGAGCATCCAGTACAAAGGGTCCCAGGACCATATTTCACGTTTCGGGCGGGAATGAAGATAGGGCAGCCCTCGCTAGGACCTCGCGCTCGTGGGTACCGTTCGCTCGCGCCTTCGCTCGGTTGACTGCGGCGTTGTTTTCGGTCGCAAATTTCGATCGCCCGCTCGGTAGTTTGCTGGCGGCCTTGGGCCGCTTCGTCTGCCGCGCCGTCGTCCGCTGTTGTACCGTATACAATATACACTTTGGCTCTACGTATAGTTCTCTGCGTATACATAAGACCAGGTCTCGCTTTTCAAAAGGAACTTTACGATGATGCACAAACGCAAAAACAATCCGTGCACCCAGCTGGGTGGAAATAATTGTACACCCAAGTTTTATATAGGCTTTCATGTGTACTCATACTGCATGGGTGTCAGCCCTTTTTAAAGCACCCCGCGATATGGGAAAGCGGTATATAAGGGACCTTAAACTCCTGCACACCCTTTTTTCACACGATTGACTACAAGGGACCGGTACCAAATCTGACAAGGGAAGTCGGGGTATTAGGGACCTCCATTCCCGAACGCACTACTGTAGGGTTCCTTGAAAGGGGCTACCTACTGTATTGGGAATAGAGCATGTCTTACTGTCGTCAACCGTGTGCGCTGGTGGAAGGCAGTAATATAAAAATAACGTCCAATGGAGATAAGCGTTTACTTGCAGATTTTCCATCGGACGGCGCGGACCTCTGGCTTCTTAAGCCTTTCCGTAGTCCCTCCGGCTTTACCGAGCTAAAACCAAAGTCACGCCCTATAAGGCATTAAGGCATGCCCTACATTTTAAGCGGCCGAAACAAAACTACCAAGTCGCCTCGCTGCGTAAATGGAGTATGAATAGCATCGTTCATAATGTCAAACGCGGTGGCGGAGTAGTTGTCGACACGACTGGGTTGGGATGTCGGGACATACACGTAGGATACATGGAAGTATGCACATTTCACTCACTCGCTGAGGCCGAGCCACCTGGTGTCATCGTGGCTTCCAGGTGGCAGCACGGTGAGGTAGACGTTTACCCCCTTCACCTGTAATCCGGAAAAGTGGCACCGAAACGTCCAAGGTCACGCTGATATCAAAATAATGGCAATAATAACTTTGGTTGTAGTCACTATTTTCGCAGTCCGGGGACACTATCAGCGCCACTATACGTACGCCGTTCCACTCCAGAGTTACTGGAGCCTCTGTATTGCGACCACGGACTAGATTTTTGGCGATGAGTTCATGCGAGAAAAATAACAACACAAGTACCAACAGCAGCAACAACAAAACAACCCCAGCACCAGCACCAACACCAACAATGAGCCATAAAAGGGACCAGTCATCTACCTTTACCGGTTCACAGGGTCTTAGTTACTACAGTACGTTGGCATGTTTGCGACATATTGATCTCTGTCTCGTAGTATGTTACCACCGAGTGTGTATGTCCCCAGAGTGTCTCTAGAAAAAAGGCAAATCACGGACGCTGGGTTTGCTGGATGTCGACGAGTGTAAAGAATGGTTGAATGTGAAGATGGTTGAATCTGAAGACAACCAGGGCTACGGTAGGGGTACATACAGTATTAATAGTATATATAGCTCCTCATTTAAGGGCTTTGACTTGAGTATAGTATAGGAGCTCTCTCTTCCTCACCCAACAGCGGACGAAAAAAAAAAACAGAGTTTACAATCCGATGGCCTGGGTATACAACGAATCAACTATAGCTCAATGACAAGGCCTGCCTCATAAGGCACATTCCTTATTGGGTAGCTTCTCTGTTTAGGGGTATCACTAATAAGCCACTCAGAAATATTGCCTTACAAGGCAAAAAAGTGCTGCCACTCTGATCCGGAATATAAGGACCATTTATATATCAACATTCAATTAAAATGATCCTTATAGTTCGGGTCAGGGTGGTAAAACGCATGCCGCATCGTACCATGCGTCCATGCAGCCTGTCGCAGCGAGCAGCCCACCACACACCTGATTGCGTCGGTGAAGTCTGTCTTCCGCCTGTCGCAGCCACGACGGACTCTCAGGCAGCTCCACGAAGACGGCGTTGCTAGCCGCCGTGAAGTCGAGCCCCTGTCCCCCGGCCGTGATGGAAACCAACAGAATACGGCAATCCTCGTTGGTGTTGAACTCCGACAGTCTCGAAGCCCTGAATGCAGCGCCAAAAGAGAGCGGCGGTGTTGTGGGTTGGCGCACATGGTGTGTAGGGAGGCTACAATAAAACCGATGGAATGGCAGCACTCAACATACAATAGCGCACGTGCTGAGATGGGCAAACAGAAAAAAAGAACAGAGGAGAAAACAATTTAAAGGTTACCTCTGGTACTCTAGCTGTGAGGTACGGACGTGTTGTAAAAAAGTTGGCATGAGGACGCGGCGACTATTAAAGTGTGCGGCATCGCACACCCAGCAGAATCGCGGCGAGGCGAAACAACTCTTATTCAGCCGGCGTCAGCGAGGGCTGATCGATGCAATTTTTTGCGGCATGGCAAAATTAGGACGGGGAAGGCAACGTGTGGGGTGGAGTCGTTGTAAGTTGAAAAAACAAGTATTTAAACAGCGACCAGTACATCTCTACGTCAGGCATACTTATATGAGCTGCGTTAACAGGATTGATCGATGGAAGTTTGGCGACATGGCAGGCAAAAAAGGTAGGACGTGGGAGGCGAAGTACAACGGTGTTCGAAAAAAAAACATGATCACACCGAATTGAACGTGAAGGTAGCATACTGATATGAAAATCGCATATTATGACGCCAGGATCTATCGTAGCATCGCGTAACTTCCACCATTCTGGTCGAGCGTGTGCAACGACAGAAATCCCAGGACACACTCATGACACCCTCATGACACACTAAGGAAGGCAATAAGGGCGTCACCGGACAATTGGCGATGCCAAAACGTCACCACAGCCACATTGCCGCTACTAATAGATACCTGGTACCTGGCGTTCAAACTCAATTACTTTTGAGCTTTCTAGACATGCAAAACCGGCTTGGTGCATAATCACGTAAAAACGAAAACCGACCAAATCACATGTAGCAAGCAGCATGTACTTCAAGCACATACGTAGAGTACACGGGAAGAATTGTGACGGGTCTCTAAAGTGCGCTTCAAGAACATGCGACGCTAAGTTATCGTCTGATGCGCCACAAAAAGCATGGGAATGGTGTGCTGTAATGGCCATTGTGTGTAGAGGACAGTAAGACACGATATAGGCGATAGCAGAGTACACAAATATATGTCAATTTCTCAAATTATGCTGTAAATGCCTGGTACACATATATAATATATATAGCTGCTGCTGCTACTGTTGTAATGCCTGCCATACTCTGCCGTGCGTTGTCGTCGTTGCCGACAAACCTGAAGTACGGGCTATAGACTAGTCGTGCTGCTGCCAGCAAAAAGTGAAGGGCTAAACGCTATTTCGAAGCTGTCAATCGAAAGTTGGGCCCTTTGTCACGAAGAAGAGCTGTCTTACGGTCCACTCGTATCTAACGACCGATCCGCGTCGACGTAACTCTAATGGTATACATATATACTGCTAGCCAATGGACGTGCTCACCGCAGGGCCGTCGGTACTTGTCCGTCAATGCGGAGGCACGTGAAGCCTGCCACCGAGTCATCTTCGACACTATCCAAGGTAGGCCGCCGGGTCCCCGCCATCTCAAACGCCTGCCATGTTCGACATACAACAGCAAGAAGCACACTAAGAACTTACTTGACCGTCAGCACCACCACCACTACTAAATCGCGTGCTGAATGTGTAAGTGTTAGCATCTCCACATCACCTTATTAAACTCTTACTGTGCCGTAAAATGTTTCCACTCCTACGGTTTAGCACATAAAACCGTCTCTAACTACAGACTTCAAACGCGAAAGCAGACACCATCACGATAAGCAGACACGGCCTGAAAAGGCGGACCGCGAGTAATTGACACTACAGCGGGGTACCCGATTTAAGAGTCCCTCGGAACAGGTCAGTGTTACCGCTCTTATCTTCGAAACGCTCGTATCTCCGTATAAGAGCGATTTGATGTTCTCCGGGGATAAGAACAAAACTTCTCTCTTAAACCGGGTTATGTTTCTGTTCGAAGAGCGCAAAATCTCGTCAGTCGGGAAAAGTCGGGCGAAACAGGATGTTCAACTTCCCGTGCCAAGCCAAATGTACCGCTCTAAAAAGTATGTTTTATCTTACCATGGACTCTCTTAAATCGGGTACCCCACTGTATCCCCACCTGGGGACTACAAATTCGAACATCTCACTTGAATCTTGAAAAACACGCGAAACGTGAACACCAACACACGGCGGTACCCATATCAACCAATCGCGCTTTCGTTCACTAGGCATCATGAACTCCTATTAATAGGACTGGTCACGACATCGACATTAGGGTCTCATCTATCTCGCGACGTTGCCATGCATGCACCTACGAGACTCCTCTTGCAGCTATATACAATACGCACATAAAGTGCATAAATTCGATCAAATTAGCGGGAAGAATCAATACGGTCTGGCTCTTGCCTCTTGAAGCCTGTCCAAAACAGTCTTGTGGTGCGCCAACACGACGAACTTCGTCATCGTCTCCTGGGAGGAGATGAGCTTGTCCACAATCCACTCGGAAGCTGACCTCACCTGCATCATTCACACCGCGCGGTGAACACATTCTTACGGTAATTGACGCAGCGCTAAAAGCAGAGCGAGTATTTCAAACGTACCAGTGCCCTGTAGGGGATGAGGGAGAGGAGCCTACTTTGTGACCCCGGATCTGAGTTACGACTAGGGAGGGAGAGAGACAGAAGTGCGAAGATAATAAATGGGATGGAAAAATAAAATGAAATATGTAGAGTTGCGACGACTGAGTTAAACGCACCGCCTTGTCAACATCGAGGTGGAAGTCGGGATTGCCAAAATCAGACACAGCAACAATTTCGGCATCAACATGAAGGAGATCCGTTGTACGGTCGGTTGCATCGGATCCCATGCATATACGAGGCGCCATTCAACGGCCCGCGCAAGAAGCGACTCGTGCCCTTAATTGCACCAGTATGCACCAACAAAAATACCAACAAAAATAACAACCAACTTCAATACCGGCATTAGCACAAAAAGGGTTTCACCGCACGATCGGTTGCAATGGGGGATCCCATGCCTATAGGGCCATTTCATCAGCCCGTGCAAGGTATGATTGGTGCGCCAAGTTACGGGCGTAAGCACCCACATTAACAAAAACATGCCAGCCAACTTCAACAGAGGTATCAACAGAAATAAAACTCCGTCGCACGATCGGTGGCACAGGAGGACCCCATGCCTATAGGTTCCCTTCAACGGCCCGTGCAAGGTGCGACTCGTGCGCTGTTGGCGAGGTCCAGACTCTTCGACTCGGCACATAGGAAAGAGAAAATCAACGAGAGTGTCGGGGTACCAAGTGCAGGGAGGGAGCGGAGAGCTAGCTAGCCCTTCAGTCGCCGCACGACTGGGCACCGAGAAACATTGCAACAGCAGCGCAGCAGTTCGAGACACCACGCGCCAATCATCCTTCGATCGACGTTTCCCACTCACCCGCCCGCCCGCCCGCCCGCCCGCCCACCTTGTTGTTATCTTTCTGTCTGTCCAGGTTCTGTTCGTGAGTCGAGCGTGTCACTACCGTATTCCGGGGGGGAAACAGCAATACTACTATAGAAATAGTAACCAGAACCATAATAGAGTACGGTAGTAGTGATATGGTGTGTAAACGTAGGGGGGTGCCTTATTTTTCAATCCAGCGTAGGTTCTGAATATATACTAGTATTACTACGTATATATATAACTATGTAATACTATATACCAGTATGTATTACTATGTATTACTATAGTCCCCCGAAATACTCGTACCTTCTTCAACCCCGCCCTTTGGTCGTCACCCATTGTGGCGCCACGCCGACCCCGTGGGCCTCCTCTTGCAGGCTCGTCCGCGCCGACTGCGCCGGTTCCGACCCCCTCGAGTCCTTCTTGACAATCTTCGGGGTCAGCATCGTAACCGCCTGCCACGCACATAAAACGTGGAGTAGGCAGAATCAGCTTTGCTCTGACATCTGTTCTACTCTGTATCCGGGCAAAACATACAGCAGCGGTGCGCACAGGTCTTTGCTGTTTTGTTCTTACGATCGACGCGAGTTGGTAATACCCACGGTCGTCTAAAAATCGGGGACCTTTTTATTGCCTAAACTACAGGTGATTTTTAGCCACAAAAACAAAGGGAACTTTTTCAGCCTAAAATATACTTTTTTTATTGCCTTTCACCAACGCACACAAATTGACGACACTTACAAATATCATAACCACAAGCGCGAGCTTATCGCAAGACCTGTTAGAGCTATTAGAGCTACCCTGCATTTGTCGTTGTTGATGGCTCATGTTTCTTCTTTTTTCTTGTTTCATCTTGTTCTCTCACAAGGTGTCAAAAGGAAAGCAACCCCTCTGACCAAGTTCGGGCCAGAGTCGCGCGTTCATCGCGCGCCGGTGGCATTACAGTAGCAGCGTTAAATCTCCTCACCAGGCTTAACTGACCAGATATGTGTTATGCACGAAATTGACATGTGGAGACAGTCTGCACGTAGTGTCAAGCGTACGTTCACATTTGATTGGATATGAGTTGCTACAATGAATAGCAACCGCAAATCGTAATCGCAAGGCCAACTGTCGCAGGCCATAATGCTGAATTACGAATTACTTATACATCCCATGCGTGATCACGTCATGTAGTTATGACGCACATTCACATCAAAGTCCTCTCGTGTGACAAAACGGTACCCAACATAATTAATAGCCGTTGGAAACACCTATATGTGCTACGTATATATGCCGCTCGGACTGACAATAGCACGCAACGGTAACGGTGTGAACCAACTAACGCAGCATAACCCCCCGCACACAAATTTGGACTGCAAGGACTGGGGTGCAGTGTACTTGCGCAGCGTAAAACCTAACCGCACCCACAACAAACATCGACTATTACATCAGAAATACTGCCGCAACAGCCTGTAGAGCAGGTACGTCAGAGCCCGGGTCCCTTACCAGATTCCAGAGCTCTCTTCAGCTCCTGGCCGTGCTCCGTGACTCGAACGACGATCCTCCTGCAGCGAGGAACGAATACGCCACGAACAGACATCACCAATCAATCAATAAAATAATCAACAATCGATCAGTCATTCAATCAGTTAATCAATCAATCAATCACTCAATCAATCAATCAATCAATCAATCAAGCAAGCAGGCAGGCAAGCAATCAATCAATCAACCAACCAATCAATCGTTCAATCAATTAATCAATCAACTAATCAATCAATCAATCAATCAAGCAAGCAAGCAAGCAGGCAATCAATCAACCAATCAACCAATCAATTAATCAATCAAACAATCAATCAAACAATCAATCAATCAATCCATCCATCCACCCATCAATTAATCAATAAAATACATACACCAACAGTCTGATGGCATGGCGCCGTCCGTCGACTACTGCAACAAAAAACCATTAGTACACATTTGAAATATAAAAAATATTGAAATTAAATATTCAAGATTGCATTATTGAATATTGAACTATTCGTCTGACCCTGCAAGAGAGTGCTCGTAGCCGACTAACGCCACGTGATACACGCAGACCATGCTGCGCTGTTATTTTGCTGCTGTTCGGTCCAAGTACCACCACAAGCCTAGGGTAGGGGGCACTACTATGTTATGCTCCTCGCACAGCGTGTGAATTTTCCACCTGCACAGGCAACAAGGGCACTGCAGCAGGAATCGACACATAGAGCCTGCTATTGCAAATAACAGCACGACACCAACCAAGGTGAATCGCGATATTCTACGTCAGCGTACAAGACATGTCCAGATGCAACATTGTGGCATGTCACTCCCACCCTACAGGCGCCGGTAGCGCTCATACATTGATATTCTTCGAAACTACCACTCTGGCAAAGGTTGAAATATAATCCCCGTCTGAAGTCTGGTGTCGATATCATCAATATCGTCAATATCGTCAGTATCATCAATATCATCAATATCATCAATATCATCAGTATCATCAATATCACCAATATCATCAATATCATCTATATCATCAGTAAAAATTTCATCACATCACTATCATCAATCTCATCAATACCACCAATATCATCAGTATCATCAAAAGCATCAACATAAATATCATCATCAATATCATCAATACCATCAATATCATCAATATCGTCATTATCATCAATATCATCAATACCATCAATATCAAAACGGTTACTACATCTCCGGTGCCTATTCGCACACCCGGCGCGATCAAAGCCCCAAAGCTCTACAATTATCATTCGAAATAGACTACAAGTACATCTCTATAGAAATGAGGGCCGACACGATAAAGAGTCCACACGTCGGACAAAGCATTATCTATATATACAGTACATATCATCTACAGACCATCTGCAGATCATCTAGACCCCAGCCTGCCGTTTTGAGGTGTTGTGCAGGATCTGTATAGTACAGATCCAACCCAGTAAACACATGCTACAGTAGATCATGCAGATCATACGGCTCCCACGCGGCAACATGAGCTAGATCATACAGAGCATACAGATCATACAGATCATACAGATCATACAGACCATACAGATCATACAGACCATACAGATCATACAGATCAAGAACACATTTGTCCTGAAAGATCTAGATCATGAAGTGGGAACGTGACAATCTGACAGAGTCTGACCTCATGGGGGGGAGCTGATCCACCACGTTGACCTTGAGTCGTCGGATCATGACCTCGTTCTTAAGCAGAAGGTGCAACTCGTCCGGGTAGCCACTGCCAGAGATCACGGGTACCCGTGTCATACCCCCGTTCTTCGACATCTGCGTCCTCCTGCATAAAAAAAACAAAAACAAAATTCCGATGTGAAAAAAATAGTGTGGCATTATATCATAGGGCTGCCGGTTGCATTGAATACCAGGAACAACACGGCATGTTGCACAAATCTGACGCGTTTTTCGTCGTCGAAAACTACTCTATCGATCGTGATCCATTTACGAAGTGCTCGTACGTCCTATCCGATGTGAAATCAGCCAAGTTTTGAGCGTTACATTCATGGAGAAAATGTCAAAACTCACGAGCTTTCCCGACTTGCGCTGCGCTACTTTCATGGATGTTCTCGGTCAACTACTGAGCGTTGGTCCATGGCGACGGCACTTGATTAACGGCACCGTGTACTGCTCCATTACATGACAATGGCTCGCACGTACTCGCATGCTACGGACGAGGTGCCCCTGAACATGCCGAGGGAGAACTTATACCAGATATACGTACCTCGCCCAAAAGCCGAGTTTGAGGCGAAATGAAAGCATAAACCGATGAACAGTGCAATGGCCTAGGGATACAATCAAAAATAGTGTAAAACACAAAAGGGCATTTCAACGATACAAAGGTTGGGGTGGTTCCTCAGTAGAGGAGTATAGTATTAGTCAGTAATAGTCAGTAAGTCACTAATAGCCAGTAAAAGTCAGAAAGAGTCAGTAATAGTCAGCAAGAGTCACTAGTAGGCAGTAAGAGTCAGTAATAGTCAGTAATAGTCAGTGATAGTCAGTAAGAGTCACTAATAGCCAGTAATAGTCAGAAAGAGTCAGCAATAGTCAGTAAGAGTCACTAGTAGTCAGTGTGTGTTGTCTTCACATTAAATACGTTCTTTCTACCCAACCACATCAGTACACCCAGTGTGTTCCCTGATTCCTAATCCTAGAGAGATACAATTTTTGTGGTCACAGACTAAAACAGAGAAAAACCAAAACAAAATAAACGCAAATTAATGGGCAAGGCAAGTGAGATGCTAACGTACCGGGTACGAGAACACAACGACACAACAAGCCGAACCAAAAAATAAGAACAAAAAGACAAATAAAAAACGAATTCTGAAACGAAACAGAATACAAATGACGCAGGGAGACAGAAGCGCCCCTAGAAGAAAAAGTAAGAGTCTGTAATAGTCAGTAATAGTCAGGAAGAGTCACTTATAGTCAGTAAGAGTCACTAATAGACAGTAATAGTCATAACTATCAGTCACAAATATTTCGGCCAAAAGATGCTACCCCTATCGTACCCCTATGTGTCCCGTGACACCGACAGAGTCTATAAACAGAAAGGATAAATAGCGCACATGGTACCCCCGCAGTAGTTGGACACGAAGGCGTGCTTGGCCTTGTACAGGGGTCCCTGGCCCAGTAGGCCTGGCGAGATCGCCTCCATCTGTAAGGCAGGTGCATCGGCCGGCAGCACGAGGATTCCACATCACTATCTGGCTGTGTATCCGCACGTGCTGCCGTACTGTAGCTCTACAGGCATGGTATGCTCTAGAGCTGCAGCAGATGACTTCATGCATCACAGCAGTACCGGGAACAAAGCAGGTATCCACCACTCTAGACGGGAAAGCGTGTTTGATAGCATATACTACATAATGTCTCCGAAAGCAATGTGTCACGCTGTTTTCCGACACAAGTCGGCCTCATGTCCAAATTTCAACACCCGACACAGTGCCATCCCAACCCTCTCAACCCAGGACCAGCCATCTCTCGCGCTATCGCCGCGCATCACGGGGGTTCCCCAAACCAGAAATCACGTTTCGCTTGCCTGGTTGAAGAGGTCGAAGGGCTTCGACATGGAAGGCGTGCCCGATAGCATGACCACCCGCTCCGCCCGCTTTGCCACCTCCATGCACACCGTCACCTGCTGCGACTGCGCGCGGTCGTCACCCAGCTGTCGCCGCACAACATCATCCAACGCGCACCATCAGTCGAAGCGGTTCGAGGTTCTTCCAGAGTGTGTGCATGGGGTATCAAACACAACCAGACATATAATCGACGAAATCTCGATCTCACAGCTGTTGTTTTGTAATATTATAATATAATGGGATGGTGTGGTGTGGTACCTGGCTGGGTACCGATGTTTGGGACTGCTTTCGATGCAGGGTTTGGCCACCAATACCTTGCTACGGCACCAAACACACACCCCATGCGCTGTCATCCACGTACGCCGACACATATACAGCAGTGGAGGTTGCACTGGCGTTGGTACAGTGGTGAGAGCACTGCCATCAGAGGCCTGTTCTTAGTCCACCTACCGTGCCGGGACCGCCCACGATCCTAGTAGCGGCCCATGCTGCATCACAGGTACAGCAGTAGCGCACAAAAGTATCACGCCGCCTCCAAAGTTGGATATCAACCACTCAATCGGTCCGACTCACAGCTGGCGTATTCGTAATAACTTTATAAAAAGCCCATGCAATCGGAGTGCCGACGGGTATCTAAACACTTGCATGTTACCCCCGGAGAGTATTCCACTCGCCGCGTCCTCATTGCACCGACGAAATAATTTACGAACAACCACGGCAAGCCCAGACATGTTGCTGTTGTGAATACTAAAGGTATGGCACTCTCGTCCAACGATATAACAGCGGGTGCTGTTCGTCAAACTGGCCAACTCATCAGCACATCAACACGCCACCTCACCGTCACACCAAGACACCATCTTCAGTTCCTTCCGTTCATACCTTTGTTCTAATCGTGTGGCTCTCGTCGAAAATCACCTGAGATCGGTCCGAAAACATGGGCGATAATGAGCGCAACGCCCAACAAAATACCAATTATGCAAAGTCACAACCTAAAATGTATAAACTGCGCAATTTGTAGCAGGAATGCTGCACTATAGAGTTACCAGAAAACCAAAAAATTGGCGTGTAAACATAGGGCGATACCTCGTTGTTGGGCCTATCGTGGGCTCTGATTCCTATATTACTACAATAGTGTGGAAAAGCATGTTACCAGTATCACTGTGCTGATATGGTAATAGTGTGGAAAAACATTAAACCAGTATCACCATGCTGATATGGTGATCTTAGCCAGATGGCACGCGGCACGGAATGCTGCAAACGAAAACCGGTCTGAACGAAACGGTACTAGATGCACACATGGGGCACGCTCCGCGCAGCAGCATCGGCTTATTCGACTGTCTTTGCGCTGGACTTGGACTGGAAGTCGTCCAAATCGAAAGGTTGCCGCGTTCGATCGCCGGCCAGGTAAAACAGCATGCCGATTACGAAACCTTGCAAGCATTGCTTCATGCATAAACAGCAACCACACCGTTGTACTTTGTATGGAGGCCTTTCCGAAAAACAACAGCATATTGCTGTAAAGAATGCACACCTCGGACAGACCGTGTGTTGTCTTCACATTAAATACGTTCTTTCTACCCAACCACATCAGTAGTCACTAGTAGTCAGTAATAGTCAGTAATAGTCAGTAATCATCAGTAAGAGTCACTAATAGCCAGTAATAGTCAGAAAGAGTCATTCATAGTCAGTAAGAGTCACTAGTAGTCAGTAAGAGTCAGTAATAGTCCGTAATAGTCAGTAATAGTCAGGAAGAGTCTCTAATAGTCAGTAATAGTCATAACTAGTCAGTCACGAATATTTCGGCCAAAAGATGCTACCCCTATCGTACCCCTATGTGTCCCGTGACACCGACAGAGTCTATAAACAGCAAGGATAAATAGCGCACATGGTACCCCCGCAGTAGTTGGACGCGAAGGCATGCTTGGCCTTGTACAGGGGTCCCTGGCCCAGTAGGCCTGGCGAGATCGCCTCCATCTGTAAGGCAGGTGCATCGGCCGGCAACACGAGGATTCCACATCACTATCTGGCTGTGCACCCGCACGTGCTGCCGTACTGTAGCTCTACAGGCATGGTATGCTCTAGAGCTACAGCAGATGACTTCATGCATCACAGCAGTACCGGGAACAAAGCAGGTATCCACCACTCAAGACGGGAAAACGTGTTTGATAGCATATACTACAAAATGTCTCCTAAAGCAATGTGTCACGCTGTTTTCCGACACAACTCGGCCTCATGTCCAAATTTCAACACCCGACACAGTGCCATCCCAACCCTCTCAACCCAGGACCAGCCATCTCTCGCGCTATCGCCGCGCATCACGGCGGTTTCCACAAACCAGAAAGCACGTTTCGCTTGCCTGGTTGAAGAGGTCGAAGGGCTTCGACATGGAAGGCGTGCCCGATAGCATGACCACCCGCTCCGCCCGCTTTGCCACCTCCATGCACACCGTCACCTGCTGCGACTGCGCGCGGTCGTCACCCAGCTGTCGCCGCACAACATCATCCAACGCGCACCATCAGTCGAAGCGGTTCGAGGTTCTTCCAGAGTGTGTGCATGGGGTATTAAACACAACCAGACATACAATCGACGAAATCCTCGATCTCACAGCTGTTGTTTTGTAATATTATAAATATAATGGGATGGTGTGGTGTGGTACCTGGCTGGGTACCGATGTTTGGGACTGCTTTCGATGCAGGGTTTGGCCACCAATACCTTGCTACGGCACCAAACACACACCCCATGCGCTGTCATCCACGTACGCCGACACATATACAGCAGTGGAGGTTGCACTGGCGTTGGTACAGTGGTGAGAGCACTGCCATCAGAGGCCTGTTCTTAGTCCACCTACCGTGCCGGGACCGCTCACGATCCTAGTAGCGGCCCATGCTGCATCACAGGTACAGCAGTACGTAGCGCACAAAAGTATCACGCCGCCTCCAAAGTTGGATATCAACCACTCAATCGGTCCGACTCACAGCTGGCGTATTCGTAATAACTTTATAAAAAGCCCATGCAAACGGAGTGCCGACGGGTATCTAAACACTTGCATGTTACCCCCGGAGAGTATTCCACTCGCCGCGTCCTCATTGCACCGACTAAATAATTTACGAACAACCACGGCAAGCCCAGACATGTTGCTGTTGTGAATCCTAAAGGTATGGCACTCTCGTCCAACGGTATAACAGCGGGTGCTGTTCGTCAAACTGGCCAACTCATCAGCACATCAACACGCCACCTCACCGTCACACCAAGACACCATCTTCAGTTCCTTCCGTTCATACCTTTGTCCTAATCGTGTGGCTCTCGTCGAAAATCACCTGAGATCGGTCCGAAAACATGGGCGATAATGAGCGCAACACCCAACAAAATACCAATTATGCAAAGTCACAACCTAAAATGTATAAACTGCGCAATTTGTAGCAGGAATGCTGCACTATAGAGTTACCAGAAAACCAAAAATATGGCGTGTAAACATAGGGCGATACCTCGTTTTTGGGCCTATCGTGGGCTCTGATTCCTATATTACTACAATAGTGTGGAAAAGCATGTTACCAGTATCACTGTGCTGATATGGTAATAGTGTGGAAAAACATTAAACCAGTATCACCATGCTGATATGGTGATCTTAGCCAGATGGCACGCGGCACGGAATGCTGCAAACGAAAACCGGTCTGAACGAAACGGTACTAGATGCACACATTGGGCACGCTCCGCGCAGCAGCATCGGCTTATTCGACTGTCTTTGCGCTGGACTTGGACTGGAAGTCGTCCAAATCGAAAGGTTGCCGCGTTCGATCGCCGGCCAGGTAAAACAGCATGCCGATTACGAAACCTTGCAAGCATTGCTTCATGCATAAACAGCAACCACACCGTTGTACTTTGTATGGAGGCATTTCCGAAAAACAACAGAATATTGCTGTAAAGAATGCACACCTCGGACAGACCATGATCTAGATCATCTAGATCCTCCCCTGCCGCTATGACATGTTGTGCAGGATCTGTATATTACAGATCCTACCCAGGGAACCTGTCCTGGATCATGCAGGCTATATGGCCCCCGCCAGGCAACATTTCACTATTAATAGGTCATACAGAGATCATACAGACCATACAGATCATACAGATCATACAGATCATACAGATCATACAGATCAGGAATACATATATCTGCCCTGAAGGATCTAGATCATGAAGCGGGAATGATCTGTCTGATCTGCCCTTGGGGTCTAACTAGTATTGCCTAAAGGCTGAACACGGTCCTACAGCAGTAGTAGTGTCATAATAGCGCGCTAACTTCTTGCAGTTGCTAAAACAGCAGTTTGCAATAGAGGAATTATACGATGGAACCGGAAGCGGTGTGGCATGTTTTTGGTTTTCTTTCTCCAGTCGCCAAAACTCTCACCGCCTTCCAGTCGCCCTTGCCTACGCTGTCGGCCAACATTCTCAGCATGAAGTAAGACACGACCACCACTCGAGGCCAGAGATGCCTGAACAGCACCGCGGGAACAAAACCGAGGAATGAGTTACATACTTCCTTGGAGGAAGCAAACCACCACATGTCACTACCAACAGAACCGTCACAATCGCTGCAATACTACTGTAGATACATCCTCCAGACGGCGCGACTATTGATAGTCCATGCAACTCACACCCCGGCGATACTATTGACATCATGAGACTGCGGATGCCTACGGCTCGCAGGAGTACACCAGCAACATTTTGTCTGCGGGGCTTTGGGGGAAAATGTAGGCACGACCTGCGGATACAGCAAATCTACTGCAGTTGCTCTCTCAATGCAACCCACACCAGGCGATGCTCTTGGCATGATGGGCTGCGGTTACCGACGAACCGTAGGGGTACCAGTATACGTACACCATTTTGGCTGTAGGGCTAGGGTAGAAATACAGACACGGCCTGCGGATACATCGAAACTGCTGCAATCGCTCGCATCCAACTGCACAGCAGGCTCCTGTACTACATACCGGTGCTGTACGAGCGATATCCCAAAAGTACGATGTTTATGGTATTACGATGACATGACGTGGAAGAACCCCTCGACAGGAGACCCGCTCCAACCCTACCGCGCGCAATTTTCACTGAGCATTACGGAAGCTCATAGACGTCAGCATGGATAGGAATAGAACGCCTCAGGCGCTCGGCCTCGGCGCACAACACCCCACCATAGACAGCGAATGAAAAACACACTATCGTAAATCACTGAGAACTTGGAAGGCTAAAGGCCTCACCGGCTAAGGGTAGAGAGGTAGAGTTTGTCTTTGTTGCCCCTGATGAGGTGTACTTCGCTCGGTGGCAGAAAGGGGTACCAGTGTTCCACTTCCTCCGCCCACCTGCGAACAGCACAAAGTAAAAAGAACGGGTTAAAAAAACACACCGATTAATATCAAAGAGCATCATGCAGAGTCAGTCCGTCAGTGGACACAATTCAAACCCCTCCAGTGCTCCAACTTAAGTTGGCAAGCGATCGAAGGAGCATGGCGGCTTCTGCAGCCAGGCACCGTAACGGGAACTGCGGCAAGCGACGGAGGACAGGATACCCCCAAGAACGACCTACCAGGCACCTCCGGGCACAGTGCTGAAAACCACAAATCAAGCGTCAACTTCTCATGCTCTCTAATCTAATCATTGGCGCACATATACGCATACCCACGGGTACAGCAGAAACTTGTGCATGTTCTAGTCAACACACCGGTGTAGCATCCATCCATCGCGACGGTGTGTAGACTCACATGAGGCGCATGCTGGCCGGAGTGACGATAAGCAAGGGCCAATTATCTCTGTAGCAGCCCATAACACCCAACGCCTGCAGAGTCTGTATCGTCCCAAAGGGGCAAGACATGTAACAAACAACGCGGACAACAGCGCAGGGCGTAACCATTGACGACAGACTTTGTTCGTGGCTTGCGAATTTTCATCGTGGCAGCAGTCGGTATTTAGTCATGCCACGACCACCTGCGGCTACACGAGCACTTTAGTCCCGTACAGGCAAACACAAGAGCAAATACGCAAGGAACGCCGGCGAACTGGGTGTCAAGGTGATACGCGTGCAGTTTGGCCGGTACGACGGGTCAACATCGAACAAAACTGACTTACCATGGTACAAGCTACAATAGTGTGGAGACAGTAGACACACCAGCAGAGCCCAATAAGACTTGGGAGTAAGACTCGAAGATGCAGAACTCACATCTGGCACGCCAGCGAAATAGGGAAACGCCGAGCAGAGAATGAAACCCCTCGCACCCCGCCTCTGCCCCCCTTTTCCCCACCCCGGTGACGAACGTTTCCCCCCCTCGAAAACACGCCACGAGAAAAAAAAACTAGACTCTCGCGATCCACACCTTGCCGGTTCCCATCTCGTCAGCGATGATGCACCGCCCCTTCCTCCTCAGGCCGAACAGCACGCCATCGCGCTGGAACGGCAGGAGCGTTTGTCTCAGACCTGCCGGCAGCAAGTACATCATTGCCTCGCAAGCGCCCACCGCCTCGAGGGAGCGCCCGCCCGCTTTAGCCTTCCCATCGCCGCGCGTCGATGCCCCCGCCCCAGAGCTCATGAGGTGGCTGTAGGTCGACTGAGGTACGTCCCGGTAGGCCATGCCAGCCTGGGCACCGAGAACAGGATTGCCGCGCATGTTTGAGCTCAGAAATGAGCGGCGGTAATCGGCCGTAGCTACGAATTTTCCTAGGACTTTCTTTGGCTGCTTAGCTACGTACGTATACATTTTGGTTTTTGTTAGTTCCTCTTCTCTTTCCTGGACTCTCGTGTGAGGCACGAGGACGAAACGGAACTGAGTAGGAAGTGCCACGTATCCGTTGTATGGGTGGCGCCCAAGGGAATGGAGACAGAGGGTGGGGGGGTTCGTAGGGAAACCGCGGCGGACGAAAGCAGGAAAGAGACGGCAAACAGAGTAGGTACCAGTACCAGACCGACTAGCTGGTAGAACCTGCCTGTACTAAGGGCACAAACCTGCCTCAGCTGGCTGGAAGGTACTTTTGGTGTGCTCTGGCTGCCTGTCTTTTCCTGTCGTTCTTAGTCTTGCTTTGTTGGCACTGATTTTTTTTTTCGGTTCATTTCATTTCATTTGGTTTCTTTTAACTAGATGTCGCATCTCATCTGGGAGAAGCACGACATTTTTTTTTTTTTTTTCTTTTCATTTTGTCATGCTTTTGTTTGGTTGCTTGATTGTTGATTTGCTTCAGTATGTTTACTTTCTATTATTTTTCCTTTTCGCTTTTTTCTTTCTTTTCTCTTTTTTTTTTCTCTTGCATGCACCTGGATTGCTAGCAGGGTAGGTCTTGCCTGTCGTATATGGCATTGCATTGTCTGCTCTGCTTACTGCTTACTGCACTGAGCATAGTATCTCTGTGTCGTAGTTTTGTGACCACAGAACTGGTACCTTTTTAGGATGATGAATCGGCACGGACACTGGGTGTGCTGGATGTCGACGGGTAGAAAAGAAAGTTTAATGTGAAGAACACACACACACACTGGCCAAACTCTTCTCTTCCCACGTACGGGTATTTTTTTGCCCGAGTGTTGTGTATTCTTCGCATGGAACCGTCCTTTCTACCCGTCGACATCCAGCTGTTAAGGCATTAGTCTGTTGGGTTACTGGTAAAAAGTTAACACGTACACCCTAACAATGCCACCTTGACCCTTGCGAGTTTGCAGAAACATATTATGGTATTATATACTAATTCCGAGTAGAATGTCTCCAAAGACGGGGGTGCAGTTCAAAAAGGGTTAACGTGAACATTTCGATGGTTCGTCGAGATCAGCGAAGCTCAGATAGAGAGGCATCACTGGTACGTATCGATAATAAAACTTCACGGTACGTACCACCTTGCACAAAAAACGATATATGAATAGGTACAGGGAGGCGCCGGCTTCGCCAAGTATTAGTTTTTGTAACCATTAGCCTACTAGTTTTAATTTCCAGCTCAAGTCGTGGGAGGTTTTACCCTCAGCAACACTCTGGACAATAAGCCGTGGTCATATATAAATTCCCCCCCCCCCCCCCCCCGGCAATGGCTGAAGTTCTAAGGCAAAAAAAAAAAAGGCGCCCCCCCCCCCCCCCCCCCGGCAATGGCTGAAGTTCTAAGGCAAAAAAAAAAAAGGCGCCCCCCCCCCCCCCCCCCCGGCAATGGCTGAAGTTCTAAGGCAAAAAAAAAAAAGGCGCCCCCCCCCCCCCCCCCCCGGCAATGGCTGAAGTTCTAAGGCAAAAAAAAAAAAGGCGCCCCCCCCCCCCCCCCCCCGGCAATGGCTGAAGTTCTAAGGCAAAAAAAAAAAAGGCGCCCCCCCCCCCCCCCCCTCCCCCGGGTACTTGCCTTAACTTTTATCGCGCATACGGCTCAGCATTCCTACAGCTCGTCGACTCTCACTAAATTGCTAGGTATCAGCCTTTTACCTTGTTTGCAAGCCTTTCACCTCGTTTGCAAGCCTTTCACCTCGTTTGCAAGCCTTCCACCCTGTTTGCAAGCCTATTTTCCTTGTTTCTAAACAATTTCAATTTGTTTGCAAGCCTCTCACCTTGTTTGCCAGCCGTCGAACAGAGTCCCGCTGTCCGAGGTCAAGAACCGCCTTTAGCTCCTGCGCTCGTTCAGCAGCGATAGCGCCACCCCCAGCGATACTTCCGCCAGACCCGTCTGCGTGATTCCCGCCCTGCGTTGGCATGATACCATTCCGCCGTAACAAATCCCACGCCGCCTCCGCAGCCCCACCTTGGTGGCCCCCCCGCACCCTCACACTGAGCTGACACCTGCATTCAGGACGTGGTGAAATCGTGAACGATACTTGTGTGGAGTGCGGTAAAATTTTACTCACAAAGGGGGAGCATTTACAACTGTTACTACGATAGAGGTATACCGTTATTTGGTTAAAACGTTTTCTACCAGGTAAGTGACGGGGCTCCCTAGGCCAAAATCGCCGGAAATGAATTCCTGTTTCGAAACATATTGCGTTATTATGCCATGGTATTGCTCACATCGGGTATACTGTATACTGTATATGATAGCACTTTTAATATCCTCCAACACCACTTTTCCGGGTGGGGTAACGAGCTTCTTACGTGACCACCCTCAGAAGGCAAAAGCTTATTAACATGGTGCATGGTGCACCTCTACCGTAGCAGCTCCTACTGGTAGTAACAAAACTCGCGTCAAGTGGACGCGATGGGGTGGGCATCGGCGTTGTATACACCGGGGTTCCGGGTGACGTCTGCATGAGGCGTATTACTGGGGAGGCATAGCAATCAGAACCAAAACATGGTGTAGAAACATGCGGCGACGCATGCGTTTGGGGTCACAATCGGAGGAATAGTGAGCAGACACCCAGCACGTGCGGGGTTGTATCGTAGTTAATTGGTGCCATGATTCTTGCACTATTTACAAGAAGAAACACAAAAGCCAGCAAGCTGCTGACCTAGTGATGCCGGTGGTCTCCGTCTTGTCGGAGACTGAGGCACAGCGATCCGAAGAGTTGCACTCTAAGGAGGCGTGGTGTCTTTCCTCTGCCACAAGTTCGATGATAGCGCCATTCTTGCGGCCCCTTCGCGTCGCTTTGCACAGAGGGCGGCCGCTGCAGCCATAGAACCTGTTCGTCGACGATGCCGAGGCGTTTGAGGAGGGGGGGAGGGGGGGGTACTCATTAACCGCATGTCATGCATGGCCGTACGCGTATGACTATAAAACCTCGCATCCCTACAATGCCGGGGCAGAGCACGTCGGTTTTTCACTGACCAGGCAGACATTGCTTGCACTAAGCGCGAAGCGCGGTGAGGTGCTCGGTGAGTCGCATGAAAGGTGAGCTGCATGCTACTGAGAACCGTTTGTGAGGCGGACTTGCATATGGGTGACAGCTTCAATGAGTGAATTTAATTTCCGGTGTGGCCACTTCCAGAGACAGCAATGGGAGTACTATGTAACTGCCTCGTGGGTGCCTCACCATAAACACTAACTGGTACGTGATACGATAATTCCCCTTGTGGAGTAAAGGTTCTCCCTCCCGCACAAATGATCTAACTTGACCGCCAGCTGTGATCGACCGCCAAAACAAAAAAACGGTACCCTGGTGCTCTAGCTCACGCAGTGAGCGGCATGTTTTACAGTGTCGCTGCCAACCGACGCCAACCTAACCTATATAAAATAGGGGGGGGGGGGGCGTACTCATTTGTTGCTTGCCTTAGTCATTTGACCATTGAGCACGCATCCCTTTCGAGACGGAGCGGGGGGGGTAAGGGGGAGCTATGAACCGAGGTGTAAAATAGTTACACCAAGATTAAGGATAGGTTGGATTGGGGGTTATCTCTACTGTTACTGTAGGTGAGGCATGAAAGCAGCGGTGACACATCACAGTTTTTCCTCCCTGCGACGAGTACCGACGTTCGTCTCACCGATCACTCCCGAACTCCATGAGCCTCGATGCTTCCCCGCACTTCCAGCAAGGGTCCAGCTCACCTTGGCCCGTCTTGCATCGCCCGTCGTCATCGGGCTACAGAGACCGGAGCATGCGAGGGGAGCAAGAGCGAGTGTTGTCGGCGCTTGTTGCCCTTGTCGTGGGTGCAATTCAGAGAGATAACAGGCCGCGGGGCGGGGCAAACAGCGATCGAGCAAGCTGACAGATCGGCAGCAGGGCTTGCTAACATAACCTATTTGGAGTTTCACAGGGGGAAGCCTGTCTCAAGTAAATGACGCACATACAGTAGCATCGGCCAGCCCGGGCTGCCAGGGTGGGGGATAGGTGTTCTATGAACCGAAATTACAAAATCTACGCTACGGGGGGTGCCCCTATTCGACTTATCACACGATAGGCATACCTTATTGGGGTTTGCAGTTATTTTTTGCCTTCTGAGGCGCTACTGATAGTATTAGTAGTATTAGTGACTATGACTGACTGTTAGTATACCTCAAGTGACCAATTACAGGTTATCAATAGTATGATATACTTTTACTTGTGTGTTTGCTTTAGGACCACGAGTAGCGCATACAGCGCATACAAATCTTGGTCGGGCTTCACGAACAAACCCCTTTGACGTCATGTTTCGGGTGACATGGTAGCTTATGTGACATGGCGGCTTATTCAGCTCCTCGTGTGAGGAGCTCAGAAAATAAGCCACCACCCCTACAAGGCATGCATTGCTCTATATGCATACAGGATACAGGGCTTAGGAAAATCGGGCGAGTGGGTCGGTACCTCACTCCAAAAAGGGTTTCAAAAATACTTTGTCGGCGCAGCGTGACCAAAAACAAAATCATGGTACGAGTGCCTATCGCGAAATCAAAAACATACTACTATGGGCCTAAATAAAAGGACCGTTTATACATCACCATGAATATCAAATGGTCCTTATGTTTCCGCCCTACCAGGTGTGTGTGTGTTCTTCACATTAAACCGTCCTTTCTACCCGTCGACATCAGAAAATTAGGACTGCAAAAACAAAACGGGTAGCACTCGCCCAAGTGGGACTAAGCCGCTGAAAAACAGAAGACCTAGACGCGAGCCCGCTATCATGGCCTTCGTTGAATGCGTGAGGCTGGCTGTACAGCACGGCGCACAGCATGGTTACATATACTCGAACTGCTGCCTTACTTTTTCTGGATGCTTGGTAATATCGCACTCGTCATTTTTTTTGTCGCTATACAGTAGTGCCGGTCCCTCTATAGTGCCGGTATGCGCCAGCCAACTATACCGGCACTATAGGGGAAGTCGGCATTACTCCGCACACTATATACCACACTGGTGGATCCCATATATTCCAACCGATTCCACAGGCACTACAGCGGGTAACCGGCACTGTAAAGGGACCACGGCATTATAGAGGGCAACTGGCACTACTGTACGATAACCAAGATAAAAGGGTTAATATAGCAGAGGGCGTGTCCGGTGTGTGGACGCGGCAAGGAAGTCACACGAGGATAAAGAGAACGCGGCGGGAGGGAGGTGTGCTTCTGGGAGCGCTGCCCGCGTTTCCGATACGCAATGGACTTTGCACGGCTTCGCGGCTTGCTGTAGGCACAGCCTGTGAGAAACTCTGGTGAAATCAGGCTCAGAAGGGTTGCTCTCGTTTCTCGCTCTCGCCATGCTCCCTTTGTTCGTAGCTTAGGATTGCCTGTCACCGTACGCCGGCGCAGGATCAACTCGCAGACCACCACATCGCGAACACGGCGGAAAACAATAAACCAACTGATTACATGGCCTAGCACAGCACGAGTATACGATAAGGTATCCACCAAGGGTCTACTAGGGCTATTGATAGATTATGCTGTACCCTTAGACTACAGCAGTAGGTTCAAACTGAAGCTGGAAGGACTTGGAGTGTCTACGGTAAGGTACTCCCAAGGTTCTACAAGGGCTACATTGTATGCTCTAGTAATAACCTACTGGTATACTGGTAAGTAATGAGGAGCCATAAATCCGAGGAGCACGAAGCGAGAAGTGTTTATTATTTCTGAAATAAGGCCTTCTTCTCGAAACCGTCGGGTGCGGAGGTGCGTGTTGGGGGCAGGGGTACGCAAACGGACATACACGAATGAAACGACCAGAAAAAAATTGCCACGCAGGGTTGCTTCTTTTGAAAAATCGAGTTTCAGACCTGGTGTGTGTGAGAGTGAGTGAGTGAGTGAGTGAGTGAGTGAGTGAGTTAGGTAGTTAGTGAGTTTGTTCGGATACCTACGAGCCATTTTTTGACAGTGCGAGGTCCACACAGCATCGATTTAGACACTGATGGTCATGGAGGCACCTAAATAGCAGCTCCGTCCTGTGCTGATCGCGTTGCAAGCCGTGCTGAGTTGGCCGAGCGAGGCGTGGGTAGCGGCCCTAATTTTAAGCCGGGCACCCACCTACTCGTAGCGAGTTACACCGCCTCACAACAGCTGCGGGATGGATGGCACTTTCCAAACTGCAAGCCCTGCAACCATAAAAGCTTTTCTCCACAGACGAACGTGCAGGGGGGCTCTGGCAGTACACGGAGGGACTCGGTGCCAGCGGGTAGAACCTCCTACTGTAGGGCTATGTGTGGTGCTGTCTGCGCTTTCGTCGATCCACCTTCCCGCCTGTGTTTGTCCTTGTGTCAAACCAAGAGGTACTGGTACCTGGTACTTGACCTAGAATATGCTTTGCTCGTGAACCAGAGGGTTTCGAAAACACTGGGTGGGTGTTTTTTCAGGGGTTCTCGAGTATGAAACCGTCGACAAGAAGAGTGTGTGCTACTGCTGCTGTATGCTATTGTTACTAGTGCCCCGACCAGAGTAGGGGTGAGTTACGGTAGTGTGTTGTTGCGTGTTGTTGTTGTTGGTGGTGGTGGTGGTGGTGGTGGTGGTCTTTCTTGTTGGTGTTGCCCCAGAGTGGGAGCACTACTGTAGATACATGTTTGCTGAAGCTGAGCATTACAACATACCAGGTATGCATGTAGAACACAAGAACCGCCAACGGAGTACGTATATAGCCTGATGCTGTTAGGCGGAGCATCTGTCACGCTCCTCATTCCCACCCTCTTGTAGAATGGGCTACAACAGGCTGTAGCAGTAGGTTTGGCCCGTACAACAGTACGAGGTACAGCAGGTACAACAGTAGGTTTCGAGTGAAGCTGGGAGACGTTGGATGTCCATGTTCCTCACTATAATGCACGAATGAGTGACCTCACATTGACCCCGACGCCTCGAAACCGGCGAGATCCCTCCCCTGCTTTCGAACTCAACGTGCTTGGACCCTCCCTTTTCCACGAAGCAGTACCGGCACTCGCACCTCCGCCTGATCCCCTCTGCGTCGGCGGTCGACTGCTGAAAGCCGGATATGCGTTGCTTGCTTTGCCTGCAGTATGACCACCGCCGCCTTTTGCAGAAGGGGTCACCGACGTAGCGAATGATGCACCCATACGGTTTGGCGGTGGGGCCGGGTATGAAGACGAAGATGACGAGCTTCTACGATTGCTACTCGTAGTGCCCTTCTCCGCAACGCTGTTGCTGCTGCTGTTGCTGCTGCTGCTTACATTGTTTGGCCGCATCGCTCGTGACACTGGGACTGCTGCATTGCTGGGTCTGTTTGAATTTGCTGTCTTGGAAGCAGCGTCCAAATTCGCGGCAGGGAGACGGTCAACAGCCAACATGCATGCCTCGAGCCACTCCGGATCCTCGTCGTCAAGCTCCATTCGCACCACACCCTTGCGGCCACGCTGCGACCCCTGCTGTGTCCCGTGTTTCGCATACTTTCACCAACGGTATAGCTTTTCGTGTAGAGATTTGGAAGGATGTTCTTCGAGGGGACGAAACTGACAGTTTTGTTGCAGTCGCAAGTTCGCCGTTGTCTTCTTGTTCCGTTTGCCGTGCGTTTCGATTTGTCCACATCGAGTACGAGCTCGCAACGTGTACAACACCAGGCAAGCGTTTTTATGTGTATCGCTCCCGGCGGCAGCACTCCCGGCGTATGTCCTGCCGCGTTTATCTCTCAACGCGGCGAGAGCACTAACCCTAGGAGAGATTTTCCCGCTGGTCGTGGTACCTCTGGTACCTGTTATATACGGCTTGTACCGCCCACTCCGCCGACATTTGGATCACTGCTCTGAAGATCACGACTGCAATTTGCGGCGGAGGTTTCATGCCAGCCTCTAATTTGGCGAACGAGGGCGTGGAGGTACGGAGAGCAGCTGCGGTGGCTGGAAGACTTCAATGGTGATGGAATGGCGGGGGTGGGCGACTGCATGCCGACACGAAGACGATACGGTTGACTACTCTCCAGTCGCATCCTTGCTGTATAAACAGAGGNCACGGAAATTCCACGAAAAAAAAAATGGAACCAAAAAAAAAAGCATAGGGAGTGTGTGGTGAGCATGGAACTCTGATTCTGACTCGGGGAAGCTTTCGTTTTTTTGAGCGATTGGTGTCGCTTTAGGCCTTGTTCAGAGTTCTGTGTTGCTGCTACAGCAGTAGTTTTGCTGCACAGTTTACCCTCCAATTATTTACCCCACCGTACGTAGCCGCTCCCGGAATTTTTGCGGCTGCACAGTACAGCTTTGCAACTGCGTTTACGTTGTCGGGGGCGGGGACGGGGGCTGGGGGGGGCCATGGAGGACTCACTCTGCGCGCGCACAGCATAGCAATCAGAACCAAAACATGGTGTAGAAACATGCGGCGACGCATGCGTTTGGGGTCACAATCGGAGGAATAGTGAGCAGACACCCAGCACGTGCGGGGTTGTATCGTAGTTAATTGGTGCCATGATTCTTGCACTATTTACAAGAAGAAACACAAAAGCCAGCAAGCTGCTGACCTAGTGATGCCGGTGGTCTCCGTCTTGTCGGAGACTGAGGCACAGCGATCCGAAGAGTTGCACTCTAAGGAGGCGTGGTGTCTTTCCTCTGCCACAAGTTCGATTATAGCGCCATTCTTGCGGCCCCTTCGCGTCGCTTTGCACAGAGGGCGGCCGCTGCAGCCATAGAACCTGTTCGTCGACGATGCCGAGGCGTTTGAGGAGGGGGGGAGGGGGGGGTACTCATTAACCGCATGTCATGCATGGCCGTACGCGTATGACTATAAAACCTCGCATCCCTACAATGCCGGGGCAGAGCACGTCGGTTTTTCACTGACCAGGCAGACATTGCTTGCACCAAGCGCGAAGCGCGGTGAGGTGCTCGGTGAGTCGCATGAAAGGTGAGCTGCATGCTACTGAGAACCGTTTGTGAGGCGGACTTGCATATGGGTGACAGCTTCAATGAGTGAATTTAATTTCCGGTGTGCCACTTCCAGAGACAGCAATGGGAGTACTATGTAACTGCCTCGTGGGTGCCTCACCATAAAAACTAACTGGTACGTGATACGATAATTCCCCTTGTGGAGTAAAGGTTCTCCCTCCCGCACAAATGATCTAACTTGACCGCCAGCTGTGATCGACCGCCAAAACAAAAAAACGGTACCCTGGTGCTCTAGCTCACGCAGTGAGCGGCATGTTTTACAGTGTCGCTGCCAACCGACGCCAACCTAACCTATATAATATAGGGGGGGGGGGCGTACTCATTTGTTGCTTGCCTTAGTCATTTGACCATTGAGCACGCATCCCTTTCGAGACGGAGCGGGGGGGGTAAGGGGGAGCTATGAACCGAGGTGTAAAATAGTTACACCAAGATTAAGGATAGGTTGGATTGGGGGTTATCTCTACTGTTACTGTAGGTGAGGCATGAAAGCAGCGGTGACACATCACAGTTTTTCCTCCCTGCGACGAGTACCGACGTTCGTCTCACCGATCACTCCCGAACTCCATGAGCCTCGATGCTTCCCCGCACTTCCAGCAAGGGTCCAGCTCACCTTGGCCCGTCTTGCATCGCCCGTCGTCATCGGGCTACAGAGACCGGAGCATGCGAGGGGGAGCAAGAGCGAGTGTTGTCGGCGCTTGTTGCCCTTGTCGTGGGTGCAATTCAGAGAGATAACAGGCCGCGGGGCGGGGCAAACAGCGATCGAGCAAGCTGACAGATCGGCAGCAGGGCTTGCTAACATAACCTATTTGGAGTTTCACAGGGGGAAGCCTGTCTCAAGTAAATGACGCACATACAGTAGCATCGGCCAGCCCGGGCTGCCAGGGTGGGGGATAGGTGTTCTATGAACCGAAATTACAAATCTACGCTACGGGGGGTGCCCCTATTCGACTTATCACACGATAGGCATACCTTATTGGGGTTTGCAGTTATTTTTTGCCTTCTGAGGCGCTACTGATAGTATTAGTAGTATTAGTGACTATGACTGACTGTTAGTATACCTCAAGTGACCAATTACAGGTTATCAATAGTATGATATACTTTTACTTGTGTGTTTGCTTTAGGACCACGAGTAGCGCATACAGCGCATACAAATCTTGGTCGGGCTTCACGAACAAACCCCTTTGACGTCATGTTTCGGGTGACATGGTAGCTTATGTGACATGGCGGCTTATTCAGCTCCTCGTGTGAGGAGCTCAGAAAATAAGCCACCACCCCTACAAGGCATGCATTGCTCTATATGCATACAGGATACAGGGCTTAGGAAAATCGGGCGAGTGGGTCGGTACCTCACTCCAAAAAGGGTTTCAAAAATACTTTGTCGGCGCAGCGTGACCAAAAACAAAATCATGGTACGAGTGCCTATCGCGAAATCAAAAACATACTACTATGGGCCTAAATAAAAGGACCGTTTATACATCACCATGAATATCAAATGGTCCTTATGTTTCCGCCCTACCAGGTGTGTGTGTGTTCTTCACATTAAACCGTCCTTTCTACCCGTCGACATCAGAAAATTAGGACTGCAAAAACAAAACGGGTAGCACTCGCCCAAGTGGGACTAAGCCGCTGAAAAACAGAAGACCTAGACGCGAGCCCGCTATCATGGCCTTCGTTGAATGCGTGAGGCTGGCTGTACAGCACGGCGCACAGCATGGTTACATATACTCGAACTGCTGCCTTACTTTTTCTGGATGCTTGGTAATATCGCACTCGTCATTTTTTTTGTCGCTATACAGTAGTGCCGGTCCCTCTATAGTGCCGGTATGCGCCAGCCAACTATACCGGCACTATAGGGGAAGTCGGGATTACTCCGCACACTATATACCACACTGGTGGATCCCATATATTCCAACCGATTCCACAGGCACTACAGCGGGTAACCGGCACTGTAAAGGGACCACGGCATTATAGAGGGCAACTGGCACTACTGTACGATAACCAAGATAAAAGGGTTAATATAGCAGAGGGCGTGTCGGTGTGTGGACGCGGCAAGGAAGTCACACGAGGATAAAGAGAACGCGGCGGGAGGGAGGTGTGCTTCTGGGAGCGCTGCCCGCGTTTCCGATACGCAATGGACTTTGCACGGCTTCGCGGCTTGCTGTAGGCACAGCCTGTGAGAAACTCTGGTGAAATCAGGCTCAGAAGGGTTGCTCTCGTTTCTCGCTCTCGCCATGCTCCCTTTGTTCGTAGCTTAGGATTGCCTGTCACCGTACGCCGGCGCAGGATCAACTCGCAGACCACCACATCGCGAACACGGCGGAAAACAATAAACCAACTGATTACATGGCCTAGCACAGCACGAGTATACGATAAGGTATCCACCAAGGGTCTACTAGGGCTATTGATAGATTATGCTGTACCCTTAGACTACAGCAGTAGGTTCAAACTGAAGCTGGAAGGACTTGGAGTGTCTACGGTAAGGTACTCCCAAGGTTCTACAAGGGCTACATTGTATGCTCTAGTAATAACCTACTGGTATACTGGTAAGTAATGAGGAGCCATAAATCCGAGGAGCACGAAGCGAGAAGTGTTTATTATTTCTGAAATAAGGCCTTCTTCTCGAAACCGTCGGGTGCGGAGGTGCGTGTTGGGGGCAGGGGTACGCAAACGGACAACACGAATGAAACGACCAGAAAAAAATTGCCACGCAGGGTTTCTTCTTTTGAAAAATCGAGTTTCAGACCTGGTGTGTGTGAGAGTGAGTGAGTGAGTGAGTGAGTGAGTGAGTGAGTTAGGTAGTTAGTGAGTTTGTTCGGATACCTACGAGCCATTTTTTGACAGTGCGAGGTCCACACAGCATCGATTTAGACACTGATGGTCATGGAGGCACCTAAATAGCAGCTCCGTCCTGTGCTGATCGCGTTGCAAGCCGTGCTGAGTTGGCCGAGCGAGGCGTGGGTAGCGGCCCTAATTTTAAGCCGGGCACCCACCTACTCGTAGCGAGTTACACCGCCTCACAACAGCTGCGGGCTGGATGGCACTTTCCAAACTGCAAGCCCTGCAACCATAAAAGCTTTTCTCCACAGACGAACGTGCAGGGGGGCTCTGGCAGTACACGGAGGGACTCGGTGCCAGCGGGTAGAACCTCCTACTGTAGGGCTATGTGTGGTGCTGTCTGCGCTTTCGTCGATCCACCTTCCCGCCTGTGTTTGTCCTTGTGCCAAACCAAGAGGTACTGGTACCTGGTACTTGACCTAGAATATGCTTTGCTCGTGAACCAGAGGGTTTCGAAAACACTGGGTGGGTGTTTTTTCAGGGGTTCTCGAGTATGAAACCGTCGACAAGAAGAGTGTGTGCTACTGCTGCTGTATGCTATTGTTACTAGTGCCCCGACCAGAGTAGGGGTGAGTTACGGTAGTGTGTTGTTGCGTGTTGTTGTTGGTGGTGGTGGTGGTGGTGGTGGTGGTGGTCTTTCTTGTTGGTGTTGCCCCAGAGTGGGAGCACTACTGTAGATACATGTTTGCTGAAGCTGAGCATTACAACATACCAGGTATGCATGTAGAACACAAGAACCGCCAACGGAGTACGTATATAGCCTGATGCTGTTAGGCGGAGCATCTGTCACGCTCCTCATTCCCACCCTCTTGTAGAATGGGCTACAACAGGCTGTAGCAGTAGGTTTGGCCCGTACAACAGTACGAGGTACAGCAGGTACAACAGTAGGTTTCGAGTGAAGCTGGGAGACGTTGGATGTCCATGTTCCTCACTATAATGCACGAATGAGTGACCTCACATTGACCCCGACGCCTCGAAACCGGCGAGATCCCTCCCCTGCTTTCGAACTCAACGTGCTTGGACCCTCCCTTTTCCACGAAGCAGTACCGGCACTCGCACCTCCGCCTGATCCCCTCTGCGTCGGCGGTCGACTGCTGAAAGCCGGATATGCGTTGCTTGCTTTGCCTGCAGTATGACCACCGCCGCCTTTTGCAGAAGGGGTCACCGACGTAGCGAATGATGCACCCATACGGTTTGGCGGTGGGGCCGGGTATGAAGACGAAGATGACGAGCTTCTACGATTGCTACTCGTAGTGCCCTTCTCCGCAACGCTGTTGCTGCTGCTGTTGCTGCTGCTGCTTACATTGTTTGGCCGCATCGCTCGTGACACTGGGACTGCTGCATTGCTGGGTCTGTTTGAATTTGCTGTCTTGGAAGCAGCGTCCAAATTCGCGGCAGGGAGACGGTCAACAGCCAACATGCATGCCTCGAGCCACTCCGGATCCTCGTCGTCAAGCTCCATTCGCACCACACCCTTGCGGCCACGCTGCGACCCCTGCTGTGTCCCGTGTTTCGCATACTTTCACCAACGGTATAGCTTTTCGTGTAGAGATTTGGAAGGATGTTCTTCGAGGGGACGAAACTGACAGTTTTGTTGCAGTCGCAAGTTCGCCGTTGTCTTCTTGTTCCGTTTGCCGTGCGTTTCGATTTGTCCACATCGAGTACGAGCTCGCAACGTGTACAACACCAGGCAAGCGTTTTTATGTGTATCGCTCCCGGCGGCAGCACTCCCGGCGTATGTCCTGCCGCGTTTATCTCTCAACGCGGCGAGAGCACTAACCCTAGGAGAGATTTTCCCGCTGGTCGTGGTACCTCTGGTACCTGTTATATACGGCTTGTACCGCCCACTCCGCCGACATTTGGATCACTGCTCTAAAGATCACGACTGCAATTTGCGGCGGAGGTTTCATGCCAGCCTCTAATTTGGCGAACGAGGGCGTGGAGGTACGGAGAGCAGCTGCGGTGGCTGGAAGACTTCAATGGTGATGGAATGGCGGGGGTGGGCGACTGCATGCCGACACGAAGACGATACGGTTGACTACTCTCCAGTCGCATCCTTGCTGTATAAACAGAGGAGCAAACTCCTAATAGTAAAGGTGTAGTAGTTACCAGGCACACAGCCAGTGACCCGGATCTTTCCCGAGGGTCGCAAGTGCAAGACGTCCATCCGTTACGTATACCTGGTTTGCGATTTGGAGGCGCAGAATAATGTTTGAGAACGCAGCAACCACACAATCGGTTACTCCATGTAATCAGGCATAGACGAAGATATGGTGCGATCAGCGAGCGCGAGGGTAACTTGAAAAATTGACCAATCAGAAAACTGCGGGCACGAAATCAGGCGATGGATACAACAAGATCTGGATATTGGCGATGGATACAACAATGTGAAGTTTTAAGTTTCAGCAGTGGACCACTACTCGTAGTCTAGACTTGTACTACGTACAGTAGTGTTGCGAGTCGTCGTTCTATGGTCAAGATGAGGCAAACAGTCCATGTATTGGCCATCCGTGCAAGAGTGCTCTCAGGGTCTTGGCTCGGATATACCCGCGGGTTGTAACATGCCCACGTACGATATGCATGGAGCAGATAATAACCAGACCGAACTCAAGCCAGGCGATGAACCGACCGGGCCGATGAGGTGAGCTCGTATATACGTATCCCAGGAGGGTAAAGCGCGCTTCTGGTGTAGGGAAGGAGGTCTCCCTGGAATGTAGATGGTAAACTGATTGCTCAGCGCCACAGGTCGATGCGGTGGCCAAGTGGACAAGAGCGAGTAGCAAAAAGAAAGCCACTCACGAAATGGGGAGGGGCCACAATTAACGCGGCCCCTGCTATGACGAAAACGCCTATGCCATCGTAGCCATTGCGACAGACACTGAACCCGTAGCAGTGCACGTACTGTAGTGTAGGCACTAAAGTACAGCAGTAGTATGTACCACTGCAGACTTTTGTGACGACGACTTGTGAAGCTTACGTACGTTCTACCAACTGTAGAGTGGGTGACCACACTCAGCACACTCAGTACAGGGCCATAATCGCTGCGTAAAGCACCGGAGTGAAATGATCACCCCACAACCATGAGAGCCATAAGTTAGTCATCGGGATTTATGCCCCCTACTACCGGCAAGAGAGGCAAGTCGTGGGGAAATCAACCAAGTCTCGAAAGCGGGGCAGCCGCTGCCAATACGCAGAGCATTTACATACCGTAAACTGGTGTAAAACCACTGGTATACCGCTTCATGGCATTTTTCGAGGCCGATGGATTCGGGGTTTCCGCCAAGCAGACTCTAGGTAAACCTAGGGAACCTTGCACCACACCTCGAACAGATCATCTACAGATCGTACAGATCATTCCCACATGATGATCTAGTTATTTCAGGGCAAATCTATCCCGGATCTGTACGATCTAGGTTACGTTGCCGGGCGGGAGACAAACAATCTGAATGATGTACAACATGTTTCTTGGGTTGGACTGTACTTTTCAGATCCTGCGCAGCACCTCAGATTGGCGGGTTAGGATCTAGATGATCAAAATGATCTATCTGTAAATGCTTTGTAGATAGATAGATAATCTGCCCGACGTGTGAACTTGTCAAAACTATAAAAGTGGATCACAACAATGCAAGTGCCTGAAAAGAGCGAGAACATATCTACGACCAGATATCTGATATTCAGCAGCTCCCAATGATTCCCCCATCTACGTCCTGTACATCACATATATATATATCCCGCCGCAAACATACAATCGGCTTTACGCCATAGGCCACGGAATCACTCAAAATCGACCCCAGCGAAACAACAACATACAACAATCAGGCAACAGACACCACACATCACACCACACGCGAGAGAAAACCCAATTGACCAAATCAATACGATGGGCCGGTCCCGTTCAGGACCGATCCAATGCTTGCTACCTCCTACGAATGGGTTTCCCCTTGAAACCCCCTTTTTAAGTACATGCACCCCTAGAAATATAGGTATAAAGATATGCGCGAGTCGCCCCATGCACGGAAGTGCTCGCTAGGTTTGCCTGACGTCCGACTCGCCCTCGCCACCTTCCAGTCCTGGGGAATCGGGCTTTTCGGGCTTCGTTCTTCGTGCGGCGTTGCAACGTCGCAGCAGTGGATCTCCGCCTGCGCGTGTATCAAGGCGGAATGAGTTCAAGGAAAACCCTTACGGAAAGTGCAAGGTGCGAGATCGAACAGCACGAGAGGATTTGACGTTTGCTGCGGTAGGGGTAGACGCAAAGTTTTTCTGAGACTCCTGGCCTCATAAGCTTTTTAGCTCGCCCAAAGAGGCGTGCTACGAAACGGGTACGACATTTTGGCCAAAACATTTCTGGCACCGAATTGTTTCGCCGGGGTAAGTTCTCATTTTTATCTCAAAAATCTGTTTTTGGGCGAGACATAAAATACATTCCAGCGGGGAGAAAAATACGTGAAAGCCTACCTAAAATAGGTGAAACCTTACCGCAGCGCGAGTTCGAATTCTATTTTTTTTGTAAAAAAGTGACAGGCTCAACCCAATAAGCAACCCCATGGAGGTATACAACGAATATTATTGTGAAAGCGCCGATGGAGTTCCAACGATATTGGGGAATTCCTCAGCTCTAGAGCTCGTCAGCCAGGAACAATCTGGGCGAAAAGCGCTACCCCTAAATTTTAAGTATATCGTTGCACGTGTCAGTTAACGAAAAGAGAGAAGGAAGCTACGAGGGACGATTCCGATCGGAGAGAGATCACGGAGAGGTCCAGGACGTTCACACGTCGTTGTGGGAGGCTTTCACCGGTTGATGTCCATAGACAATTCGTAGTGCAATAGTTATCGAGCTCTGTCAACTTGGGGTCTACTGCAGTAAATCGACATCAGCACCGCACACCGTCCCACATACCGGCACCCAGGCATCACGACCCATGCCACCCACGAAAGGGGAAGATCAAACCGAGCGTTTGTTAGTGTTCCGGTAGCTTGCTCCGGCGTTGCTAAAACTCGCTGCCACACTGACAAAAGAACCAGGTGAAGCGGCACCACATGGCCACGAGCTACATTCCGGCGAGAGCGGTAACCTGACATAGTGTACCTTGTTCATGTTGCGACTCCTTCCCCCAGTTCGCCAACTCCACCGCCGCCCGCCCCCCCTCCTCCTCCTCCTCCTCCCGAACCACCAGCAACCCCCTCGCTGCCCCCCGCCGCTGTTGACACAAGGGGGGGCTTGCTCACAGCCTCTTCGTGCTCGTCCCCGGATCCCATCGAAAATCGTGACGCCTTCGTGAGGATTTCCGTCCAAAATGAGCGGTCTTCGGTGGTGTTTGCGCCTAGGCTGTACAGGACACGATGCTTGGCGTCGACCAGCTGTGTAGCGTTGTAGGGGGGTCGGCCCGATGAGAAAATGACGGCGGAGGGAGGGGATACGGTGGCGGGTGGAGCATTGAGCTGAGCTTTAAACTCGCAAGAGGGTTATCGTACTTGCCATTTGGATCACAACGCGTGGATGATAATCGCCTCATCCTGAAGGGAAAAAGGATGTAACCCTCGTACAGTAGACTAGCTATGCACAGGAAGAAAATAAGACACAACGTGCCCGCCGCCGTACCCCACGCGCGGGCAGCGCATGACCCTGGCAGCTACCCGTTTTTTTTTGTAGTGGTATTGTGTGGGGTGCCGAAGTCAATACGATAGTTCCACCGCATCCCACGGAGTGTGTCGTTCTTCCCATGGTGCCACTGCTGGAGCAACGTATGTCTCGAAACTCAAAAACAGAGGCGTAAAACAGACGGCCTATCTCGTACGACTGCACGCTCCACGTATTTACCCCCGCTTCCCTTTTTTCAAGTGTGGCAGCACCAGCCCTGGCGCATGACATCTAATGACACCGAAAGAAGATAGCTTTGTAGGGCTGTGAATTGCAGTTGGTTAATTCGGTTTAGTCGGCATCGGAACCGCCAAATGGTTGCGATGGTTTTTTACCGGCTAGTGGCCCCTTCACCAGTCGGGGGGGGGGGTGTACTCATGTCGTGCACGGCCGTAGTCGTATGACCATAGACTCTCGCATCCCTACAATGCCGGGACGGAGCACGATGGGTTTTCACGAACCAGGCAGACATTGCTTGCACCAAGCGCGAAGCGCCTCGAGGTATTGGGCGAGTCGCATGGAGGGTGAGCTGCATCCTGCTAAGAACCGCCTGTGAGGCGGACTTGCATATGGACGACAGCCTCCAATGAATTGATTTAATTTCTGGTGTGGCCACTTCCAGAGACAGCAATGGGTATCACTACGTATCTGCCTTGTGAATGCCTTACCATATACACACTACGTGATACGATCATTCCCCTTGTGCGGAGATGAGGTTATCAACCCCGCACAAATGATCTAACAAGATCGCCAGCTTTGGTGACCGCCAAAAACAAAACAAAAAACGGTACCCTGGTTGTCGAGCTAACGCAGTGAGAGGCGTGTTTTACAGCGTCGTTGCCAACCGACGCCAACCCAACCTATAAATATATAAAATACTTAAAGGGGGGGGGGGTGCATGATTTGGGTTCGCTTCGCTCGTTCGATCCAACTCGAAATTCAAGCAGACCCACTTATTCGATGAATTATATTGGTTGGCTTTGCCGAAACCGATTAAATCTCAATCGCCCTTTCTCTCCGACACACAGCCCTACACCTTATAATCATCTCAGCCCAGTAAACAATACGCGACAGCGAATATTGAGCTGGTATTTTGGCTAAGGCTCGCGGCGTATTGCGATGTTAACATGGAGCATAGGCTCTCGTAGGATATTATACAGGATTTAGAGTCGGGTTCTTCGCTGAGCACAAATTCTTAGCTGTAAATGATTAACCCCTTAACAACTGGTTCCACGAATTTGTGGACAAACTACTTATAATTAGCGTTGGATAATTTTTCCAGTTCTGAATGGGTTAAATAAAAGAAACAGCATGGGACTATTAACTCCCAAATCCTTACGATGTCACATGTCGAGTACTGTAGGGAAAATCGTACCTTGAATCGGAACAGCCGGTTGGCAGGGTCGGCAGCATGGCCTTCATCCATCTGGGCATGCGCGACTGTTCCCCTAAGGTCTACGACACGGCGCGCCGTAGAACTGCCTGGTCCGTCGTACTCGTGCAGCTGGAACCCCTCAAGGACAAAGTACCTGATACGGTCAGCGGGGTTGGGGTCAAGCTTTTGGTCGTGTTTCCGAGCCTCTGCACCACACCCGTGCCCGGCCGTGTAACTTCTGTCAACGTCTCTGAATCAAAAGCAGCAGGATATTCTTTTTGTGAGGTGTCTTGGTCAAATACAAACCAATCCATAAATATGTACCAGGTATACCGCAGTAAAGGTATACCTCGTCTATTTTTTAGAGCCTCAACAACGATTCCACGCCGCTCTCACAAGGCCGAACACACGCAGCCCTCTTCTCTACCTCCCACCCCCCACACACGGGCATACGCTGCACGCTGTAGCCTGACTCCTACAACGCGATATACAAGCAGCATGTAACGCAACAAGGCACCTGTCATTCCAAGCCTTGATCAGCATGCCTTCTCGGCTTGAAAGGTAGCCGGTTGCCTTCAAGTGCCGGGCGTGGTCGAACGTGTGCTTTGGGAAGCTGAAGGCAGGTCCCTTCATCCACCGGAAACATGCAACCAAGCGAGAAGTACCATCGACATTTTCATCGGAATTGAGGCAAGGAGGCGCAAGGCGTGAGAGAGAGGATGACTAGGAGACCCTCAGAGAGAGGAGCACAGACGCATGATACGATAGAGGTGTTGGCATCATGTTACAAAGTTTTCTGAGCTCCTCACTTAAGGAGCTCTATACTAATAGTAAGTCAAAAACTGATTTTGGAGGAAACTAAAATTGCTACCCGATAAACAAAACCATGAGCTATACATAAGTCTGAAAAAAAATGCAACACAAGAATAAAAGTTGGACGAATGGGGGTTAAGGAGCCCGGTCGTCCAAAAAACGTTTTAGCCAAAAAGTGCTACCTTTATTGTAGCACGCGTCCAGAGGGAGGAAAACAAAGTGAACACACAGGTTTGATGGGGACCATCATGTCCTAAACAAAAGTGCGGAAGAGTGAGCCGATGCGGGTTTGGCCCCGCCTACTCGACCAGTACACACCGCGGGACCAAACACAAGCACCCTTAAATCAGAATAAACCAGCTACTTCACGGGGGACACGAGCAGAGGCCATTGTACAAAACACAAATATGCCCGTAAATGTAAAAAAAAAAATGTACACTAAAAATAATACCCAAGCGGGCATTTTATTTACGGACAGAGTGGTAGTCGTTATACGATAGAATGTAGCTTACCCGTTCGCTGGCGGCTTCCCCATCTGCTCGGTCTGCGGCGTGCTCCTCGAAATACTTGAAGTCCTCACTCATGAACTCCAGCACGCAGTTCAGCACTCCGGCATCCATAACGAGGGCGTGTGTACTGCCAAACACGACACAACAACAACCAACACGCCGAAAAATGACAATCTAAATGCCGCTTACAATATTTACAGGGTATCAAATGGTGGGTATCATTGCGTGCGCGCTTTTCCTATTGACGCAAGCGGTACCTGGTACTCTGCACTGAAGAAGCCAGAGTCCAAGAGTAAAGTAGTGGTCCCTGTATAGTCCCGGCTGCCCGCTATAGTGCCCGTGACATGGCTTGGCACAGATGGGATTAACCAGTGTCGCAGTGTGCAGATTAGTGCCGGTATTGATGGCTGGCGCATACCACCACCATAGAGGGGCCACTACCGGAGCAGTATGCCAAGCAGGGTCTAAGACTGATAGAACAAACGCGGGTGATGACGCCGAGCTCTGCTGCAGGCTAAACACATTAAAACGAAACACATCGGACAGGTGACGATCTACAATAGATCACTACATCACTACAGTAAATCCTCAAATGCTCTTGTGAGAGGTTAGGCAGCATCTGCATAGAACCGATCCAACTTGAAACATGTGCGAGATCATGCATATGTATACGGTTTCCACCCGGAAACATGAGCTACATCGTACAGATCATACAGATCAGGCATCTATCTACCCTGAGATACCTAGCTCATGAAGCAGGAATCGACGATTTGTCCGAGATCTGCAAAATTCCATTCAGCAGCATCACCGTCCAGGCTCGGGCACCGTCGCTCCCTAAATTAGAGCTTCGTTTCTACAGTAAACCATGCGACAGACGGCACATAAGGTCGTAGGAACGCCTCTGTTTTCAGCAAACCTGGTTATTAATGCATGGTATGTGGAGGCAAAGGAGGCGTTTTTCTCACCCTCCCATCTTCGCGGACAACGTACACGCAGGCATTTCCTCGGCCATCCACTTCGCCGCCTTTATCGGGACCTGCAACACGGCGGTGCAGCAAGAGACCAGTGCGGGGGGGGGGGGGGCAGCACACCCCACACAAAATACCGAAGTACGCGAAGCCAGTGGGTGACAGAGCACATCATTATCTGTAGACACAAAGCTAGTGGGGACGAAGCGAAGGAACATCTAAAGACAGCGCTATTCGGGAAAAATCGGGAAAACGGTGGGCCATGCGGGATCCACCCGTAAGGGAAAGGTGTTTACAACACATGCGTAAGTTCGGTAAGGCGGACCTAACCAAAGGGAAAATGTAGCATCTGCCCTACAACAGGGGTCAAACACCCCTAGATCGCAACAGGAGGCGTTGTAATCCAGAACGCATGTCCTTTGCCCAACAGCAAACTGGTCGCCACCATCCCCATCATGGTTGAGTTGGGAAATTGAGCGGCAACAGGCTAGATACGGGCGTACGTACTCCTTGATACCGCCGCAAGCAATCCCGCCCGTTGCTTTCTTTATGCAGATCGTGAAGAAATCGCTGGTGTGAACCGGACAAGCAATTAATTCAGCACAACGGCCATATATGGTTTACAAGTGATGCAGGAGAGTATAGCACAGCCCGTTAGCAAACCGTTCCCTTGCGGAGTGGTAGGTACGCTTATTATTTGTACCTGTTTTCTTCCATCGAGACGCTTTTTGTTTTAGCCTGTTTTGTGACCACGGGGTTAGATTCCAAGGAAACCGGGTTAATGTAGTACTCGAAGTTTAACCATCCTCGTCATCACCACGTTACCACCGTGAACCCTCAGCCTACTGCAGGCCCTCACTAAAAGGCATATAATAAAATATTCACCGATTTCTATACTTTATCCTAGATACTAACTCAGTGATGCGGTAAAGGCTAAAGCCGCCTCTACCGCAATTTTGAATTATTATCTAGGATAAAGTATAGAAATCGGGGAAGTGGTTTCGTGTGGTTCCAGTGTTATGAGAAGGAATATTTCGAAAAACGCCGCAAACACTACTTTCGACACTAACCCTAACCCCAATCCCGACCCCGCCCCGACCCTTTCGAGTTTTTTTCTCGAAAAAACCAGGCGTTTTGTTTTTTTTGGAAAAATTGGCCGACTACACTAAAAGGCATATAATAAAATATTCCCCGATATCTATGTTTTATCCTAGATAACAATTCAGTGATGCGGTAAAGGCTACTGGGCCCTCACCATATGGTCCGCCGTTCCGTGGAAGACGTGGACAGGCATGGACACGTCTCGGTAGTCGAACCCCATGGGTTGGTTCTTCTCGAGTGCCACCAAGGCATCCAAAGCCACCCCTTCGGTACACTCGTTCGCTCTGCTCACCGTCAGGAGCACCTGAAAGTCGCCACGTGCCGGTTCGTTGTGGAAACAACGTTACCCTTGTGTTTCACCGTCCATACATGTGCACACGCTTCCCATGGAGAGTACCAGGTATGACGGGAATCGGTTTTATATTCTTGGGGTGAGCCGGTTCCCTTCCTCTCGGCTACGGATGCGTACAGCGGAAGGGGCAGCACCTTCGATGACTTAGGTTTCTCATTTGAGGTGGTCTATAATATTAGTAAGTCAACCAATGACCGACGTTGAGAAAAATTGTGAGTTGCACTAGCCCCATACGACACGATCCCATGGTCAAGGTATCTAACGATTATTAAAGTGAAAATTGGTGTCTAACGATTATCGAAGTAAAACTTCACATCGGATCCAAAGTTAGTGGGTACTTTGTTATTAATAGTACAGGAGTACCGTCGGTAGCCGTCGGTAGATGTCGGTAGCCGTCGGTAGATATCGGTAGATGTCGGTAGCCGTCGTAAGCCGTCGTTAGCCGTCGGTGGCCGTCGGTAGAGATGAGAAAAACTACAATCCCTACCGCCTACCATAGCAAAACCGAACAAAACCGACAAAGAGAGGTAACTAAAAAAACTTTGAACGAAATTCGGGAGACGTATATCAACCACGGTCCCGAAGGTCCTTTCGGCTTGAACGCCTTCTAGAATATATTACACACACTCATAGAGGGACACGGAGGTTACTCCTAGCGAAGCTCGTGGCAGCGCAGACACGTCGTGTCTCGAGCGCTGATCTAAAATGACACCTATTGGTAGAGCTCTGCGGTCATGTATGTGCGTCAGCCTGGGGCCCTGCTGCCGTTACGAAACAATATGAAGGGCCATGTCCAACACATATCTGAAAAAACACACAAACAAACGAAGCTGTGAGATCGATTTTTTTTCTCAAAACTCATGTTTGCAAACTTGGTGTGATGCTTCGATCGCGCGTGCTATAGGTATCATGTCAGGCGGATGCTCGCGACAGTTTTATCGATGGAGCGTTTATCTACTGCCCTATGCTTATCTCCCCATCTCCCCATTCTCGAGGACGCGTGGACGGTGGGTGCCTATACCTCAGCGGAGTGATTCGTCCCGAACACCAATCTCTCCTCCTCGCTGCAGCCCTTAGCGATCATGCCCACGCTACCCGAAGCGATCAACAGTCTTGGCATCGTCATGGCCGCCTTGAGAACCCATCTGGCACCATGGCACCACAACGAGGGGCGCGGTTACAGATATATCACCAACGACGCTTCATCATATTGGTTGGATTAGCAGCCGTTTAGGAAGCGGCGTGCGGTTTTAAAGCAGTGACTGCCGCCATAACAAAATTCCGATCGGACTTACAAAATAATGCCAACCCTTGCAGATTTGTTTTCGCTTCGAACAAAAAAAGGATGTCAACACCGTGCGCATAGAGCCATGGGCATATACACCCCTAACCCTAACCTAAACCGATACGTGTAGCTACTGTAGAATGATATCGAACCCCTAACCGGTACCTATAGTATGATACCGAACCCCTGTACATAGGCCTAGTACACCAAACCTTGCGGCACCAACACGAAGCACGGCAATAACAGCAAACCCCACCACAGAGCCAAACCTACGTACTGTGGTAGTTTTTCGGCGACGTAGAGGGCTCGATTTGAACCGGACACCGATAAAGGGACCCAGGGGCTGATGAGATAGATCGTTGTTGCCACCATGTCCGGCATCTCCTGCGGACGGCGGCGGTCCGACAAAAGCGCACAAGCAGCAGTGTGTCGTCATGGAGGCAGTACCCACGCGTTTGCAACAGATACGTTGTTGCGCAGAAAGGCACTTGCATCTGCCCTGAACGCGCGTTGAATGCGGCGTCAGCCACGACAATAACTTTTCACATCTCGAAAGGACAGATCATGACCTATCCACGAGTACCTATCTATCTATGTACAGATATATCATCTAGTTCCTCGCCTGCCGTTGTGAAAGGTTGTGCAGAATCTGCATTGTGCAGATCCAACCCAGGAAACATGCACATGTACATATGTGCTACTGTAGATCATGCAGATAGTACGGCTCCCACGCGGTAACATGAGCTAGATCACACAGATCATACAGATCATACAGATCATACGGATAATCTGCCCTGAAATATCTAGATCATCAAGCGGGAATGGTCTATATCATCTGTCCGGCGTGTGCATTGCTTATTGCGATGTCGCCCACCTGTGCGCAGCGTAGAGCGTAGCTCGCCCCCACAGACTGCCCCACCAGGGAGAAATGCCGTATCTCGGCCGCTCGGCAAAACAGTCTCAAAATCCCCGGGAACTGCAGAACGCGATTAGCCCTGCAGGTGCGTCGAGTGTGGAGTTCGATTAGAGATGTGAGTGGAGGCGCCGGAAGGAACAACAGGGGCGATTTCAACCGGTCTGAGGGATCCGCATGACTGCGCTTCTTTTTTTTTGTCCATCCCAGTTATTATCTTCGCCCTTCTTTTCTCTCTCCCTATTTAGTCGTACCTCATATCCAGGATCACTAAGTAGGCTCTTCTCCCCCCTCCCCACTGCGGTACGTGCCTTGCATTTTTATCGCGAGAAGATTTCAGCGCTTTCTTCCCTCGTCGACTTGCGTCAGATTCTACTTCCTTCCGGCGACGAGTGCGAGCTCATGAGGGGCATGGCAAAGGCAGTTTTTCAGGGCGCTATGATAGCAAGATGGACGTGAACTAACTCAAGTTCGGCGGTATTTGAGCAACCAAACACTCCTTTTCCCTTTGGTATGGCAGGAGTCCGTTCTGTCGGCTTCCCGCCAACGACCAAGGCAGGCGATGACAGGTCGACGGCAAGCCACCTTAACCCTGCCCTAAAACACGAGTGATAAGATAGCACTATAGTATCTACACGACAGGACGGATTTCCGAGCCGGTTCTCTCCATAGGTCGCCCCGGCGGTCTAACAGGTAAGCACGAAGAATGCTAAGGTTGAAATCAGGGGTTCGAGTCTCCGTACGTATGGAGATTTTATTCTCAAATGACACCAGTTGTCGAGAGCGCTTATTATAGCGTGGGTAGGCACAATTTGACGAGAATCGACGAGGGAAGAAAAAAGTGCTGAAAAATTCTCGCGATAAAACTGCAAGGCACGTACCGTAGTGGGGGAGGAGGGAGAAGAGCCTACTTAGTGACCCCGGATCTGCGTTACGACTAATAGGGAGCGAGAAAAGAAGGGCAAAGATAACGAATGGGATGGGTTTGTTTTAATAATAACATGGGTAGCACACCCAGCCAAAGTAATGGTTTGGGGAAGGTGAGACCTTCCCGTGGTCTCACCTTCCCGTGGAAGCACCGTCCGGCTTTGGCGCTCTCCCCTTTCAATAATACGTCAATACAGTATCACAATCGTCCTTCAAATATGGGGGGGAGGGCTACCTTCCGTGCTATGCGGCAGGCATGATGAACGTAACTATGAACAAGCAGTGACAGCTACGTATTACGTGCCGTGGAAAAAGGGACACGAGTATTTGCGTATCAGGCATTTGCCCTGATGTAAATTATTATTGCAACGTAATATGCACTGCTGTTTGGGCATCTGTATATCGTCGGAAGCTCAGAGAAAAACAAAACTCTGGCGCTTGATAGCCCTACCAGGCACATAATGAGATTCTTCTAAAGCTATTCGCCAACGGCTATTCGCCAACAGCTATTCGCCAACGGCTAGTAGTCAACGGATTGTAGCCAACGGCTAGCAGTCAACGGCTAGTAGTCAACGGCTTGTAGCCAACGGCTAGTACCTCACCTCTGGTCTTCAAAGTGACTTGAGCGACCCCTTCCTGGCCGGTCTAGGCAAATCAGGCGAACGCCCCTTGCTTTCGCTGCCTTGTCGAACATCAGCGACATGTACCGGTGGGAGTCCATCCCCAGCAGAAGAAACGCCTATTTCGCCGCGGGTGTGAGTGGCGAACGAAAGGCGGCGCCCGGTGAATAGTCGTACCGGCCGGCACATACCAACACCAACAAACGGATACATGAGCAAGGTCATGACAGCCCGAGACTGGTCAGAATGAGCCCGGTCTACATGCACCCAGCGTACGATATAGTATTTTACGGAGGACCATAGTAAATAGGACCAACTATTACTACCAAAAATAGGTAAATATATAGGTTTTTGTGTGTACCGTATGTCCTATTTACTAGTGTTTACTATGGCCCCCCGTAATAGTAAAACACAAAACGTAATGACATCATGTACCGGGGTATACTCTACTCGCGACAAACTGGATGCGCCGAGAGTCTTCAGGCACGCAGCCCGTAAAACGACGCGTCAAAATTAGGAGCGGGTTAGGTACGGGGTACCCCAAAGCACTCGATCGCTGGGGTCGCCATCTCGTCCCTAATCTAACGGCTCTAACGGCTCTAACGGCGATACATAACTTAGCGGTGGAACTTGCTCGGTGTTGCATGCTTCTCCAAACCCAACAAGTACCACCTGAAATACATGGTATCGCGTAACAATTAATTACATCCTATAGTGTTGTACTGCTACTGCTGCTGCTGCATCATACTACGTGTTGATGTTACTGTACATTTGAGTTGCGATGCAATGTGTTCATCGCTGCATTTATGAAGCTACCTAAACATTCAACTTGAAAAACGGTACCAACGGAGAAGATGAACTGTCGAAGAGCAAAAACCACTGGCAAGATATACCAAACATACCGGATAGCCGCTCGGGTCTCCAACCTCAGCGTAGCTCACGGCTCGCGGCAGCCGGAGGGACACGCACTCCGGGAGCGACATGGTGCGGTTCATCCTCTCCTCCGCCAAACATTGCCGCGTTTTTTCTTCTTCGCTCATTGCTCCATCGACAGCGTCACTCGAACCAGTTGCCGCTTGATCCGCTTGTTCTGCTTGCTGAACTGAACCCTTGTCCAGAACATCTTGAGTCGACATGGCTGAAACCGGGCTTGCAGGTGAGTTGGATATACCGCCAAACTAGCAGTATTGACGCGTAGCTCTGCAGTACTATAGCGGTGAAAAGGCAAGTCACCTACTGTAGTTGAGACAGTTCAACATGGTCGGGCGAACTTTGGTTTAGGTGGCGGGTCAGTTCTGCCGGAAAAGGGTGCCGGCTTCACCGACGCGGAAGGGGGAATATAAGCAGAAGCAATGCTCAGTGTTTCGTACGTGCTTAGTCTACTTTAAGGTAGGTGTGAAATAAATTAACCCTTCGAAACTGCTTTTTACGGGACGATCAAGGGTGAGAGATGAAGACAATACTTATAAATCCCAAAAGACTATAGACACACCTAAAATGTTTAGCCTGACAAATATCCTCAAGCTAAAAGAGGAATATAGGCTTAAGGTCATTAACATCGATTATTTCCCCCCCTGATCTTCCTCTTTTTTGTTGAAAAAAAAGGGAGAAAAAGAGAAAACTTTTCCTAAATCGAAAAAAAAATACCAGAGGGAAAAAAATCAGGGACGCTTAGATAGATCTCTTCTTGGAAATAGAATCAGGAAACTCAGGAAAAAAAAAAAAAACAGGAAAAAATTAGGAAAATCAAGAAATGTGGGACAAAACACAAAGCTCTCTTCGAAAATAACGGCCCTTGTAAGGGCGTTGTAAGTATTGACTTTTTGTTGAGGAGGCGATAGGACGGGGTTGGCGTAAGGGTCGTGCACCGACAAGAAACGGCCCCAATGGCAGCGAGTAGGGTACCATCGGTGGCCGGTAGCTGCTTGGACCCACGTAGTTCCTTTGGAAACTGTCTTCTATCGGAAGGCTCGTCGATGCGAGCGTCCGAAGATTCGGCGAGGATAATAAATGCTGTCGCACTGTGTTCAGCAGCGAAGACATCGACGCTGCAACACATTCAAGCACGGTGAAATTCCATCGATACCACAATCGTATCTACCTTCAGGGGCACGCGTCCATCGTCTTATACAGGTATTAATAGTACATCATGGCTCCATCTTATGGGGCCAAGAAAAGTCGGTGGCTGCCGTTTTCCTTTGTTTAAGGAACTATCTGGGCGCAAACGTTCGCGCTAATGACCATCGAGAGAGCTATGCCCCTAACACCGTTTCCCCATTCGACCTGGGGTAGCTTCGTGTTTCTGAACCCCAACCACAGGTATAACATACGGCTGTAGCATAAATTCTACACTGAAGGTGGAGTACTCGAGAGCGGCGGTACTGCACGACATCGTCTGGATCTCCACCACATCGAGCACCTGAGGGTGGAGTACTCGAGGGCGGTGGCACGGCACGAAATCGCCTGGACCTCCGCCACATTGTTCCCCCTTAGGGTAGACTACTCGTGAACGGTGGTACCGTACCACGGCGCCGGGACCTCCACCACACCCTTCCCCCTGAGGGTGGACTACTGGAGGGCGATGGTACTGTAACACGACGCTGGAACCTCCGCCACATCGTGCACCATCGGAGGGGCACGATGTGGCGGAGGTCCTGGCGCCGTCATACAGTATCACCGCCCTCGAGTACTCCACCATCAGGGGGAACGATGTGGTGGGGGTCCCGGCGCCGTCGTACGGTACAACCGCCCGCGAGTAGTCTACCCTCAGGGGGAACAATGTGGCGGAGGTCCCCTCGCAGTTGTACAGTATCATCGCCCTTGAGTAGGCCACCCCCAGGGGTACCTGACATACTGCACGACGACGCCGGGACCTCCACCAAATCGCATCGCTCAAGAATGGAGTACTCGAGGGCGATGGTACTGTAACACGACGCCGGAACCTCCGCCACATCGTGCACCATCGAGGGGAACGATGTGCCGGAGGTCCTGGCGCCGTGGTACAGTACCACCGCCTTAAAGTACTCCATCATAAGGGGGGACGATGTGGCGGAGGTCTCGGCGTCGTCGTACGGTGCCACCGCCCGCGAGTAGTCTACCCTCAGGGATACCCGACAGGAGAAAATAGGCCCTACGAGTACGATGTTGCAAAGGTGGAGAGCATTGTCCCTACAATGGACCACATATTCCTCGCAAGTTGTGGTTGCATCTATCGTTTGCCACTAACCTCACACACCAGAATAGGCTTTACCTAACGGCAGGCACCGCTCATACGTTTGAAGAAATTCCCTATTTTACTGGGGTTTCTTAAGACTGAAAAATATATTGTCAGTCCGTACGTCCATCCGCCCGTCTGATCCCCCTGATCCAGTACTTCAGAACCTACGCCCCCCCCTCCCTCCCCCCAGCGGTTCCTAACGATTAACGCCCATACCGCGAGAAACGCCGAGCGATAGCTGGCACACAGACGCAAGCAACGCGCGCCAACTCTCGGCTTCTCCGGTGCTCTGCAAGGCTGCAAGGTGTTTGTTTTCCTTGACTTGCATGTGCTCCAGCGATTTCAAAAGGGGTCCCTAGAAACAAAGGCGCCTTGCAAACTAGAAACTGGCATTCGCTCGGAATAACGTGGTCCGCCCGAACACCCTGATATGGCGACTATCATAGCGAACGTACTGCTGTCTCTCGACAAGAACCGGTACGAGCATCGTTCGGACATTACGCACAGACACAAGTGTGGATTCTAACCGTAAAGGGACTGTGGCTCTGCGGCATTGTCAAGGCCGGTGCCCGTTGCCTAGCGGCCGCTAAACTACCCATACCCTACACTAAATGTACAGCTACAGCTAATACGGCGGAACATAGTTAATAGGACCAACTACTGATCGTAAAAATAGGAAAATGTAAATTTTTTAGTGTATATTTATTTTTGTGTGTAGTAACATTCCATCGGTGCAGTCCCACTTGCGGGAAGTGGTGCTTGCGATCACGAATACTTATAATCCTCAGCAGTTTGGTTACGCCCACGAACAGCTCCGTCGATTAAAACACAAACTTGAGAAGCATATACAGTAATGTGGGAGTGTGACAAAAATCAATAGTGGAAGGACACCATCAACAGTGCTGTACGCTGTACGCCTATGGAAGAGGCGGCCTACGTAGTGCCTTTCCGGCTTGTGTTTTCGCTATCTCTCACCTACACCTCGAATGCGCCGTTCGTTACCCCTTGCAGAGAGATAAAGCGCACAATACGGATGAGATGGCGCGGCTGCCCCCCCTCCTCAAGAAGTGTGTGCAGTTCCTCGCCAGCGTTCTTGGCTTCTCGACTTATCGACACTCGACACTTGAACGAGGCAAGGATCAAGCTTCAACCAAGGTAATCTGGATTTTGTGAAGCGGTATCGAGCATTGAGAAATGGAGGTGAGGCTTCATACATACCGGAGATACAATCGATGGGAGCGGGTGTGATTGATCCATGTTAGGCGTAGTTAGAAGATAAACACGGACTTTTTTTATTCGTTATCGTCGCTTTTACATTCCAGCTGAACTCGTAATATACTAATATTGGTATAGGAGGCGTGTTACCCTCAGCGGCTTCCCTTCTGAACTACAACAGACTATAGCAGACGGTAGCAGTATCCGTGATCACAGGTATCGCCCCTCCCCCCACCCCGGCTCGCCGTTACGTGCCTTTACTTACATCGCGCAGAGGGTTCAGCGCTCCCACTGCTCATCGATTTGCGTCGAATTACGGCAACTCGCGCTCTACCACTTTCCGCCACGCCCGAAGACTCAGATATAATTCCTGTGGTTAACTATTAATAACTCCTTTAGGCCCCTTTAGGCATGCGGCTTATTAGGACCGCAATCCCCAAATTACTTGGAATTAGAGTCAGATGTATATTATACGTACACTGCACTACTATTACTGGGGGGGGGCATAGTAAATACTAGTAAATAGGACCTACGGTACACACAAAAACCTATAGATTCACCTATGTTTGCCAACAATATTTTTGCCAACAATAATAGAAAAAAAAAGTCAACTAAACGAGCCGAGATTCGAACCGCAGGGCAACCACCAGCGAGAATGACAGTCTACCGCTGACCCGCAGTCAAACTTGCTAAAAAGGACGGGAGAAACTTCGTGTACAGGGCATACAATATACCAGGTATACAGCAGCTTTGCTTGGTGGCCGTATATAGAAGGCACTACTGTAACTATCCATAGATTCATAGATTAATAGAGGGGAGGGGAGAGGAGAGAGTCTGCTATTTGATCATGTTAGGATCTGAGCTACGACTATTAATAGGTGGGAGAGAGAAAAGAAGGGCCAAGATCATAAATGGGAAGAAAAGAAAATACATGAAAAAAACTACTGCTGTGCACCTGGTATTTAGTTGTTCTGTGCCTATAACGTCGGAACCATCCGTTTAGTGCACTACTGTACATGTGGCAGGTGGCAATTACAGCAGTAGTAGTTGCTGCTGTTGCATGTTTGGGTCAGAACGTACCTCGGAAAGATCTATCTACAGACAGATCATCATACACTGTATCTACTGTAGATCATCTAGCTCCTCACCTACAGTTGTGAGAGGTTGTGCAGGAGCTGCTTAGTACAGATCCAACCCGGAAAACAGGTCCTATTGAGAATGTAGTTGAGCTGCTTAGTACAGATCCAACCCGGAAAACAGGTCCTATTGATAATGTAGTAGATTATACAGCTCACACCCGGCAACATGAGCTAGATCCTACAAGTTTGGGACTATATCTGCCTTGAAAGGTCTACTGCTTATTACTGCTTATAGATCATGAAGTGGGAATCGAATATCTATCGGATCTATCTGATCTATCTGTACATCATCTGTCCGAGGTGTACGTAGTGTTGGATGTGGACTGCCAACGTTCACCTCTATACTGCTGTAAACGCACGTAACACTCTGGACTGCAATATAAGGACCGTTCATGTATTCATATAAAGACCAAAGCGTTCCTTATAACTCCGTCGAGACTGGTATTCATACCGTGCGGGTACAACTGCAGGTGATTGATTGGCCCCCGACGCATTTTTTTTTTGTACGAAAAATTACTGGTACGAGTTTTTTATAATTCTTCCGCTGCAGTTGGGAGCCAAACACCGATTGAGTGGATACTACCTAAATTTGGAGGGGCTTTGCAAGCGATGATCAGTCTTCGGCCCACCGTTTGCCACAAAGATGGCAGTGCGCTACAAAGCAGTTTGCATACAGCAGTTTAATTAGTATCGTGTCATGAACGAGGCGAAAATGATCATACCACGAGTGCTGCTGTGATCATAACTCCTCCGCCGATTAATTTGTCCCGTGTGAGCGCAGAGGGCAGTCGGTCGGCCGCTGGATATATTTATGTATTTCCCGATACAGTCCGGTCGACCCGGTAGAGTAGTGGTCGGCTTCAAATACTACTATCATTGGCACCCGAGTTCAAATCCCACCGTGGTGAGAGATTTCGACTTTATTCGAAAACAAATAAAAAGGAACCAATTGCTGAGAGCGCCTTCGTGGCGTGGGTAGGCGGAATCCGACGCAAGTCGACGAGGGAAGAAATTGCTGAAATCTTCTCGCGATAAAAATGCAAGGCAAGAACCGTAGTGGGGGAGGAGGGAGAAAAGCCTACTTTGTGCCCCCGGATCTGAGTTACGACTATAATAGGAAGGAGAGAAAGGAAGGGCGAAGATAATAAATGGAATGGACAAAAAAAATAAATAGTACGTGACAGATGTTAAGAATCTCTTGATTTTGGCCAGACTGGAATTTCTTATTTTAGACTACTGGGTGTGTTCCCCACTATTTTCAGTACAAAGAGGTCGCATTCTTTTTTTTTTTTCTCAGTCTCAAATTCTTAATTATCAGATTCTTAACCCATGTCGCGTACTGCTGTACACGTATGCAAACTCGGACAGATCATGATCGAAATAATCTATTCATAGTAATATAATACAGCAGTAGTTCCTCACTTTTTTTTTTTTTTTTATCCTCTTAATAGACCTATTTGAAACTCGAGCTTATGCCTTATGTCTTTCCAAAGGGAAGAGTCAGGCCATTGAATATTTGGCACTATAGAGCCACATTTCCCGCAACGTCTAAAACTCAGCATATGCCATTTTTTTACAAAACGGTGGATCTTTTACGAAGGACACTGACATAATTTTCCAGGATTTATTCTTCTTTTGGGCTTTCCACTTTCAGCAGCACGCGTTCGTGATGAGGGACTTTTTTGTGTTGTGTGCTCGGAGAGTGCACACCAGGCTTGAGCACGTGCAGGTGCTGGCATAGTCAAAGCAAGTGAAGGCAAAGCTTGAGGGCCTGCTGGGCCGGGCCCATCACGGAACGAGGTGGCAGCGCTTGGGGCGCAGGGGCCGTCCGGACCCAGCACACCATGCGCACGCTCACCACCCGTAACCTGGGCGTTGGTGCACGGCATGTCTGTGCGCAAGCCCAGCGGCTGGCGCACACCGGCCCCGGTGTTGAATCCGGGAAGGCGGGGAGGAGAACCGTAGCTGTTGACGCTCGGACGTAGACCGATGAACTGGGGCGACCTCGGCTGTGCGGGATAACCCTCGCCGGTGGCAGCACGCCTGCTGTTTTGGTAGCCTCCTGGTAGCGGGTCCATGCTCGTACTATGGGCAGTTTGCTCGGGCGTAGGCCGTAAGTCGAGGGTAGTTGTGCTGCTGCCCTGTGCTGCTTTGCTTTTAGTCCTGTGATGCTTGTGCCCTGCTGTGGTGCTTCGATTGTAGGATAAATTGCTGAGAAACTTCCCACCAAGTAAAACTTATGTACTTGCTCACAAAAGTGACCAAGTACATATTTTGAGAAGAGCCAAATATCACGCTGGTCGTTATGTCAAAAATAAGCGCCTATTTTGGCGACGTTTGAAACTCGATATGACCTTATTTCGGGAAGAACCATATATAAGCTCCTATTTTGAGTTTCAAATAGCTCTAATACTCGTATTCATAGATTCATAGCTGTTGGGAGAGGTTGTACATATACAGCAGTAGGACCTGCTTTGTACAGATCAAACTGGTACATACTACTGACTATAGGAAACATGCGCTAATATAGGTACGTAGATCATGCGGATTACACGATTACACTGGTCCCACTCCGCAACATGATGGGCTAGATCATACCAATCGGGAATAGATCTGCCTTGCTTGCAAGATCTAGCTCATGAAGTGGGAAGGCTCTACCTGATCTATCTGGTCTATTTGTGGTGTATCTGATCTATCTGTCCGAGGTGTTATTTTAATTCGTATCGAGGGCAGGGCAGGAGACAGGGCAGACAGGGCAGTCGGTCGGTCGCTGGATCTATTTCCGCATCGCATACCCGTACTCGTGTATACCACTATGTACATAAATATAAGAACCGTTTGTACATTAATATTGAATAAAAAAGGTGCTTATATTTCTGGACAGAGTGGTATGACATTGCAACAATTGCTGTACGTGGGCACAGCAGGAGTATGATAGCGCTACGAGTACTGCTGTTGAACCTCTGGTAGGAATCCTAATAATCCTCATCCTATGCTTGCGTGTACGAATATGCGGCGAAGACGGCAAACAACAATGAATATTATAACAAGCTCCCGCCATTGCTATAGCAGTGCCCATGTTACTACTACAGTCCCCTTCTCCACGCTGCTGCTGCTGCTGGTGGTGTTGCTGGTGTTGCTGGTGTTATTATTGCTGTTATTGCTGTTTGCGGCGTTCAGCAAAATACGCAATCGAGTGACTCTATCATATTCGATACGTTACGAGGTCTACTTGAATTAGCAACATCCGACTTCTTGCACAGGGTGCCTCCAAATTCGCAACCGGGTAGCGGTCGACGGCTGACATGTATTGTATGCATTCTTACCTCGAAGCACTTCCGTTAGTCACCGTCAATCCCAATCGGCACCCAGCACCACCCTTACGCCCACGTAGACAATGCTGTGCCCCCGCTCTTCTTCTCTTCTCCTGTTCTGTTTTACGGTGATACCGTTATCGCTTTTCGTGTAGAGATCAGGAAGGTTTTTCACGGGGGGGACTTGGGGGGGGGCGAAATTGACAGTTTCGCGCTCATGATCCATGCGCTGTCACCCACCTGCTGCCTGCCAAAGATGTCGGGAGACATGTCAAGCAAGGTAAAACATGCGCTGTCAAGGGTGTAGGGCCCGCGACGCATATAGTTGGCGCTGCATTGCAGTAAGGACGTGCGGACTCCAATGTGTATGCGGATAATAGAACACCATCATGCTGGCCAGCGCTGGCATGCCTCGTGGAACAATGCGCACACACACGCCATTATTCTGTGTCCTGCCGAACACTCAACGACCCGTTACCAATATACCGGGTACAGCAAGCGTTACGCGTATTAGTACCAGGGTGCCAGGTACGAGTCGTATGTACCATACCAGGTATCCGTATATTATAGCCGCCGACTTTCAGGAGGAATGGGTCTCATGCAGCTATGCAGTTCTTTTGGGCGCTGGGGGGAGAGACACGGAAAAGAGATCGCATACTCGTACGACGCGAGTCTGCGCGCAGCGCGGCCCCGACTCTTTTAAGCATATTATACCAGTACGACTTTTGATGACACGGTAACTGAAACTGTTCATATTGGGCACATTCGCAGATCCCCAAATTGCCATTTCGATCATCTGCACTTGTACATACCGGTATTAATATACCTGGTATGGATCTAGATCTTTCGCGGGGCAGAACGTACCGGTATGATATCTATATCTTGTATCCCATTTTTTTGTGAGAACTGCAAGAAGATCTACAGCAGCAGTAGTACTACTACTGTAGTAGGATCTAGGTCACATTTTCCGGGTGGAATTAATAATAGCTTGGGGCGGTTCTTGCCCATATGTTTACCAGCTACATATATGGATAGGATCTGTGTTACATCATGGGCAAATAGAAGATCTATCTTCCTTGTAGCTGTTAGTTATCTACGAGTACCTGACGGACCAGCAGGCAGCAAAGATGTCGGGAGACAGGAATTTCAATCCTTGACAGACAGCAGCTTTGCGTTGACATGCCGTGACTTGACACCAAACTACTAGGTTTTAGTGTGGACCACTTCCCATGCTGTTCCCCTGTCGTACCGTCACATTATGTTTTTGGTTGGACTGAAGTCATACTGCTGTGTCGTGCGAGGTTACCAATTTCAGCAAAAAAAGTATGGGACGATGGGTGTTGTGCGTTGCAAGTTGGAAGTGAGAGCGAAAATACCGTGAGTGATCTGGCGATGCATATATTCCCCGAGTTACTACCAGGTATGTAGTACAGCAGGTACATTTTGTCAAAAACGAAGGGATGTGTAACAGCTCTGTGTTGTTCCCTTCTTACGCGGTCGGTGCTGATGGGGCCGCACCTACGTCACATACACGCATAGATGCTTTAGCCCAAGTGGCGTGGCCGACACGACAGCGGACAGCAAACCATAGCGCAGCCTTCACATTTACCATATACATGCTTGCGCGAATCGCGTACGTACTACGGTGCGCTGCACCGTGCTGTGTGCGCTGCGCTGCAAGCATACTAGGGTAAAGGGCCTACGAAAAGCACAGAAAAAGCCGGCACGCGCAGGTCCAATGCGATGCCTGGAAAAACGAAAGCCACGCATGGGCGTTCATTTCTTCCACCACTGCCACGTAAAACCGGAAATCGTCCGGGTATCCCGCTAGTAAGAGAGGGATGCAGCACGAAAGGCAATGCGAGCCTTAGTTCGCCCCGTGTGCGTCCGGTACTACTATACGAAAACACGAAAGGTAACACACGCCCAAACCCCGAGTCCTTACGTAATGGCAGTGCTCGGCATGCAGCGTAATGTGCGCTTCCAAATCGCGGCCGCGCCCCTTGCCCACACAAACCGACATTTAACACCTCGTACACCACCTCAATATGAGGAGGCACGTAGACGGTGCCTCCGCTCATCGCCTGTTGCACTACGACAGATATACGCCTTCGTTGGGAACCCGCGTCGTCCTCCAACTTTTGGTTTGTAGTTTCCTCCCATGTATTATCTTCGCCCTTCTTTTCTCTCTCCCTCTTTAGTCGCAACTCAGACCCGGGATCACACAGCAGCCCCCCCCCCCCCTCCCCACTACGGTTCACGCCTTGACTTTTTGACCTCGAGAAGTCTTCAGCCCTTTCTTCCCTCGTCGACTAACGGTGAAATGCGCCTACCGACGCTAGGCGCTCTCAGCAGTTGGCTCCTTTCGTATTTGAAAAATAACTTTACAGTCTCACCACGATGGGGTTCGAACTCCAGGATCAACTCTAGTAGCATTCGAGGGAAACCACGAATAATGGACCACCGGGGCTCCAACGAATAAAACCAAAAAAACAACATATATACACATGGTGAATATTAATAGGAACATACTGAGATTTATGAGGACAAAAAAGACAAAATCGACGCCACGACACGTGCTTGAAAAACGCCAATCGTCACCCGAGGAAAATCTAGCATACAAACAATGACTTTTGGCTTGCGACCTGTGATAGATCACGCACTTACTTGTCGAATACACATTGCACACATTGGACAGATCGTCTACAGATAGATCATCTAGATCATCTGGCTCCTAATCTTCCGCTATGAGATGCTGCGCAGGATATGTACAGCACAGATGCAAACCCAGGAAACATGTGCTACTGTAGATCATGCAGATTCTACTACTTCCACCCGTCAAAATGAGCTAGATCGTGTAGATTTTCTACGACTTCCACCCGGCAAAATGAGCTAGATCATACAGGTCAGGAATCTATCTGCCCCGAACGATCTAGATCCTTAAGCAGGGATCGGTGATCTGTCAACCCGAACACAAGTGCCTGGACAAAGCACTGCATCATACAATATCCGACAGCGGCAGCTTCCTATGCTCACCTTCTTCAGACATGACCAACAACCTGTACAACACACACCACACCGTAGTGGACCGTACTGTAGTGGACATCATACCGCCCACCCGCTAACACCCAATACACAAGGCGGCCTCGCCACTCTGAACTGACCTCAGGTCAACACCAATATACACTCGGGCAACAGATATAGCCACAGCAAAGCAAAAAAACAGCACAACCAAAGAGAGGTCACCTCGTCAAAAATAAACACTCTGTCAGCCGGTCACACACAAGACTAACCCGATATATACCATCAACATCAAACACCCCCAACTGACTACCTAAGATTGAGGGTCACTCGTTATATGGATACTCACTTCCTCCCGTACAAATACCACCTCTTGGGGGGGAGCCCCAGTTGAGGCATCTGCATGTCTAGAAATAGAAACGTGTCTGCTAGGCGATTCATCGACGCGAGTGCTTGCTGTGTCGCCCACCGTCCCGCCCGCTCTCGTCGACTGCCCCTCCCGGGGTGCCGGGCTTAACGGCTTCTGGTCTTCGCGCGGTGATCGCAACGTCGTCGCAATAGATCGCCGCCTGCGTGCGTTTCGCGTTGGAATGGGTTAAAGAAAAGCGCAGAGGCGCCTGCAGTAAGTGAAACGTGAAATGCATGTGGAAATATTTTTAGTCGGGGTTGCTGCCGACAGGGTTTACAAAACAGGGAAGGCGGCCGTCGAGGGGATTCCAAGGCGGGGAATAATGGTGAAGAGATTAAAAACAATTCACACCAGGTCGCGAGGGACATTTTCCCCGGGCGATCTCCCACGGACACTACAAACGAAGTCCAACATTATCGGTGCCCCGCCAGCTTGAGTCTGCTGTGATACTGCATTCAATATCAGCGACATTAACCGCCCGACACACCGACACCGACACCCAGGCATGAGGACCTCTACCGTGCACACGGAGGAAAAGCTCAAACTGGGAGTTCACTGTTTTCCCGACCATTGGCACCAGCGTTCGTAGAGCAATCCCGCTGTCACAAACAAGTAAACACCAGCTGCAGCGGCATCACGCGGCCACGAGCTACAGTACGGCAAGCGCAGTGACCGTCCATAATGTACCTTGTCGATACCCCTGTGCCTTCCCCCCGCTCGCTCCATCCACCTCCACCCGCTCCTCCTCCTCCTCCTAAACCGTCAGCGATCCCCCCCCTGTTCCCCGCCCTTGTCGTCACAAGGAAACGCTTGCTCAAGGCCCCTTGTCGCTGCTCATCCCCCGATCCCGCGGAAAACCGTGACGCCTTTGTGAGGGTTTCCACCCAAAAAGCGCGGTCTCCGGTGGTGCTTGCGCCTAGGTCGTACAGTACGCGATGCTTGGCGTCGACCAACTGTGTTGTGTTGCAGGGGGGTCGGCCCGGCGGGAAAAGACGTTACGGGAGGGAGGGAGGGAGGGGAGGTGGCGGCAGGTGCTTGCTTTGATCTGAACATAAACCTGACAAGAAATCGCTGTGTGTGCTCCGACTATATCCCTCATCCCTGGGAACCGCACTAGCCACACCGCAAACGGCATGTGCAAAATAAACGAAGGCATACCATCCCTGCAATCGCGCGCCCACGCAAGCATACATGACGTTGACCGCTACCCTTTCGAGCGATATCATAGCTGTCGATACATTGTAACCGATGCAAGAGACGCCGGAGTCAAGACCAAAATATCGCGTGACCCCACCTTCACTGAGTGCGACCGTCTCGCCACGATTCCGCGACGGTAACACTATACTGGCGCAAGCCGTCGCTCAAAACCGAAAAACAAACGGTACACAAAATGAAGGCCTGTCGTCTGTACGATTGCACACTCCACGTGTCTACACGCCACTCTTACTCCGTCGTCGCAGCACCCGCCTACTCGTGGGGGAAAGCCGTCGCATAAAGTATACAATAAAAAGCTTTGGCTACGTCAGCAATATAAGGGACAGAACTCACCTTGAATGGAAACACCCGTTGCATAGGGTCGGCAGAATGGGCTTCAGCGGAATCCGCGTGGACATGCGCGACTGTCCCCCGGAGATCCACGACACGACGCGCTGTGGAGCTGCTTGGCTCGTCGAACTCGTACAGCTGAAACCCCTCAAGGACAAAGTACCTGCTAGGCCAATGCGCATGCGGTCGAGCTTGGTGGGATATGCTATCGGTGCCGTGTGTGATGGTCGAACCTGGGTCAATCCATGAACCTGGAAGCCTCAAACGGGGGTTCCACTACGCCCCGGGAAATCGCCAGACACACGCACAACATTTTTCTCCGCTTCCCAATTCCCATACGTGTCCACGTTATACCGCGCCTCATGTGTAAGTACAGGGCTATTTAATTGGTTTACTGCTATTTTACTTAACAGCTACCAGTAGTTATCAGTTGGGAGCGGCGTAAGCCGACATTACCTGGTAGTACTTAAAAAGCACACAAACACAATTCGAGCGACCTACGCGCCAGTCTGATACAAAGGCGCACAAATCCGAAAATTACCGCACACAACTAACCGTAATACCTAGACAGCAAATAACTAGTCAGCGACTTTTAGCCACCCAACTCACAGCCTTACTGAAATGCATACTGGTGTTGCGTTAGACTGAATATCCGACCTAACATACTCGTACTCGTGCATAGTGACTGCACACCATATTCCAGCACGCCTGCCTATCAAGGCGCTTGAGTCCCGCAAGGCATGACGCAGAAGGTAAACCACCAACTTACCTGTCCTCCCAAGCCTTGATCAACAAGCCTTCCCGGCAGAACAGATGGCCGTATGCCTGGAAGTGCTGGGTGTGCGCGGGGAAGCTAAAGGCCGGTCCCTTCGTGACCCCGTCGCAGGAGTAAAGCGAATGTCGGGACCGCCACAGGCATCGCAACCCACAGCAGCATCGGCATCGCCATTGGCAACAGCATCGGCATCGCGGCAAGGGGAGGTGGGCGGGAGACAAAAGCCACAGCAGAGGGAAACACTCAAAGAACCAAACACACAGGGAGAGGAAAAGAGAAAAAAACACAGAGAGAGACACGAGGAGTGGACACACTGCGTTGATGGCCACCGCTATACCCTGGATGAAACAAGGGGCGGAATTGTGGGCGGACACGGGTGTGGCCCAGCAAAATGCGCGATCAGTGCACAACCAAGGCCAAGTGCAAGAGCCCACAATTTCAGACCAGTGCGTCCCCTCAGTGGGAGAAGCAAAGGCAATAATCCATGCTTTGAAACCAACACGTCCGCGAGGGACGCAAAGAGCCACCATGGTCCAGCCTACGATCCAGGACAACTTACACGCCCAGCGGTAGCATCCTTATCGGATCGATCAGCGGCGTGTTCCTCGAAGTGCTTGAAGTCCTCGCACATGAGCTCCAGCACACAGTCGAGTACTCCGGCATCCATCAGGAGGGCGTGCGTACTGTCAAACACGGTAAAACAACAAATACCACGCCAGCAAAACCGGGGTACCCGTAAGATGGGTGTCATGCATGCCTGGTTTGCCTACTACTGCCACGTTTAGAACACGCTACTGCTGTACATCAGATAAGCCCAAGAGCGCTGGTGCATCTTGTGGCATCCCCAAAATAATAGATTAAAAGAGGACCGTGTAGATTCCACGAATACCAACACAGGCGCGAGTGATGGAGCCGAGCTTGTCGGCTCTCACGCAACCACCATGCCATCCAGCACAGTACTAGGTCGAGGCTCGGAGGCCTCCCCTACACTCCGCATGCCACAGCTTCACTTCTACAGTAGTTTGAACGATGTTGCAGACAGCACATAGGCACATCTCCGTGCTCGGTAGTAGCACATTAATTCGCTGTTGCGCTGGCGCAACGCTCCGGTTGGAAATGCGGTTTACAGTAACATCCGCCGGAGGCCATAGTATAAGGTTTGTACGCAACTTGGGTTCGCGTGCCGCAAACTGTGACCGAAGCAGGCGAAACAAAAATATCGCGGGTGTCTGTTTCGTCGGAGGCGAAAACACCTTCGGATACGTCTTTATGCCTTTTCGACACTACAGTAGGACACAAATGTATGCCGGTTCGGCAATAGGACAGTTTTGTAATGCCTTTTCTTTTCAAGGTGCGGAAGGCGTCTAAACGCGCTTTGTCCGGCCATTTTCGGGTCTAACTAATGCCCTGCTCGGCAATCTGACAGGTACGTGGAGTCGAAGCGGGCGTTCATCTCACCCTCCCATCTTGACGGACAGCGTGCAAGCAGGCATCTCCTCGGCCATCCACTGCACAGCCGCGAACGGTACCTGAAAGGCGTTACATCAAAGAGGGGAAAAAAGAGGAGGCAAACAAAGAAACACGCTGAACTATCGAATGGCACAAAGTCTATAGGTAGCGACGCGCAGCAAGGTCGCTCATATACGGAATTTCGCCCGTAAGGCTAAGATGCGTACTGGTACAACACAAGCGCAAACCAGGCGGTAGATTTCAGGTTTGTTTCTACACGGCGTGGGATGAACAAAACTGATCAGCAAACGTAGCAACTGCCCGAGTATCCACAAACCAGGCGGTAGGTTGACAGTAGGTGCCTTTCCATACGGCATGGCAGCTAAAGTAGCAGATGCTCGACTACTCTAGACAACGGCAGGATTTGCGTTTCCCAGAACGCGTGTGCCCTGTCCATTGATGAATTCGCGACCATCCCATCAGGGTGGCCCTGGATAGCGTGCTGCTGCAGCGGCGTAGATACCGGCACCATTCTTGATAGTGGCGCAAGAATCCCGCTCGTAGCCTATTTTCTACACCTCGCGATGAAGCCGCCAGTGTCAAACGGGCACGCCACGTAGCAGCGCACTATTGAAGTAAATAAGGCCTCGACCTACATGTTGCGAGTTGACCGAGTAGGGTGGTAGGCTATCCCTTCCAACAAAAGGTTTACTTCGTGTGTTCACGCCACGCAGGCGCGCACTAATAAATGAAACAAAACCTCGGCCTACATGTTGCGAGTTGACCGAGTAGGGTAGAGTGGGCTATCCCTTCGAACAAACGGTTTACTTCGTGTATACTTTGTGCTTTCGACTCGGTCTCGGCATTCATGTCCGGGGCTAATGAATCCCTCACCGCGTAAGACGGTAGTATCATAGGGGCACCTTCAACACATAACCATTACTCAAGTCTCCAAGATTTCCTTCCTTGCAAACAAAAAGCGCTACGGGTGAGTCTCGAAACGCGCGTACATCATTTGATGACTATAATGTGATACCCACTGGGCTACTTGGTCACCCTTCTACCCACCATTAAACTCCTCACTCCTCACCATATGGTCCGCCCTCCCGTGGAAGACATGGACAGGCATTGATACATCTCGATAGTCGAAGCCCATGGATTGGGTTTTTTCGAGTGCCATCAAGGCGTCCAGAACTACTCCTCTCGTGGATTCGTTCGCTCTGCCCACTGCCCGAAGCACCTGAAAGTCGCCACGCGCCGTTCATTGAGGGCAATTATGTTAGATGCTAGCAATTATGTTAAACTATGCATTTCACAGTATGTAGACGCATGCTACGATAGACGTGCGCCTTGTTTTTTCTGAGCTCCTCACGTAGGGAGCTCCATACGTCGCCGAAAAAATGGATTTGGAGAAAAATAAAAGTGCGACCAAATGAAAAAGTTCCATGACCTGAGTCTCTCGTGAAAAAATATTGCAACACAAGGGAGAAAGTCCAACGAGTTTGGATTGAGGAGCCCGATCATTAAGAAAACGTTTCCGCCCAAAAGCGCTGCCTCTATCATAGCACGCGTCTGTACTAAAAAAAAACGCTTGTCGAGGAGAGTAGGGGAACAGCATATCAAGCGACGGGAAACAGACCGGTTTTGGCCGTCTCTACGCATCGCCTTCCGGCAAAGATCGACATCGGGTCAACATCGAAGGGACGTGCGTGTGCAAGGGCCGTTACGCCGGGATGCCTTTTTCAGTGCAGTTATTATCGTTTCATGTCAGTATTTTGGCTGTAGTCCGGACAGGGTATCCTTCTCTAGGTGAGCAGAAGGCCTTCATTTCAACCATGCGCCAAATAAAAGCAACCAAAGAGAGAGGTGTAAGAAACGCTTGAAAAGGAATTCCGGAGCTCTGTATCGGGCACGGTCCCGAAGGTTCTCTCAAGTTTAATGTTATCAGAGTTGTTCACAACTACGGAGGGACAGGGATATTACCGCTGTAACGCTTGTCACAGCACAGAAACTACGAGCCCCGAACTTTGTTGATCAAGCTACCTACATCGCTATTGGTAGAGCTCTGTGGTAATGTGTGCGTAATCGTGGGGGCCCTCCCACGGTCGCGAAACAAAAAAGGGCGAAGTAAAAAAAGCAATATAGATAGAGCCAGGCGGATGCTAGCGACAGCGTGCTCAATGGGGAGTACATCTACTGCTGCCATGAATATACCGCCCCTTGACGGTGAGAGTGCGGGGGCGGGCTCATGCACCTCAGAAGCGGTGTTCGAGGCGAACTGCAGCCCCTCTTCTTCGCTGCAGCCCTTGGCCATGAGGCCCAGACCACCGGTAGCGGCCAATAATCTTGGCATAGCCGTCCCCATCGTCATCGCCGCCTTGATAAGCCATCTGGTCACATGACACAAGGATGGGGAACGGTTTCAAGTGTATGATAAGCCATCTGGTCACATGACACAAGGATGGGGGGGCAGGGTTCCAGGTGTGTGATCATCCATCGACGCGTGCTACGATAGAGGTAGAGGTATACCTTATTTTGGCTATTTTTGTTTCTGAATGGCGAGGCTCCTTAACCCAAAATCGACGGAATGGTTTTCTTCTGATGGACTTATGTTCCATTTTGTACTCGAACCATGGGATTGGTCGTCGGGTCAAGCTTTTATTTTCCTCCAAAATCATGTTTTAGGTGAGAGGTATAGAGCTTCTTAAGTGACAACCCTCAGAAGGCAAAAATGGTGCACCTCTACCGTAGCATGCGTCCATCATGACACAAGGATGGGGGGGGGGGCACGGTTTGAGTGTATGCTAAAGCCATCTGGTCACATCATGAGAGGCATGGTTTCCAGTGGACGACAAGCCATCTGGTCGCATGACACCACCATGAGTGGGCACGGTTTCAAGTGTACGATAAGCCATCTGGCCACATGGCACAACAACGAGGGGGCGAAGTTTAAGAAGGTATCGCCGAGGAAAGTTAATCATAATCGGTAACTTAGCATGCGTCCTGAAGTTCATCGAACGATATGATACCAGGTACTATGCAGTAACTGCCGCAAAAAAAGAACTCTAGACAAATATAATATCGACCCAAGCCTTGAATTCCTCGCTGCGACCAAAGACGTCTCAACACCGTGCGCATAGAGGCGTCTCATGGGGCTAGCCGAGGCGTAAGAGTATGTTGTCAAACCCCTATGCAACGACTTTCTACATCAAACTACCTACAGTAGTACACGGTATGCAACGACTTTCTACATCAAACTACCTAGTACACGGTTACGATACCCGACACAACGCGCGGCCACAACAGCGAAACCCCACGAAAAAACAACCCACGCACTGTGGCAATTTTTCGACGACATTGAGGGCTCGGCTTGAACCGGGAACCGACAATGGGACCCAAGGGCTGATGAGGTAGGCCGTCGTTGCCACCATATCCGGCATCTCCTGCGGACGATGCGGTTCGACAAAAGTGAAGAAAAAAAACAGCAGTGTGTCGTCAGCGAGTCAGTACCCACAATTTTGCGCCAAACGAACTGCTATCGTTAAGGCTGCGTGTGCCTTCGGTGACTACAAGCCGCCGACTAGTTGTTAGTTGCCTAGGTATTGCAGATAGTTATTCGCAGAAATTTGCGGTGTTCTGTGTTTATGTACCTGGCTGGTGCGTTTCTGGCTCGCAATGTGTGTTGAATCGAGAGTTTTTCAAGTCAGTTGTTCTGCTCACTCCGCCAGTCAACTATTAACGATTACTAGCCATCAAGTCTAGCCAAGGCATGCCTCACTCACAGGTGTACTTCACAGAGACCTGGAAGGGGCCGACCAGGCGTCTGATGAAAAAACATTTGGCAGCTGATGTATTGACAAAAGACGACAAAAACTCTCGATCCCTGTATGATATCATACGTAGTTGATACCTGGTATCACACAAGAAACCTACGTACAGGGAATGTAGCTGTACCCTAAAAAAACGCGCTTTCAACGCGGCGTCTAGTCACTACTACAACTTATTTTGTTGCTGCGATGCTGCTCACCTGTGCGCAGCGCAGAGCATAGCTCGCCCCCAAAGACTGCCCCACCAAGGAAAAGAACCTTATCCCGGCCGCTCGGCAAAACAGTCTCAAAATCTCTGGGAATTCCAGAACGCGATTTGCCCTGCGGGTAATTTTTTTTTGTCGATATTTGATTGGCGATTCGAGTGGGGGCGCAGAACGGAATGCCGGGTTCCTTCAGTGCGATGCGCATGCCTTCACCACTTCGCCCCGGTTATCAGCGCGGGTGCGTGGTGAATAAGACGTGCAGGTGATTGGTGCATCGAGTTCCACGGAATATTGAGCACGACCCACTTCTGCTTGCGGAGGTGTCCCTTGCATCGGGCTCTCCACCAAAGACCGAGACATGCGACGACAAGCCAACGACAAGCCGCCGTAACCTTGGGCACGATGCATGTATTACTGTGGATATATTTTCTAGGGTTATACAGCGACAAGGAGCCGCGTTGATTACGAGCGAGTTAACGCGGGGGTGGTAGCCCTGGATGATAGTCTTTGGTTGATCGCAGCAGAGGGGCCTCACTGATCTCAAACTACGAGTTATAGCGTCGACGAATGTTACTACAGTATGTTATACATACTGGGTCCTACTGGTATATTTACTACTAGTTTATTACTATGCATAAGTTTTATGGGGGATTACAGCCCTATCAGATACTTGTTACATGCTATTCATAGCTCGCATTAGACCATCCAACCTTAAAAATACAACATCTAGGGTAAATAAGGCGTACGCCAATCATTGGCGCTGTATGTAGTACATCACAGGAGTAGGCAACGGCCAGTGCCTCACCTCTGGTCTTCGAAGTCGCTTGAGTGGCCCCTCCCCGGGCGGTCAAGGCAAATAAGTCGAACACCCCTTGCCTTGGCAGCTTTGTCGAGCAGCAGCGACATGTATCGGTGGGAGTCCATCCCCAGCAGGAAGAACGCCTGTCCCGTCATAGAGCCATGGGTGCATGTGCCACACGAAACGCGGCACCCGGTCAACACTTGTACCTTATCACACGGGTGATACTATAAGTATTATATTATTAATTATATTATTAATAGCATACTATTCCATTAGTAAGCTAACACACCCGTTCGGGCGAATGTGCTACTTTTAAGCCGATTTTCTCGACAATGGGGAGAGGGAAGGTTTTGTTGAGATTTTTCCGAACCCACCATTTTCGTTGTGCGTGCCCCTCTATTAATAAGCCATGACCCCTCTAAGGCATGTTTTGGAAACAATCCGCTCGGAAATTTGTTCCAGAGGGTGTGTTGACTTGTTATCTCAAGTGTTACACGGTATGTACGTACACGAGTACACCAGCAGACGGACACGTGAGTTGAGTCGTTATGTCTCAACTCTCGACGCCGGCCAGCATTCTCCCCACGTACCGCTACTTTCAGTTTCAACAAGAAACGCTTGTAGGCTTGTTCTACTTGCGACAAACGGGATATGCCCACGATATATTTTCAGGCGCACCGCCCGCAACCTGCACGTCAGCAAAAGGGCGAACCGGGTACGCGGTAGGAGAAAACCCTGGAAGTAGATTGGGGTCGTTCTCTTGTTCCCAAGCTAAAAGTGAACACCAACGAGCACCCCCTGCGATCTATGACAACGTCCCATTATGCAAACCAGGCACTATGCAACTTGATATTCGCGCTATGGTATATTCGGTGCCCACGATTACAAAGTTACCACCTAAAACAAAAAGCAATATATACCAGCAAGTTACACATACCGGATAGCCGCCTGGGTCCCCAACCTCAGCGTAGCTCACGACTCGTGGCAGCCGGAGGCACATGCATTCCGGGAGAGACATTGTGCGATTCATCCTCTCCTCCACCAAAGATTGCCGAACTGATTCTTCTTCGCTCGGTGCTCCATCGATGTTGTCACTCGGCTCGGCTTCCGCTTGATCCGCTTGATGGACTGAACCCTTGAAAATGATGTCTTTGGGCGACATGGCTGGGACCGGGCTCGAAGGTGGGTCGAGCATATAAACCGCTCAACTAGTAGCAGTAGTTTTTTCTGCAGAGATGCGTAGTGTAGGCCTGCAGTACCAGTGGCGAAGAGGTAGTCACCTGGTTGAAACAATTGGTTGAGCAAGTTGGTTGGAACAGTTCCACAAGGCCGGCAAAGGAAAGCTTTGGGTTGAAAACACTTCGACAAGGTCAGCGAGGGCAAATACTTTCGGTGTGAGATACTAGGACTCCGTTGAAGTTGCTCAAGTCTGCCGGAAAAGCGTGACGGCTTGCCCTAAGAGGGGGGGAGAGCAGGACGGGGGTTGCCGCAAGGACCGCCAGCAAGAAATGGCCCCGACGGCGACGTATAGGGTAGCATTCGTAGCCGGCAGCCCGTTTGATCTCCTGCGGTAACTGTCTTCTCTCGAAAAACGCGTCGATGCGAGCGTGAGGAGGAAAAACAGGAGTTACGTGCACTTACCGGCTGTGTTTGCGTTTGTGTTTGGCTTTGCCTCTGCGTGTGGATGCCGCCGCCTGGCCTTTGCTGGTGGCGTTTTTTCGCAGTAACTTTTGACTCACTCACGTGAGATTCTCGGCTACTACCGTATACTGTAATCAAGATAATATAATCGTATACTGTAATAAAGATAACACACACCCTGGGACGAATTTCAGAAACGATTAAGTCCAAACCATGACTTAGAGGGGCGCACACAACCAAAAGGCGTCTCTGGAAACATCTCGGCGATATATTTCAATAAACGCGTTGCTCGGCATCTACACTGTCTACACTGTCTCCGTTGTCGAAACAAAACAGCTTAAAGACAGCTTAAGACTGGTTAACCCCTTAAGAACTGGTCCCACGCATTTTGGGACAAACGTCTTGGAATAAGTGTGGGATAAGTTTTTCAGTTATGAATGGGTCAAGACACTCATTCGTCCGAGGGGGTGTGTTATTATACTAATTGTATGGTGTGCTTAAAGTGTACTATTATGTAGGACCATACTAAATAGGACTAAATGTTGTTGGTAAAAATACGGAAATATATAGGTTTTTCTCTGTACCATAGGTCCTATTTACTACGGCCCCCCGTAATGCTAATATCACCCGTGTGATACGGTAATAGCAGTCAGCTAGGACCACCGGAGGGCCGGAGGGGGCACGAAATACCGCGCTGTATTCAGCACCGGAGACGTACAATATACGCTGAAAACACAATAAGAGGCCAGCATTGAGTTCGTCTACAAAATTCAGAGGCACGCGGAAACCATATGAGCTTCGTGTCAAGAAAAGTCGGCGTAAAAGGTTGTATCCCGTGAAAAGCAAGAAACGTCGGTGTATGGTTTTGGTTTTCTCCTGTAAAGCAAAATTCTTGGCGCTAGCTACGCGCTCACGGCCATCGTCATAACTTTCCATAAAACGTTTAGCACCATTTCCCATTGGGCCTACGAGCTCCGCGTTGCTGAGCTGCAATCGCGTACTATAGGATGCCAGGGTATCATATATCACTAATTAAGTGCTACAGCTGTACCAAGTACTGTACCAAGCTCGTACTGCCAATACCTGAAGAAGGTCTTTAAGATCCGTATGATGTTATTGTGTTGCGAGCATGGGAGACGCTCTCTTTCCATTGAAGGGGGTGTACAATGATGCGCACTACTTGCTGGTTTCGGCCGAGTCTCAATCTCTCATGCACCTCCCACGTTCCTACATATGTCTCATATCATACATACGTCACTGCGAACACCGCCCTACCCCCTACCTGTCGGCTAAACCATTAATCCGCGTATCATATACATAACATATTTTAGCGCCATCGAGCACCGGTCATCCGGTCATGGACTGTGGTCAACTAAGAATGCAGCCCATCAAAGCCGCCAATAAAAACATGATGACGTCGCCGGTGGTCAGTAGTATTATTTATTTACGTAGACTACTCGGGGTGTATAGCTATTGCACCGAAAACCTCACGTTATGGTATTAAGGGTCGTTCTTATCGAGCAGCTTTTTTCCACAATTTCCAATATTAAAAAAAAAATAGGAAATCTTGGAAATTCTTCAGAGGGCAAAATGTTTGGAAAGCCTTCACGTTCCAATAAATGGAAAACAAAAAAAAAAAAGAAAAAGGAAAAAATGGAAATTTAGAAAATTGCGCGAAAACAAATATTGGAAATATAGGAAATTTTGGAAAGTTATGGCTCCGATAAGAATGGCTGGTATAATACTTCGTACGTATATACCCCAGGGCCAGCAGAAAAACATTGGCGAGATAACCCAACACCCCACATTATCCTATAGCAGCACCCGAACGATTAACTCTCACTTGTGTATCCTTCGCGAACTGCTACCGCTCACAGCGGAACCCACCGAGGCAAGGAGTGGGTCTACCTCGAAGTAATGTTTTACGGAGTAATTATTATGCAATGATACTACTCGTAGAGCGAAGAAAACGAGTGTTGGCCCTCCCTTTGATCCTTGAACACTGCATTCCTACCCACTGCTTGCTGTAGCCGCGTAAGCTAATGTGAGAGAAAAAACACTATTTGACAGCAGTATGAATAGTGGGGCTTCTGCAACTGGTCTACCCAGGACAGATCGAGACAGCTTCACGTTGCCTTCGACAACAAAAGCAATGCCAGTGTGGCACAGGCCGAAAACCCCTTTCTCAACTAGCCTTCTCTCGTATTCACAGTGGGAAATATATAGTTTTAGTGTAATAGGCGGGTCCAGCCAATCAATGTGGTCTCTCTTACCTGTACTATTATCTTAGCCGTCTCTCAAGTCGGGGTATACCGCTGTAAACTAAAAAAAGGGATGGTGCTCAAGGAGTGATCACGATGCCTTGTTCTAAGACGAGGTCATGCTATCAACCCCTTTGGTACGGACCCCTTTTAAGGGGTAGAAGGGACCCCTTTTAAGGTATATAAGGGACCCTTTACAAGGGATGGAAGGGATAGAGGAGATATACCTGGTACCTGGTAAGGGGCACAACGGATAGAAGGGGTATAGACCAAAGCAATGACAACTTTGGTGCTATAAACCGTCTACAAGTAACGTGAGCGCCCAGAAATACATAAATACGGGTAGAGTCATGATGCAGCACCCGTGCCGGACGACTCCTTGCCTTGCAACCATTGTAACTCCGACACCAATTCGTGTGTATCATCCCCCAATTTTGCAGTTGCCGTTGCTGAAATCGTTACATTTTTAGCGTCAACTTTCCTTATGATTCTCAAGTATGATAGAAAAAGAGGGCTAACAGCTAACAGCTAACACCTATATAGCACCTAACAGCTCGGGCATCTATTAATAGGCACTTCTCGATGACACTGCCAGATGCCGTCCGTGTGCGGGCGCAATGTGCAACACGCGACTCGCAACCCTGAGCCATGAACCTCATAGTGCTGTACCACATGTCATAAGAGCTACGAATACCTGGTACATGCTCGAGAGGCGGGTTTGATAATAATCACACCTGCCAACGAGTTATTTACTACAAGTTCGAAAAAGACTCTCAGGTCGATGATGCCGACTTGTGTGAGAGGGGTCCACGGAAGGTGCATTACCAGTACGAACTAGGAGTACCGTACATGACGATGAATATCACCCCCGGTGATACATTTTTGGGTGTTAAGTAATTGATCACCCGGCTGGTATAACGTAGGGGGTGTGAGATACAACGCAACCCGGGTGCTACAATGGGTGCTTGTGTGCGAATTAGTAAATAAATATCACCCCGGGTGGTATTCCGTAGGGGTGTGATAACAAGGGGGTGCGATGGTAGTGCTTGCAAAGGATTTTTGCTGACATACTCCAGGCAGGCGACGGTGTGGTATTCATATTTTTAGTCAGTACTGGTATCAGATATCTGGTACGTTCATAGTCAGCGGTTGCAAAGGAGTATTATGGGGGCGTGATCGAGCCTTGAATCGCAGCAGTCGTCGCAGTCGCAGAGTTTTTTTGCTGGTTGTGATGGGCCACGCTTGCACTGTATGTATCCTCCACCTCCAAGCTGCTGGTCTGCATCTGCTGTGTTGCGCTCGCACACCTGGCGTGCAACTGCTTCTGTGCTGGCTGCTCTGCTGTGCTCGTTTTGTTTTATCACATCCAGCCTTCACCCGCGGGTGATAACTTGGGGGTGTCACACCGATTATCAGGTATGAGGCATCACCTCATGGGGTGCGGTATACAACGTACCCTGGGGGATAAACCGGGTGCTCGTTGGGGATTTTAGAATAATTACCACCCGGGTGGTACAAGCCGTAGGGGGTGTGGTATACAGTGTAGAGTGTGCTGTACGTTGTCATATACGGTACGTAGGGTAACGATGGTTGTTGGGGATTTTAGAATAATTACCACCCGGGTGGTACAAGCCGTAGGGTGTGGTATACAGTGTAGGGTGTGCTATACATCGTCATATACGGTAGGGAAACTCTATGCCGGTGTCGTAGTCAACAAGCGGAACAGAGGGCGCCTGCTGTTAAGAAATTTGATCGTAATAAGAAATTGAGGGTCGTTTTCTCGCGTTAAATTAGAAACTTGACAGAAAGAAACGGTGCACAAATCAGGGCCGGGTGTCGTGCTGAATCCCATATATGGTAAGCCAACAGTGCGCCAATCTGTACTCATTGGTGGCAACTGCTGTACTGCTGTACAGTACTGCACTGTGCTGTATCATACCCTGGTACTGCGCCAGTATCCTCTAACCGGCATGACGCAACAAGAGACTAAAAAGAGACGTTGTCGATATGTGCGAGTCGCGCTGTAGACTACGAGTATGGACTTACGAATGATACAGCCGGTACTTACATGTACCTGGTACTTCGTGTATATGATATCGTATGCAGTGTCGGCAATTCGCGATTCGTCTGCTGCTTACCTGGTATATCGTATACGACGTAGACATGTCGTATTCTGTTGCAGCCGGTAGCCCATCACTACACACCTTGCTGCACACGCCGCGGCCGCGAGGGGTGCTTACGTGCTTTACGTGCTTGCCACTCATTCGAGAAAATGATAGATACGAGTACGTACATCCATACTATTAATATGTGTACAAGACGAATAGAAACTAACCCTGACCCTCAGCCAACCCTAACACCCTAACCCTATACTCGTACGAGTAATACGAGTAAGCCAATCAGATGGACCCAATCAACCATTGCTTACCGCTGTTCCCTTTGTCTCGTACATAGCGTACCTCAACCATTGTCCCTTATTGGAATACGTTGATGAGCTCTCTACTGAACGCCACGTTGTTAATCGAATACGAGAACCGGCCGTTCCAGTCATCCCCACAACAATGGTCGAACGCAACGTGTATCGTAACGGGTTGCATGGTTGACTCTCCTGCCCTCCTGTTCTCCTGCTCTCCTCATCTGTGTTTGTCGTACTGCTGTTGTCTACTCGTACGTACGTAAATATGTACGTATCATACAAGCTACCATAGGAGTACGTATAATACGACTCAACACGACCGATTGTACCATCATATACCTGATAATGTGCTTGCACCCACGATACGTAGTACGCGTAGTGCTTTCTTAGAACGAGGCAAACAGCATATAGCAGCATGGCCAGCACACCTGCGACGTACTGGTACACAGCAGCCCAATTTGGAAGCAAGCCTGACTTTGTGCGAAATATGTGTTGCACACTTGCACAGCAGCAGCAGCAGTCGATGCGGCACAACTTGCCGTATATACCAATCGGGGAATCAAACGTCATAAAAAAATCATCACCAGCTGGCACCTCTGAGACACCTACTGCTTGCTGTACACTTCTGCCCCTTCCAGCACAGCCAATACCATGAGAGGCACTGCACGGCACTGCCGAAAACCCAAGCGTGGCGGAACGGTGGCGTGCTGCTGCCGTCGCGGCCGTAAGCTTCGCTCTAGCTACTCCATAGCTCTCACCTCGAACAGGCCTTTGCTGAGTGCGGAAGAAAGTTGCATCAACGAAGGCAACGGAGTCGGATGTTGATGAATCGCACAGGTCCCAGGTTCGTAGTTTTCAATTTTCGATGAGCAATCAATTGCCTGCTGCCAGCCTTCCCGACCAGGAGCCTTGGACCGGCGGGGAGGCTGAGAGGCTGGGGGGACGAGCAGGAAACCAACCGTTGGGGTCTGGAGTTGGCTCAATTAATCCTTCGCTGTAGGTGTTGGTTTGGTTTCGTGATTCTGTCACTTGCGCTGCCGGTCAGTGTGGTTGGTCTCCAGGTCTCCAGGTAAGTTCTGGCCTGATTTCTGGCTCTACTGGCCCCTTTAGAAACACTCCAGGAGTTTACGATCGAAACCCTTTTTATCGTTTGGATCTCCAGTCTCCAGCTGCTGCAGTTTCAGTTATGGGTAGCAGAGATACAACAGAAGCGCGACCAGTATTGCTGGCACGGTGCAGTACATGTGGTTGCACTACTGTTGGGGCCAAGTTGGACGATGAGCGAGCGGCAGACCGAAAGATGGAAAGTGCCGCCCGAAATCAAAACCAGTACCTGGTACGTACGTATAATATGTACGTGCAAGAAGTGCAAGTCGGTTTCACACGTCCTGCCGTCTGCCGTTCTGCCCGTTGTTGTCCGCTGACCTGCCTGACAGAACGCGACGGTACCACATTAGAACCGGCGTCGGGGTGGAGGAGACAACGCTTCCACAGCAAGTTCTTGCATCGTACCAGAGGGGCCGGATAAAAGGAAAGCATGGCGACGAGCGTTGGAGCGGCGTGGTAGGTGAGAGCACCATCTTGTTTTTGTCTGTGGTAATGTACCGATCTGTCCGGTAATGTTAGGACCATTTCCGCACGCAGTGGGAATGGTGATACGCACTGTAGTGATAGGTGAAGAAATATTCGTTACACACTGCTCCGCTTCGACAGCAGATCCGCAGTACGTACGAGCTTGTAAGCAGGGCGTAAAATAGGCGCCCGGGTCTTGGTGAAATCACCGCACCACGAGGTGGAGGGCGTGGTGCGGGCCCGCACCACATCGCCGAAGGCGATGTGCGGCTCCCCGCAGGGCCCCCGGAGGGCCCCTGGAGGGCTCCCGGAGGGCTCCCGGAGGGCCCCCGGAGGGTTCCCGGAGGGCCCCCGGAGGGCCGCTGGAAGCTGTTTTGTTTTACCATATACCAGCATGCGTCAATATACTCAAAATGTGCGTCTAACCCGCTCGGTTTATCGTCTTGTAGCGTGGTGCCGGCTGCCTTAGAATGTTCTGCATTTTGCTAAGAAAGAAGGACAAAATTACGGTCAAAAAGCATCAGACATATCGTCAGGAGATGTGAGGTGCTTGAATAGGCGCCACATGCCACAGCGTCCCTGGCCTGGTTTGCCTGGAACGTCCTCAGGCATAGGAAAACGGCAACAATTCCAATCGAATTATCAAAAGAAGTAAAGTACTCTATGCCAAAAGAGGAAACAAGACCCAAACATGGCATCTGAGACGAAATGAAGACAAAAAAAAAAACAATTTGTTTTCGCCTGCGGCGAAAAACACGCCAAAACATTTTTCGTCTGCGACGCAATAGGTCCAAAACTTTTTTCGCCTGCGGCGAAACAGACTTGAAAAAAAAAAACGCCTACGGCGAAAAATGACCCGCACAATTTTTTCGCCTCCGGCGACAAATGGTGCGGCACAAGAAAAGCGTGGTGCGGCAAGCCACACCATGCCTTCGGCACGTGGTGAAAAAAACGGGATTAGCGAGGAAAAGGTGCGGCAGCGCAACATTTCACCACCTATTTTACGCCCTGCTTGTAAGTATAGTGCGAGCGGCTCGACGATACGTGCCCTCCACGACCAGGTCTTCTTACAGCACAGGAGAGCGTGGCGATGAGCGTTATAGCGTTGGAGAGCAGGGTGGTAGGTGAGACATCATGCATGTATGTGCTCTGCCTGGTACATGCTGTGCCACTCTGGAGATGTACATTATTTGAGTTTTTCGTAGCAGCGTCCGCGGCTTGTCGTGGCAGTGTCCGCGGAATGTCGTGGCAGTGTCCGTGGCATGTCGCGGCATGTCGCGACATGCCACAACATGCCACGGACACTGCCATGACATGCCGCGGACGCTGCCACGACACGCCGCGGAACGGCTGCCGCGGCAAGACCCGCGGCAAGACCCGCGATAAGCTCCACGACAGTGTCCACGACATGCCGCGACATGCCGCGACATGCTGCGGAACGTCCGCGACAAGTGTCACGGCAAGTGTCGTGGCATGTGAAGCCGCTAATGTCGCGGCAAGTGTCATGGCGAGTGTCGTGGCAAGTGTCGTGGCACGTGTCGGGGCAATTAGTCTACCCAGCTTGACAAGCTAATCCAATTCATGTATGTTCACCCCTCGATAGTGGATCTTAACGAAGGTTTTATGCTTGACTCCTGAAGCCGACCCTCCGACCCGAACCCTAACCCTAACCCTAGCCAGTGGTCAGTGCTATTATAGGATGTTGTGCTTAGAAAGACTCTAGGTTGATTCGGCCAGGTTGGATGCTGTGCTTGGAAAGACTCTAGGTTGATTCGGCTCGCTCGGGATGCTGTGGCTTGGAAAGACTCTATCATAGGTTCATTGAGCCGCTTATATATGCCCCTTAGCGAACAGAGTGCGCAAATGGCTACCTTCGGAATATTCACTATCTGCAGGTGACCACTACTGGAGACCGCGGCACTTGCCGTCACACCTGCCGCAACACCTGCCGCGAAACTCGCCGTGACACGTGCCGCGGCACTTGCTGTGGTTGTTGTCGCGATGGTTCCCGCGGGTCATGCCGCGGCACATACCGCGACACTTGCCGCGAATATTGCCGCAGGTCTTGCTGTGGACATTGCCGCGGGGCTTGCCGTGGCATGCCATCGCAAATACCACGGCAATATCCGCGGGCAGAACCGTGGCATGTGCTGTGGCGGCGCCACTGTGCTGCCGCATGTCGAGGCACGGTTCCGTGGCATGTCGCAGCGTGTCGCGACATGCCGCGGCATGAACCGTGGTTGCCACAAAAAAAAGTCAAATATTGTACGGTACATCTGTGGACTCTGGGCGTAAATTGTAACAACCTGCGATCTATCGTAAGCCGGACAATCACGCCCAACTCAGTGCCAGCATCGCTGAAGCATCCGAGCGAGATGGTCACCCCAGCCGACAAAAATTAAAGATATCCATCAAAGATTAGTAGTGTAGTCGCGTTGCTGAGCGATAAAAAACATGATGACTGCTGTGTGTGCGCGATGGTCTCAGCAGCAAGCAGCAGTAGTGGTTTTAATATTATGGTAAGATCCATATCTACATTCCAGACATGGTAATATATAACCCGGGGATGTACCCGGGATGTCCCCTGACGACCACCGTTGGGGTGTTCATGTGAGTATCCAACAGCAGCCCTTAAAGTCATGCGTCCAGATTGGTTTCGAGAAATATCCGTTACACCCGTATCCGCTTCAAAACCACAGCTGCAGCACGTATGGTACGAGCGGTTCGACGAAGCATTCCTTTCACGACCAAACCCTCTTACGATAGGGAACAACACCCTGCTTCAAATATCACGGCTTCTCCTTCCAGGGCTTGCGAAACTAGTAATATCCGTTCTCCTCTCGAGTTCTGCGCTAAAATACACGGGTTATCTCTCTTCTCTCGTACCCGGAGACTTAGGAGAACTGACATGTTCTACTGATGTACCGGTACGCTGAGGCCAACGCGGTAGCTCTACGGTACGACGATAATTCGAGGTGGAGCCTCAGTTCAGACAGCATACTTCGAACTATAGCATCCTAACGTGCGACGAGAGCGTGTTGGCCCACAGAGTGGTGGATACGAAGCCGGAGCTCCGCTACTCTAAAGTATAACACCTGCAACAACGGCAGTAGCAGTTCCTATGCGAGCTCAGTCTCCCGTGACTCATGAGGTTGCAGCCACTGACGTAACGCGTGAGCACGCAAACGATGATACCAGGTGCTACACATGACGCCCATTACTACTAGCCTTGGTAGTTTTGTCAGAAGCAAGTATCGGTGTCTTCGTTTAGTGATATTCATGCCAACTCAGAGAAGCTCGTGTTGGAGCTCGTCCGAGATGTGCGCCATGTCAACTGGCCGCCAATAAGGCGCCTTCGACATGTATCTGCTCCACTCATGCCCCCGCAACACGGCGCATCTATGAGTGTTTCAGCACTGCCAATCTATCAAAGGCACACCCATGAAAGTTTTGCCACGGTGTGCAGCACGTTCCGATGGACCATATTTTTTCGTGGTGTGGATATATCGCCTAGCGGGAGTCTCCTTCTCCACCTTCCCACTATTAATAGTATGATCTAGAGCATCGTGGAAGGAATAGGTATTGTGGTATAACCAGCGTATGGTTCCAGTATTTGGAAAAGGGGTATTCGGAACAATTCCCCTACCCCTACTCTTATCACAAACCGTGTCCCAAGCCCAAGCCTTAGCCTAACCCTAGGAACGTCATCGAGAAGACTACGTACTCGTAGATGATAATAAAACGGAAACACTGGAACTTATACACTTAACATCCACTCTAAACAGTGCATATTAGTGATGAGAAACTGCTCAGACGACTGCCCTCCCTAAAAACTCTTCCTCAATACAGAGAGTAACACAGAACATATGTCAGTTCTCTCCCAGAACCAGGCAGAGTATCATACCCCCCGTCACGTCCGCTTCCCCCGGCTCGTCATGATCTGAATGGAACTATCCATCATTTCAAGGGAGGCGTTTGCCTCGTGCTCGTCGGCCCTCTCCTCTGGGCCCTCTGGAATTGAGACCGTAGTATCCAAGGTCCTACCCCAGTCGCTTTTTGGGATATCTTCGTACTCATATCTTGTCCTACTTGACCTTCGTTCCGAATTGGCGAGGGTTTTGCTGCTCTGGCTCTGACGCCGACGACTTGCCGTGTGGGCTATGTTACCCGCGGCAGATGCTTTTTTCTCCGTGTTGCCGCGCAACCTGCTACCGTCGCCTTGGTGCGTGCCAGCCCCGCGACCATCTCTCGGACTCCGTATTTGGCTCCCCAAAGGGTCTACAAAAGTTGAGGCGGCTCCATCCACAGAAGGGACGGTGGAGCTGTAGGTTTCGCTCCTGCAGGTCGGTGCAGGGAGGCGGTTAGAACAACCAGCGAGGGCGGGGGTGTGGACGGGTGGGTAGTGGTTTGGTGTGATTTTGATTGGCTTGGTTTCCTCTTTGACTGCCGCTGCCAAGTTGAGGTTGGCCTACCACCTCTTCAACCATCGGTTCTACGTTCTTCTGATAGGCTCGCCACTCCTGCTACCGCCAATACTACGTTGTGATTGGATCTGCATACCTTCAACCATCGGTACTATATTTTGATTGCCTCACAGCGTCTTCAGCCGCTGCTACTATGTTTACGGCACTATGTGCACGAAAGCCATGATCACGCAACCCATTCCGCGTTTCTTACCCAAGAGAGTCCTGTTCCAGCTGTTCCAGCTCCTCTTCCGCTTCCTCCAGCAGAATGTTCAGTTGCTCTTCCATTGACATCGACACATTTTCCATCTAGTTTTCACCGCGTGTTCGAAGTTACGAGGGCACAAGCAGCGAGGCAAGAGGAGCCAGTTGCAGTAGTGTTACATGAAAACTGTGCCTGTACCTTGACCGTTGCGTTAGGCTCACATGAAAGTTTATCTGACGATCGTGAACGAAAGTGTGCCGTCACATACACGATGGTTAACCTTGGTTGCAAAAGCATCTCGAGAATATTGGTAAAGTTCAGTTTACACGTACGGTATCGACCTTTTTTTCAGCTTGAATATGCGCCGCTGGTACTCTACGCCGGTTTATTTTCCCCTTTCGGCAGATGGGTGAAAGTAGAGCCAAAGCTCACCACACTTACGCGTACCGGCAATATAATATGTGTCATGTGTCACTTTAACTATATTTTACTACACAACGGTGCTGCCGTGGCCACTTCAGCCGGCCTTTACCTTCTGACTGACAAGTGTCGAAAACGTGTTTGGCCGTTCAGTCGCACGGAATTTTGTCTCGCACGTGTGGAGACGATGCTCCAACCATGGCACGGTTTCAACCATGGCACTACTTCAACCATGGCACTGTTTCAACCGTACGAGTAGGGCGAATCGGTCAGAAACACCCCCCCGCACTATGATCGCACAGTAGTACAGGGAGCCGCCTTTACCGCAATTCTAACATATTATCTAGGATAAAGTATAGAAATAGGGGAATTGTTTTTTCCCGCGTGTGGTTCCAGTGTTATGAGGAGGGATACATCGACAAACGCCGAAAACACTGATTTAGACACCAACCCCAACCCTAACCCTAACCCCGACCCCGCCCCGATCCCTAGTATGTGCTTTGTCTCGATAAAATCAGGAGTTTTAGTTTTTGGAAAAATTGGTCGACCGCACTAAAAGGCATATAATAAAGATTTCTATACGTTATCCTAGATAAAAATCACTAAAACAGTAAAGGCTACTGAGTACGTACAGGCGAACAGGCCAAGCTACAGCAAAAACTCGTTCAGTTGTTGTTGTTATCACAAAGACTACCATCCTCGCCCTAATCGGGTCCGAGGTCACAGAGCACGCTCCGCTATCGCTGGAGTGGAGGAATAACTCACGGAAAATAGAGCGCAGCTGTTGCTAGGAACTCGCGCAGCAGGGTATTTGTAACTGTCGTCAACTTGTGTGCGTCGGTAGACAGCATATGGCAGACCCTTCAGGCCACTCGAAAGAGGTGGGTCCCTAAAGTTTAGGCGCCGTCAAAATTGGTAAACTAGCATTCGCCCGCACCAAAACCAAAGAGACGAACCTGGCGCTCAATTCCTGCCGGCCTCGCTCGCTTCCTCTCCTCCACAGCCTTCTCCAGCTCCGCCCGCGACAAATCCGCATGTTCCCCTTCACCATCGCCGAACATGTTCCCCTTCATACTCGCATCGTTGAAACCGCCACTTGCTCTCCTAGCGTTCACGGAGAGCCCCAACCCCGGGGTGTTGCTGCTGATGCTGTTCCGTTTTGCTAGAAACGCGTTGTCGGAGGGGCGGCGGCCGCCGGTGAGTGTCGCTGACAGCTGTGCGCGGATGTTGTCGATCTGTGATGAGGAGATGCGATGCGGTCCCGGACGATGGAAAGCAACTCGTTCAAGTTTTTGGTTCAATACGTTGAACAACACATATGCAGCCGACGAGTGATATCACTTACCAGGTATAAGCTTGCAAAGCTCAGTATCGACTACTTAATCGGTCGAATTCACAGCTGACGAACTTGTAATTTATCATTTACTTCGTACATTTTTTTTAATATGTATGGCGTATATCTGGTATATTCCTTGGTGCGAGCTGGGCTAAATGTGCTATTAATACTATGGACGTGCGGAGGGGACCTAAGCGGCACCAGGCAGCGGGCGTCGGCTGGGATATGAGTTATTCCTTCCACTTCCACACTTGACATCTCAAACTTTTAACCGCCGCTCGGGCTTGCGTTGCCAAGGCATGGCTGCCAAGGCATGGCTGTCAAGACACTGTCGTCACTGCCAGGGCATGGCTGACAGAAATCGCGATAGACACCTACTTATATAATAGTGCGTGATGCAATTCATTTTCCCCCTGAAGACAGCGTATTCGCGCGCTTGTCCGGACATCCATCAACCCCTCCGAGACTTCAGCGGGAACACTACACTACTTTATGTCGAAAACAAACGTGAGGATTACAGCGTCTGCCAGATAATACTATTCATACTACTGTAAGTAATAGTATTATTAGTACTATTAATATTAATATGAATACTACTGTAGTAATAGTATTATTAGTACTATTGATACAGTAGTAGTATTCATATTAATATTAACAATAGTATTAATACCTACGACAGAGGTAGCACTTTTTGGCTAAATATCATTTTTTCTGAATGACCTATTAAAGGCTAGTAAAGGCTAGTAAAGGCTAATAAAAGCTATTAAAGTATTAAAGTATTAAAGTATTAGAGTATTAAAGGGTAAAGGCTATTAACGGCTAGCAAAGGCTATCAAAGGCTATCAAAGGCTATCAAAGGCTATTGAAGGCTAATAAAGGCTATCAAAGCCTATTAAAGCCTACTAAAGGCTACTAACGGCTAGTAAAGGCTATTAAAGGGTATTAAAGGCTATTAACGGCTATCAAAGCCTATTAAAGGCTAGTAAAGGCTATTAAAGGCTATCAAAGGCTATTAAAGCCTATTAAAGGCTATTGAAGGCTAGTAAAGGCTAGTAAAGCCTGTTAAAGGCTATCAAAGGCTATCCAAGGCTATTAAAGGCTAGTAAAGGCTAGTAAAGGCTAGTAAAGGCCATCAAAGCCTATTAAAGCCTATTAAAGCCTATTGAAGCCTATTGAAGCCTATTAAAGCCTACTAAAGGCTTTCAAAGCCTATCAAAGCCTATTAAAGCCTATTTAAGGCTAATAAAAGCTATTAAAGGCTATCAAAGGCTATTAAAGGCTATTAAAGGCTATCAAAGTCTATCAAAGGCTATTAAAGGCTATTAAAGGCTATTAAAGACTTCTCAACACAGAATCGTGGGAACACCACTATTTTTTTGCAATACTGTATTAATAGTCTTAGTATTAGACCTATACCGATGGGAAAGCGATGTTTGAAAGCGATGTTTGAAATATTTCCCTGGAATTTTCAGGCTAAAGAAGATCCGCTCGTACCGCCGCTGTGGAAAAAAAGGGGGAAAATGTTTGATTTTTTCTTATTGTTTTTTCAAACGGCTGCAGGCGGCTCAATTTGCTTTTTCTCGTTGCAAATCGTCAACACCCTGATAAAAATCAGCTCTTGCGACGATAGACCTTAGATCTTGACATATACTCAGCCCACGGCCAACCCGCTTTGTGTCGGGCAAGGCCAACGAGTGTAGATGACGGCCTCGAAGGTATAAGGTGGATCCATGGTCTAGGGGGCGAGATATTGCCGGCGGCGTCCTACGCTCTTCTCCCAAACCCGAAGAAAACCCTATTTTTTGCCATTTGAGACGGATCAAATATCACCGGCCATTGTGTGAACACGGTGACCCTAGGATGGGTCGGAGCCCGTAACGAGCGCACCGCGTTCAGAATTCGTGACGCAGTCGTTAGTTTCGTCGATTCATGTCTGTCGAGGACTCGGAATCTCGCCGCTTCGAACTAACATCCGCCTGAGTTTTTCTGAAGCCGATCTTGTCCCAACATCGGCCCCAGAATTGCCTTTTTTTGGCTTTTCCAAAAGTTGGGAACATTCCGTTTTAAGAATCGGTCCCATAGCAAGCTTGTTCTGGAAAATTCTGGCAGGGATCTTAGGAATTCAAACTTTTTATGGCAACATCGCTTTCCCATTGTCATAGGTCTTAATAGTAATAATAATATTATTAATAGTATTAATAGTATTGACAGTATTGATAGTGCAAGGCGAAGAACCGTAGTGGGGGGGGAAGGGAGAGGAGCCTACTTTGTGACCCCGGATCTGAGTTACGACTAGGTAGGAGAGAGAAAGGAAGGGCGAAGATAATAAATGGGATGGAAAACAAAAAACAACAACAACAACAACAACAACAATAGTATAGATAGTATTGTTAGTATTGATAGTATTAATAGTGTTAATAGTGTTAATAGTGATCAGAAGCAAATATGGTGTGTGAACAAAGGGTAATACAGCAGTAGTACATGCTTTTTGGGTCCATCGCGGGTTCTGATTACTATCTTACTACTATTACTATGCCCCCCCCGCACTATAAATAACAGAAACTTCTATCAATATTAATGCACACCTGTTTTTCGGCGTGTTCGGTGGCGTCGCCGCCTTCCTGCCCCAGTTTTCCGGCGCCTGTCCCCATCCCCATGCCGTTCCGTTCGCCCAAGGCGTGCCGTTTAGCCGTTTCGTCCATTTCAGCCATCGATCGGCTGATGGCGCCAGATGCCTGGACAGTGAACAGTGACATTAGGGAACGGCGAAAGTTAAGATGGGTGCTGCGATACTTAACCCATTCAGAACTGAAAAAAAATATCCCACACTAATTCCAAGTAGTTTGTCCCCAAATTCGTGGGACCAGTTCTTACCTCAAGGGGTTAAAATGTTAAAATGGATACTCGTAGCGTTTTTTTTTTTCCTTCCCTTTTTCAGCCTTCTGAGGCAATAGTTAAACAAACAATGGTTGGGACTGTTGGGGCTTCTCAACTGGCAACACTACCCACTGAGACATGTGTTGTCTTCACGTTAAACTCGTTACTTCTACCCAAGTACATCAGCACACCCAGTGTCCGTCCTGATTCCTAATCCTGGAGAGATACATATTGTTTGGTCAAAGTTATTGTCAACCAATAAGGCATATGCCTTACAAGGCATGTCTCATCAATCAACAAGGCATGCCTTATCGCCTGTTTTTTACAACTTTTTTCGATAAAAAACTACGATAGGCCGTGGGATTGCCCATTATTAGCATTATTAGGTTAAGGGTAAACTTGAAGTTTGTCTTAAGCTGTTTTTTGGGTGACTTACTAATAGTATACAGCTTCTCACGCGAGAAGCCTCAGGAAAATTGCAGGTTGCGCCCCTTCCTTGACATGCGTCTTACTATTGTACCTTGCTTACCACTTTGTCCACCGGCTGAACAACACGGTACCGACATCACTGATGGTATCTACATGTGCTACTACTCCATGAAATAGCGCTACGTATTACTCGATTAAATAGTCCGACATCACTCACGGAATATGCATGTGCTACTAATACTACTCCATGCAATAGTCCTATTAATGTGTGTCCCTCAACCATTGTTATAATCAGTTTTTTTTGTGTTCTTCAATACACGTTTTTTTGGGTGGAAAACGCATGTTGTGCAGAATATGGTAGCGGCATACCGCACTCCGGCTTCTTCCCCGACACCCGGGCAACGCCCTTGTTCTTTCGCGATAGGACATGTACCAGGCAGGGTCATTCTGAGCTCCATTGACGATGGTCACATGACAGGGCGGAATATCACTAATGCGCGTCCCACCACCCAACGGTAGATGCGATATCACTGCTACTGTAGTAGTACGCCTACTACTACTACTACTACTACTACTACTGCTACTACTTCTACTACTCCTACTACTCCTACTACTGCTACTGCTACATTGCTACTCCTCTGCTATACTACTACTACTACTACTATACTATACTCTAGCCTGTGCTACTACTACTACTACTACTACCAGCTACTACTACTACTACTGCTACTACTACTACTACTCTACTACTCTATACTACTACTACTGCTACTATCTGACTCACTACTCTACTACTACTACTACTACTACTACTACTTCTATACTCGTACTCGCTGCTACTACTACTACTACTGTACTACTACTACTACTACTACTACTACTACTACTACTATTATTACTACTACTACTACTACTACTACTACTACTACTACTACTACTACTACTACTACTATTAATACTACTACTACTACTACTACTACTACTACTACTACTACTACCACCACTACTACTACTACTACTACTACTACTAATACTACTACTACTACTATTAAATACTACTACTAATACTATTCATACTATTAATAGTATTAATAGTATTATGTACTACTATTACTGTTACTATTACTACCACATTAAGTTTTATATGTACAGCAAGTATCGCCATTCGCTACCCTAGGCACCCCTCAAGAAATAGCAGTAGCCTACGGTAGGTATTTCTAGCTATTTATAGCTACTTCTAGCTCTTGCTGCTCTTGCTACTCTTGCTGCTGTTGCTCACCCGTGCCTTCGCCGGCACGTGCTGCTCGTAGAAGTCCACCAGGCCGTCCACCTGGCCGGTCATCATTCGCACGGTACGGGTTTGTGTTCGATTGTCAGCATTTGTGCGGCATAAAATTGTGTTCTATTTCACCGCAGAGTGTCGTGACGATCGCCCACTGATCCGCAAGCGTTGATTGCAAACAAAGGGAGTTGCTAGTATAGGCGGCCGCCAAATACAGAAGGGGATGCCTTGATTGCCTCACTGTAGACCTGAGTGAAGCTAGAGACCCTATCATATACATCGTACCAGTAGAAAATAGATCAGCGCCGTCCGACCCAAAATCTCCGAAAAAGCGTACCGGTAGAGTGTTTCGCTGGGTTCCGCCAGCGTGTGCACAACAGTTAGTTGACGACAGTAAGGCATGCCTTATTACTTATTACAAGTATCTACCACCAGAGCGAGTTGATGACAGTTACGACTATCCACTTAGCGAGGGCTACTGCTGTAGCTGATGTTTTAAGCGCCCAATGTACCACGCAGCCAGAGAAGATGGGTGTTGACCACTCAATTGGTCGAACTCGCAGCTGACGTATTTGTACTAACGTTATAAACTGGTTTTAGTGCCCATGACAATGCGCAATTCGATGCGAGTCGACGAGGCAAGAAAAAGCTGAAGTAAGTCTTCTCGCGATAAAAATTCAAGGCACGAGCCGTAGTGGGGAGGAGGGAAAAACGCCTACTGTGTGACCCCGGATCTGAGTTACGACTGAAATATATACGTAAAAGGTAAAGAGAAAGGAAGGGGGCGAAACTAATAAACGGGATGATAAAAAAAGAAGAAAAATAAGTGTCCATGGCAACCCGCTTAGTGGTGTGGAAGGCGGTATGCAACATTTTAAAGTCGAGGGTGCGTGACGACAAGAGAAAGCGACACCGCACTCATTAAATTGTCAGAACGAAAAATGAAAATATAGAAAGCCAGTGGGGTGGGATTTCCGCACGCGACACAAAAGACAAAAAATACAATACGACGAAGTATACAATAACTTGTTTCTAGCATGTTCCCCCCTTTACTGTCCAATAAACATCAGAAACAAAGTCGATCAGTAGTTTTATTTTATTTTATTACCTCGGTGAAGCACATGTTTTTTCTAAAAACATGTATTATCGTGTTGTTTGACGTGGTTCTCTATCTTCCCTTCCTTTCCTTTCCCTTCCCTTCCCTTACCACATTGTCGGACAAAACAGTCCCTTGTAACACCTCCAGCTCGAGGCATTCCTCTTCGTGCAAGCGTTGGAGCTCACCCGAAGGCGTCTCTAGCGGAACAATTGCGCCTGACGCCGATTGTGAAGTGGATGGACGCGCAAGAGAAACGGATTTATGTTTTGGCCAAAGGTAATTTGATTTATTCCCCACCGGCGAATGAAAAACAGTTACCTGGTACTCTTTGTCTGACGTCGCCGTAGGCGATGACCAAGGACTACATCGACGTCATGTGTTTTATTCGGCGTGACTGCAGTCTTCCTTTACATTTGGAAAGACCAGCAGCGGCACCGGGGTTGGACTGAGAAACAAAAAAAAAAAAAAGACATGAGATAGTCCGTCGATTCTCACTTGATGATCTAGACGTTTCAGGGCAGATACATTCCTGATCTGTATGATCTGTCTGATCTGTATGATCTGTATGATCTGTATGATCTGTATGATCTAGCTCATGTTGCCGGGTGGGAATCGTACAATCTGCATGATCTTGCACATCTTCCCTGGGTTGAACCTGTACTACACATATCCTGCACAGCATCGCAGAACGGCAGGTGACGAACTAAGATTTAGATGATCTGCAGGTGATCTAGATGATCTGTCTGTAGATGATCTGTCCCACAGATGATCTATCTGTAGATATTTCATGTGAAGCACCGAAGTTTTTGGAATCTTCCCAGGTCTGCATGTCTCCTGCTTTTTGACACCTACCTGTCGGGTGCACCGGCTTATCGGAATCCGCCCACGCCTGCATGCCTCCTGCTATTTTTGCTGGTCAAATTACGCTAACTTCAACCAAATCGAGGGTTCCAATTTAACGGTTTCGAAGGGTGGAAGCCTACAGCACCCTGAAATGGCGCTAAGGTTTTCCTGCATGCCGGACACAGGGCATTTCGAGCGTTCGACAGGTACACGACAACTTTCTACGCACTGTAGTATCGCAGCTCGTCAATACAACACTGCTCTGCGTTTGACACGTCAGAGGTGACATACCCTGCGCGTTCCCCCCCACGCTACATATACTCATCAGGGGACATCCTGGGTACATCCCCGGGTTTCCTAATTGCGTATGGATATTATGACGGGTAAATATGATGATACTGCTTGCTGCTGGAAGCATCACGCGCAGCAGTCAATCTCTGTTTCTGCTAACTTGAGTTGTGAATCTGTCATGGGTTTGTTACCAGGGTGACCATCTCACTATTAATAGGGTGCTTGAGAGACATCGGCCCTGATTGTGCTGAGCGTGGGGATCATCCAGCTTGGCCATAGAAAGCTGGCGGGTGTATCGTAGTATATACCGGTGATCATCCAGCTTGGCCATAAAAGGTTGGTGGGTGTATATTGTATAATCATACGAGATAAAGTTGCACTACGAATAGTTTGTACCAGTACGCATCAGCACTGATTGTCTAGCGATCAATAGTGGATAGTTGAAGAGTTTTTTTAGCAAGCTGAGACGTGTGTCCAGTACCACTCTGTCCAGAAATGTAATAACCTTTTTATTGAGCGCTACGTTGTTTTTGTTGTTGTTATTGTTGTTGGTATCACGTTGACTTGTGCGCCATCTTGACCATACGCCTCACCTCTCTTGTTCCGTAGGACAACTCTGGCCTCAAGCACGTCTAGCTCCTCCGCGATGCGCTCGCAGACACTTTCGCAGTTGGCATTTCGAGACACTTTGATAGTGACGGCTCGCCTTGAACCCTGAGACGGGAATGTCTTCGAAATCGAAAAAAAAAAAAAACGCCGATCATGTCATGTTAGAAAGAAGCGCTGCAACATGCCGGTCACTATCATATGAGTAGAAGCTCCAACATGTGACACGAAGCGTTTCGGCAATGCCAAGCACCACGCACTTGCGGAGATAAAATAATGCAAGGGTGTTGATGCTGAAGGGATTGCCACAACACGACACTACACAGTGGGACGGTGCATCCATAGAGGTTGTGGATAATAGCGGAGGCCATCAATCGTGCCTTTACCTTTATGCAGTTGGTTCAAAGCTCTGATTTAAGGTGGGGTGTGGCGCAAGTGTGTAAGATTTTGCGATAGCACGATGATACGATCGTACTGTAAGATGGACCGAAATCTAAATTGAATGATGAAGTGCATGCATTGGGTTTCCCCCCACCTAAAGCGACGTTTCCATATACTGTACGAGTAGCGACACGGCGACAGACGTATTTACGGGGGAATTTCCAGTTACGGCCATCCCTATTTGGTTACGCGTAATTACATTTTGGCCTTAGCGGCCATTCCTGTTAGCATTTCCTCGCTGGAGCACAAGACTGTTACAGGCTAGTAGTACTTGCGCTTCACGCTTTACGCTTTACGGAAACCCCTCAGTTATAAGTTATGCTATACACACAGTGAACATATTACATACCTTGGACAGATTATCTATCTATCTATCTGTATATCTGTATATATCTATCTATCTATCTATCTCTCTATCTATCAATCTATATATATCTATCTATATATCTATCTATCTATCTATCTATCTATCTATCTATCTATCTATCTATCTATCTATCTATCTATCTATCTATCTGCCTACAGTAGATAATCTAGTTCCTCGCCTGCCGATGTGAGAGGTTGTGTGTGCAGGATCTGCATTGTGCAGAGCCAACCCAGGAAACATGTATGCGCTAGATCACGCAGCGTGTACGGGTCCCACCCGGCAAGATGAGCTAGATCATACAGATCATGCAGATCATAGAGTTCATACAGATCGTACAGATCATCCAAGATCGGGAAGTGATCTGCCGTTGAAATATACAAAATATGTAAACAAAGGAATATGTCCAATGTGTTAATACCGTACATAGTAAATACTGTTAATACTAATACGAGGTAAACTGCAAGTAATCAGGACCAGATACGGTCAGTAAATACTGCTAATACTAATAAGAGGGGACAGAGAAATCAGGGCCAAATAAGGTTATTAATAGTAAAAATACTAGAATATGAGTACCGCAGGTCCCCTATTAATAGCATTAGTAGTATTGGTAGTATTAGTAGTACATAGCAGTAGTACCCTCTGACGTGCGATGCACTGGCTTCTTGCTGCCGAACTACGGCGTCCGTCAACTCACGAGATCCCATGAAGATGCTTTGCGTTGCGGTCTTGGAGGGTCTTCGACGGGCGGCCGGGCTACGGGAACTTCTCGAGACGCTTTTGGTGCCTGGGTGAAAAAAGCGGCAACGGTACAGTTTCATATCAATTGTGTCGTTAGCCGTGAACCAAAGCTCCTGGGGAAGGGTGAGGCGTGCACTGCCACAAGCTGGAAATACAATACTTCAACCGCGGGTGTAAGGGGTTGAATTATCTCACGAGACGACCGGGTGAAAAAAAGGTCCTGATACTTGGCTTGACTTGAGAAGTTGTCAGTTTATTGTTCTCTACCCCTCTCTATGCAGAACCACCGTGATATATGGGGAAGCTGGCCGGCTGGAGGTCGAGGGATAACCAGACCCCGTGCGTGAAAGTCTTCGGGCTCAAGCGCGGAGATAGGGGTCTGACTAGGGCTCTCCGGTTCCTGAAAGGAAAGTGCCGTTAGCCGTCGCGCGAGTCGTTGTCCATCGATCCCTCGCCCCTTCTCTAGCGGTGTTAGTCTTGGCAGTGTCCTCGGTTGTGGCGTCGACTTTATCCCCTCCAAGGCCTTCGAGAGGTGCAGTAGCCGCGATCGAAATATATTCGCCAGCGGAAGGAAGCGCCGGTGAACTTTTGGGCAAAGTACGGCGGGCATGTCTACTCTCTACTCGTCCTGACTCGAGAAGACTGGAAAGTGTTACGTACCGGTAACGTTTATGGGGCTTGAGAGGGAAAACGTATCGAAAATACCGAATACAAGACGATTGCAACGTTGGCTACACGAAGCAGCATTAGGAGGCATGCTTCTGGGGTAGGGGATGTGTTCGATGTGCAACGTAGGGAGATGTGCGACACGCGTGCAGCATGAATATACTTGTGCTGATAATGTGGGTCACAGGTTGTTGCTACAATATCAGTTGACGATATCTGCCATGCAAGATCGTGCATGATCTTGCATGACAGAACCTCAGGTTCGACTCGGGTCTGCAGAAAGCTTATCTTTCTTAGCTTTGTAGCGTGTAGTAGGACACGCCAGGTATCGGTGATGCTCGACACGGCAAGCCAACCAGAAGTGACATGGGGCAAGGCACAAGCTCATCTCATATCAAGAGTCACGACAGCTGTCACAAGTAATTACTTGATGACCAGGCCGGGTATTTCCCCGCCTCAACTACCGTCAGATCTACGGAGAGCTGTGACCACTTTTAGTACAAGATCCAATATCGTAATGGAGGAATATCTTCTGACCATGCACGATCTTGCATGACAGATATCGCCAACTGACAATGTAGCAACAACCTGTGACCCACACTTAACCATTTTACTATTAATATTGCACTGTACATAAACCTAAATATAACTCTGACTCCAAGTAAAAAATGTCTCCACAACGGGAGTTCAGTCCTAATAAGCCGCATGCCTAAAAGGGTTAACGATCTTCGCGTAATTTCTGTCGCTATACTGTAAATCACGCCACCAGCGGGTAAATGTGGTAAGCGTTTGCTCGCACCTGCTCTCGAGATGGTGCTGCGGTGACGATCTGCACGTGTGCTCTGGGCACCTCGGCAGGGCTTGCGGAGGGAACACTTCGCGCGGCAGAAGCCTTGGCGGCGGCTAACTCTTGCAGTAACGCCGCATTTTCCTTTGAAACCCGTTCCACGTCAGCCGAGAGCAATGCCAGCCGCGACTTTTCCTGCACCGGAGGCGTTAAATAAAATATCAGCACGCTAATGTTTTGTGGCTCGCGCAATCGGAAACAGATATAAACCCGCTTCGTAACTCGGGGGTGACTCTCGGACGACGTTTCGTTTTATAGGCTCGCCGATAAACGTGTATGAGCATGCCATAACATTTACCAGATAGGGCTCGCGCAGTTAGTCGGATATTTGCAACTCGGTGGTGACTTTTCGACGACGTTTCAGCTCCTAGGCTTGTCTTTCGATGCGTATGAGCATGCTACCTTTGTGGCTCGCGAAATTGGTGGAATGTATGCCATCTTCACAATTCGGTGGTGGTTCTCCGACGGGTTTTATTTTTATAGACTTGACGTTCTGCGCGTATGAGCATGCTATCTTTATGGCTTGAGGTTTTGATCGAAAGCAAGCCCGCTTCGCAATTCGGTGGTGATTATCGGACAAAGTTTTTTTCCTTCAGTGAGTATTGGCATGCTGGCTTGATGGCCCGCGCAGCTGGTCGAAGACAAGCGCGGTCCGCAACTCCGGGGTGACTCCCCGATGATGATTAATTTTGCAGGTTTTTGTCGAGCATCTTACTCCACCACCTGGTCTGCCTTCCTCCACGCTCACCTCTCCCTCCCGCCTTTTTGTCTCGTCCTCGTCATCTTGAATGGCGCCAGCGTTGGAGCGTTTGGCGTGTAGCTCCTCCATATCGCCCAATGCCTTGGCGCAGAGTATCGGGCAAATAGTTGGAGTCACGCGCTCGGGTTGCGAATGGGGCACTAAGGCATTAAGGCCTTAAGGCACACGCCTTGGCTGGAAAGCACGGTTAGTTATTAGTTGTGAGTTGGGTGGCGTAGTAAGCCAACTAGGGTTGTGAGTAAGCCATTAAGGCATGCCTTAGGAACGACTTTACGGCTACCAGGTATCATAGTTGTTAGTTGGGTGGCGCACTGAGCCAACTAACCAACTACAACAGCCATCTAGCTGACTTTAGTCCAGTCTAGGTCACAATTCTAGCCACAACAGGCGCTCTTAATAGCCACTCACAAAAACGCAACAGTCCCCGAAATACTGCACGCAGAAAACCGTGATACCTATACGAATAGCATAGGCAATTACCGGCACATGCCTTGTCTACAGAATCAGAATGGTTCAAGTTAAATGGCGTACATTCCTTCTCTGATCAAAGCTCACGCCGTTTTTCCGAGTAAGACCCTGAAAATCTGCCCACGTACTTCATGACCCCCTTCCAAACTTTCGAGGAACGGCGTTTTCTCCGCCTGCTCTATCGTCATTTTTGGGAATTTTCTGGGAAATGTAGACCTCCTTAGATCCCACATTTTCGGCGAAAGAAAAAAAAAGCACGTTTTCTCGAAAGTTTGGAAACGGTACATAGAACACGTGTGAAACTTGTCAGGGTCTGACTCGAAAAGACGGTGTGGACAAAAGGGTTTTTTTGTTCGGAGAAATATATCAGGTAAAGTTTTCGTCGATGCCTCGATATTGCCTAGTTTCGGTGTAAAATCGATTTTTGGCGTAATCTTCTACTTCATATAGATCATTCGTAGCCAATTCTTAAAACAATTTCGAGCGAAAGTTTGTACCGACATGCCTTGAAATACCTGCAAAGAGCTCGTCCAGAAGCAAATGGGAATAAAATGTTTTGTTTCTTCTTGCGGAAACCCCTGGCTATTATTAACATTTTTGAGGGCGTGAGGTTGGTTAGGACGATTTTTCGCCGCTATAGCGCCAGCCCTACATAGGTCCTTAGCAAAGAAATTGACCATGCCACCCACTTCCGCTTGTTCATGGCGGTCAAAATGGTACGTAATATGTGACATCGAGTAGCCACTGCATGCATTTTTCTCGGGCGTTTTTCTTGGACCAATCCGTAGCCAGCTCACAGCCCCAGTCAATGCAGCTCTCCATCTATGGTATTGGATTTTTACTAGTGTATCAAAAACTATAAAATAGTGTGACGTTTCGACGTGGTTGGTCGATCTTACATATCTGCCAGCCGTGAAAATTAATGCCTCGACGTACTGCAAGATGTTAGGATTTGCAGCTAAAAATGGCGGGTTACTTTCCCCGTTGGGGAAACGTTACGCGGTATATACATGCCTGTCGTCTTAGTACGGTATATCTTCAAACTATGTGTACGTATAGGCTATGTATATACTTCAGTATGTGTATAGGAGGGCTAGAGTCTTCATTCATCCAAAGCAATACACGTCCACTGGCTTGGGGAACCATCTGCTATGCATTCATAAGAGCTTTGGTGAGCCGCGAGCGAAGCAGCGTCGGTCGTAATGCCGGTGACATAACCAAGACAACATCACTGGCAATGGGGGTCACGTTACCTTGGAAAGCGAACTTTTGAGGCCGCCAACGCTCTCCTCCATGAACTCCTCCAGCCTCCTCGGCAAAGACGCCTGCGCCAAATCGTCGCACAATACACGATGCAAATTCAACTTTACTGCGGCATTCGTTCACTCTGCTTCCGATCAATAATTGTAAGTATCGACGCGAGTCGATGAGAGGAGAAAGGGTTAACGTCTTCTTGCGATGAAAACGCAAGGCACGAACCGTAGTGGCGACGGGGGAGACGACCCTGCTATAGATGTGATCACGTTAGGATCTGAGTTACGACTAGGAGGGAGAGATAATAAAAAGAGTGAAGATAATAAACGGGAACAAAATAAAGCAAAATAAAAGGGGTGAATGAAGCCTCCTGCCCCAGCTGGGGGTCCCAATTGATATGATTGGATGGTCGAAATAACGGATCTAATCGTTCGCTAACTATTGGGCCTGTGGCTATGCCACGCCTTAAGCGTACACTTTTTGAATAATTTCCGCATCTGGCGAAGTAATGGCTTTGGGGGTACATGCATACAATGGACCGATTGACACGAAACCACGACTCCGGTCGGAATTCCAAGCACACCCTGAGCTCGTCATCTCTGGAAATTCTACGCGGTCGTGCGAAGCGTCGGCCGCACGTGCCAATCGCGAACATATGCCGCCTACGGGCTGTATTGAATAAAGCATTTTGCGCACGACCCAGGCCACGATGGGCGTATTATCTGTATACAATGCATCCTTTTGGGTCAGGGACGAGTTAAGACAAGTATTTGCCTTCTAGGGGTGGCACCTAATTTTTCTAGGGTTTTTCACTTGATTATAGTATAGGATCCCTAAGCCTCGCCCAACAACCAGCTTCTAGAACCAATGTAAGCTGCTGTAAGCCTGATGAGCACGCTTACGACGTACATTATCATGGACTAGGTCCGTATCTAACGAATCGCACTGAACAACAAAAACTATGCTGAGTTAGGAGACGGCCAGTCAACGGAAAGTGTGTATCGGTCGGTCAAGAGTGTGGACCCGAGTGTTCCACACTGAAATAAACCTGGTAGTAGTTTGGCATCAGTCAAGAAAGAAAATTGCCTAATGTCAAGGGGTGAAAGGAAGAAAGGGCCGTCTCCTGATATATATGCTAAACAGAGTGCACATGGGAGTCAAATACACTGCGAAGCGCCTCAGTTCCAATAGTTAATCCGTTCCAATGGTTGATCCGTCTCAATGGTTGACCCGTTCCAATAACTGCCGTAGCATGGTTCGGAAAAATCGAAAAAAACTCACCTCCATCCCTCGCATCCTTGTCTCAAGGGCTTCTGCCGCTCCGAGGCCTTGCTCGCGCCTGCCATCCTCGCTCCGCATGGTCCACTCCATCTGCTGCCGCATGAGATCCACAAGGGTCGACATCTGCTTCACAGCAGCTGATTCCTCGACACCGTCTTTGTCAAGAACCACCTTTTCCTCTTCCTTTACCCCTGCTCCACCGGCCCCACCGCCCACCGGCTCCTTCGCCTGTAGGAACATATTCGTTTTCCAGCATTGTGAGAGCCTATGGTTGTCAGGGGACATCTGGGGCACATCCCCGAGTTTCTTTTTAAGTGGATATGGATCTTGCGGTGGTTGTCAGGGGACATATGGGGTACATCCCGAGTTTTTTATGTGGATTGGATCTTGCGGCGGGTATTTCGGATACTGCTGTGTTTGCTTCTGGGAACATCGCGCACAGCAGTCACTCTTGTCACTCTGGTTTGGTAATTCAGGTCTATAATTTCAGTTGTGTCGGCGAGGGTGATCATCTCATTCAGGTGCTTCAGCGAATGCTGACCCTGAGTGGAGCGTGGCCATCCGGCCCGCCCCATAAGTCGTATCGTTCGTGGTGTGGCGAAGCAAGGAGCGACGTGACACCGACCGGCACAATATTTATTTGGAGATGTTGTTGATCAAACGCGAGGATATCAGCCCAGGGCCTGTAAGAAAAAAAGAGCTTCCGGGGTTTAATAATAAACCACTTGATACCGTCCGTACAGCCTGGTGGTTGTGGTGGTGACGCACTTGGTGGTTATGGTGGTTGAGGTGGTGGTGCGCCCAAGGGTATCTGATGATCGCCACCATGATATCGATTAAATCGCTCGCGTTCACCGTGAAACCCATGTCACGCTTTCCTTCCAAGACCTCCCTACGTCTTTTCCTTGGTAGGCCTGTTTCTTGCCGTGTGAGCTCTAGCTGACTGATGTAACATTCCGGTATGTATCGAACACGTACAGCCGTCTTTGCACTCATGTGTCAAATTCGACGCAGGTTGGGGTCAAGGTCGGGGTAAAATAAGTGATGTGAGATTTGGGCGTTTAGTCGAGACGGAAAACCTAAGAATACACTCTTCCGAACAGAACATTGCTGTAACGTTAGCTATGTACCATCCTAACAGTAAACGTGTTTGCAGGTACCGTACGTAAGGCGAGGAGAAAGCGCAGGCATCAGGACGAATGTTTTGGTAGAATAACATACCCTAGAATTTTGCTTGAGCAAGCGATGATTGCTGAAATACCGAAGACATGTCTTCCCCTGTAAAATGTGACGGCAGCAATCGCAGTTCTGACTCGAAGGGGCTTCAAATACGTTTCGAGCGGGCACGTGCAGTACTCACAGTGCGTATACGCCACGCTTAAAGACGGTGCATATGTTTGGCGTTTGTACCGCGTTCTCTTCCGCGAATCGCCGTGCCCTGGCGTGCAGGTTGCCAAATATTTGTGCTTTATCTTTGTACATGAAAACACTACCACTACAAGTACATGTTAAGGGGGGGGGTATTGGTGGCAGAGGGTGGGGGCGTATTCAGTAGCCGCTATGACCAAAATGACTCAAACGACGGGGGGGGGGGGTTATATGTATGGTTGTGTTTGTGTAATCACAGGCCCTCACGTCCTTACGACATTGTGGGTGGAGAGTAGGGTGGAGAGCGTAGTAGTTGTTGTTTTATATAAACGTTTTAAGTCTTGTTGTTGCTTTGTCGTTGATATGCTGTATTTTATTAATAAGTTGAAAGTGCTTCTTCGGGGAATGAGCTGCTGTTTGTATTTTCAGCTGCTGCTGTTGTGATGCCCAGGTTATATTATAGATATATAATGTACCTGTGGTGGTACTCGAGGGGATAATTAATTAATTTAGCGAAAGAGGGAGAAGAATATCATGCATAACCGTAGTCGTATGGCCATAGACCCTCGCATCCCTACAATACTAGGAGGGAGCACGTCGGGTTTTCACCAACCAGGCAGGCATTGCTTGCACCAAGCGCGAAGTGCCGTGCGGTGTTCGGCGAGCCGCATGAAGGGTGCGCTGCATCCTACTAAAACCCGCTTGCTAAGCGGACTGCGGCACCTTGTGCGTAACCTCTTGCATACGGATGACAGCATCGAGTGGCAAATTCTGTTTTCAGGTGTGGCCACTTCCAGAGACTGCTGATACTGTCTTGAGGGTGCCTGACCATATACACAATACGCGATACGAGCGCCCCCCTTGTGCGGCGTTGAGATTCTCCACCCCCTACAATATAATCTCACTCGACCACCAGTCATGGTGACCGCCAAAACACACAAGAAACAAAACGGTACGCTGGTTGTCTAACTCACACAGTGATTGACGTGTTTTTTTACAGCACAGTTGTCAATCGACGCCAACCCCACGCCAACCCGACCTATGTACTTCGAAATATACACTTCGTTTATATACAGTATACATACACGGGAAGGGAATGTGGGGGTGGTGGTGACGATGGGAGGGTGCGAGGCAGTAGTGCGTGACATGAACGTACCTCGCTGTCAAGCAGCACAAGCTGGCTCTCCGTCGGTATGTTGCACTCCTTCAGGGTTTGGCTGTCGTGAAGGCGCAATCCTCTGAACATTAGCATCAGCATCGGTTTCGGCACATCGCGACGGAAGGCGTTACGATGATTAGATGATTAGGCATTCCAATCACGGTACTCAGGCGAAGATGCGCCGGGTACTCTAGCTTCCGCGTTGGTAGTTGGTAGAGCTTCCGCAAGCAACAAATGCACCACATACAGCATCAGCAGCCCGTCATGGCACAAGCAATTCACTATTGCGCCGACCAAAGTACGCAATCAACTCGCTCTGTTGGGTTGAGCAACTGCTGTTATTAATAGTATTGCAAGGCACAGGGCTAGCTAGGCCTGTAAAACGACACGGATTTCGGCATCGTCGTCGAGTACCGCCCCGACGTTCCTCACCTGTAGACAAGGAATTTCGATGCACCGGCAACAGTAAACCCCGCCGTTGAATCGATATACCCCCGCAGCTGTGCAATCGTAGTATCCCTGTGGACCATGATATCCAGACACTGACCCGTGCTCGTCTGCAGGCATGAGGCAACGTATGATGTATGATGTGCAAGGTCAAGGTTTGTACGAGAAGTAAGTGCCTAATTTCACGGGGAAGCCTGCCCCTTGGCTTCAACGTCTATCATACGCTTGCAAGCTACGGATGTTGGGTAATGGACAGAAGCGTTCAGTGTGCGCAGCACGCACTGTTATTAAATGTGTGCGCACCGTTTGGCTCTATCGCAAGGCCACATGGTAACACATACCTGGTAGTGATCATAAACAAATATGGTGTGGAAACATACGGGGATACCTGTTTTTTTTTGTCCATGGTAGGTTATGATTACTATGTGTTACTATGTGTTACTATGTATTACTATGTATCACTATGTATCACTATGCATCACTATGTATCACTATGTATCACTATGTACAGGTACTATGTATTACTATGTAACACTATGTATTACTATCCCCTCCTGTCATAGTGAGAATAAATAGTGGACACAAACGGTTTGAGACAACTGTATTTTGAGCACTGAAGGCATGCCATTCCAGCCAAACGCGGGGGTGAAACAACACGCCTTGTTCGATGAAGACGAGGGAACATGGTACCGGAGGAGCGTTCACCTGCACAAAAATCTTGAGCTGTGACGGGAACATGGCTTTTTCCTCATCGGCTCCTTTGTTCTCCGCTTCGCCCGACTCTCGACTATGTCTCCCACTTCAGCAATAAATATCAGAATCGTTTGAGCGGACACGACGAAAAAGACAGAGAAGTTTGTGGCGTACGCTCAAGGAGAGGGGGGGTGGGGGGACAACGAGGAGAAGACGCACGTCTCTAGCCTGTTTTTGGAGACCACGGGCTAGATTTCAGGGAAATGAGAGAATGTCAGAACATCGTCATCATCATCAGCATCATCATCAGCATCATCATCACAATTACGATCATTGTCGACATCATCATCATCACCATCAGCATCGTCATCATCATCATCATCAACATCGCCACGATCGTCGTCATCACCATCATCATCATGATCATCACCATCACCACCATCATCATCATCACCATCATCACCATCATCATCATCGTAATCTATCACTCTATCGGGGGAAGAGCCAAGCCCATCGACGACAATATTTTCCAGTGGTTCTTGGAGAAACATGCAAGCCCCAAGCATCATACTACCCCCATACGCAATATCATTGGTGTTATACCGGGATGGACTGCTCTGACGCCGACTTTGTACAGCAAACAGGGAACACCGAACACCGATATACCTTGTACACTTTTGCTACGCCCAACAAACACACATACACACGTACAGTAGTTACGCCGAGAGCTAAACTACGTACTGGTACGTAGTGCACCCGCCTACATCGCTGCGAAAACCCGGCCCCCCATTGGCACATTCACAAGCCTACGATACAACGCCAAACACCGTAAATAAATCACAGTGCAGGAGGTCAACACATTCGAGGCGTGTTACGGCAGGGGTACGGAGCAATTTTTTTTTCCGTCTGAGGCAAACTGTTCTGGCTGACCGGGCTCATGATAACCCAAAATCATTGGAATACCATTAGTTTGAAGTTTTTTAAGAAAAAGAAATCGTGATATACCTACGAGTAGGTCACGGGATTGTTGATCGGATTATCTCAAAATCGAAAACAATTATTCGGCGAGGAGCGTCAGAAACTACTACTGTAGAAAATACGTTAGGTGTAACCGTACCCTACTGTTAATAGTGGCGTGCATCATCAACGCATCATCAATCATTTCTCACTCCCGAGGTACAGTAGACGATATCCTGTTTTATTATTTCAACATTTCACTATTGTAAGGCAAGTGGGACAAGCATTATCTACCCTGTTTTTCAGCGGGTTGCAGTGCACGTTTGTTGCTTGCTCACGTGCTGGCGTCAGCGCCGGTCCCGACCCGGGAGGCATGCTTTCTCACGATGTGCTGCTGCAAGAACTCGGCCGTCGTAAACATTTTCCCACAGGTCAGGCACGCCTGCAAGCTTCCATGGTTTTTGTTGCTCCCAGATGGAGCCCCTCCGGCGGGCGGAGCGGGTAGTGCCAAAAGCTGCTCGTATCTGCGTTTAGTTTGCACCCAGTCAGCGGTGAGAATGCTACATACATAAACCTTGAGGTAGTTTCATTGCCAGTAGCACCATCTTAAATATGTAGCACGTCGGACAGACCGCGATTTAGTTCATCTACAGCAGATGCTCACCTGTCGTTCTGTGGTACTGTGCAGGCTCTAGCATAAATATCAGGGGTATATCTGCCCACTTTAACACATATATATACAATGATGTGGGAATCGATGGTCTATCTGATATATCTGCCAGTGATCTATAGATGATATGTAGATGATCCGTGCGAGGTGTGAGGTATTTCTAAGTGGCATCACGCATGGGACCAATATGCTCCTTTTAAAAGCGGCATAAATGTGCAAAGAGAAGTAAACACATTATACGTATTAGGTGCCTTAATTACCGCGGTTGCCGTGCTTACCGTGCGATTGTGGCCCGCTTCTGCCGGATCTCTTTCTTCAGAGCACGATCCTGTTGGCCAATCAGAGAGCGTAAAACAATTAATAGGGTGAATAGAGTGAAAACGATGGGTGGGCGGTAATGGTAAGTGCGGTTGGAAGGCTGAAGGTTTATGGATGATGACTCAAAAGAAAACGAGCAAATGGGAAAGGCGCCCTGAGAGGTATAGGAAAATAACAAACCTGCGAGACAGTGCGCTGAATTTATCGTAGAACGCACCTATTCTCCAAAAGTAAATCAAAGCCAAGAATAACTTTCCTGTTTTTATTAGGTTGTCCGGTACTGTAAATATATTGGGGTGTGTTCAGTCGCTCGTGGTGACTCATTGAAAAAAAATCTTGCAATGGTGCACCAGATATATTCCTCGCTACGATATAGACGTACTCGCAGTGGAACTTTGTTCGCAACAACAGTGGATGCAACTTATGGTGAAGTCATGGCAGGCTCGCAGCGATTGTGAGCGGCACGACCCTCGTTTTGTCGCTATGACTACAGCAGTAGAGGAGACTACAGCAGCAGAGGAGACGCTACGGAAGAAGTACACCTTACTGCTTGCCCCGGGCATGCCGTCATCAGGGCAACGGTGCACCTGTACGTCAAGCATCAACTTTGGTAGTATTCCAGAATGGGATAGAGGCCGCATGGTACTACACTAATACACTAATAGTACGGCAGGGGTACACTTTGTTGAGTATGCTTGGAGCACAGGTGTGAGCTATCACTATCGGCCAGTCATGTGAGGTGGAATACGTGAAATACGTATATGGTAGAAGGCATGTGTATTCCGGGGGTTATTTTGGTCCAGGATGTAACTGTCAGTGTGACCGACGCCCGACGTCCGAGGTGGGCTTGTTCACTCCTCGATATAAATCAACAAGAGAGTCCTTCCAACCTCCACCATGCGTGCTGTTTACCTCGCCTCACAGCGTAAAAGACCTCACGCCCCAGAGCACCAATCACGCTAGCGTGTCCGTCGAGACTCTGTAGGCTAGGGGCATCGTATCGATTGGAGCGATCCCGCAACTCTCAAAAATGGTGGAAAGCCTAGAAGAGGTGATGTCAGAATTTCAGGAACGGGTGGACGAGCAATACCGCTTGCTGTAATCAACAACGCAAGAACTAGAGAGAGAGAGGACCTCTCGGAGAGGCAACTTAGCGGAGGCCGGAAGAGAACCTGGAAGCCTCGCCCTCGCCATGTTCGATTGAGTGCCGGACTGTCTACTGAACCGGCTCGTCGAGCAACTGCAGCTACAGAGCGGTGGAAGAGCTGTTGGAGCGACCTCTTGGTATTTTACTCCTTGAAGCAGTCATATGAATGGTTATACCGGCCATTAAGGTAATAGCACGCCACTGCCTGCGACTGAGGCTTCTGGTCGCGCATCTGCGGCATGTACCCGGGCTGGAAAAACGGAAGCGTCTTCAACTCCGGCATATCTGTGCCGGAGTTGAAGACGTTTCCGTTTTCCCAGCCCGGGTACAAGCGGGGGATGCGCGACCAGAAACCCCAGCCGCAGGCAGTAGCATGTTATTACCTCAACAACGGGTACAACCATTCATCTGACTGATTCAATGTGTTAAAGGAGCAGGGGGGCTGTTCAAGTTCATTGACGTTGTTTGATTTTATTAGGTTTTGGTTCCTTCGGTTTTTAAGCTGTCAGAAGGTTTCCCACGTGATTTTTCCCTAGTTTATGCCGTACAGCGAGCAGGGGGGCTGTTGAGTACGCTCGGAGCACAGTCGTGAGGTGTGAGTATCGCACAGTCGTGTGCGGTGGCATAGGTAGACCACGTATTGTAGAAGGCATGTTTATTCCGGGGTGTATTTTGATCCAGGATGTAACTGCCAGTGTGATCCACGCCCGACGTCCGAGATGGGCATGTTCACTCCTAGATATATAGTCCAACACTAGAGTCCTTCCAACTTCCACCATGAGTGCTGTTTACCTCGCCTAACTGCATCAAAGACCTCACGCCCCAGAGCACCGATCACACTAGCGTGTTCACCGAGGCTCCTGGGTCCTTAATGAAAAACTGAGTTTTCGAAAAACGCGTCCCCGGAACCCGATAAACCGTGATGAACAAGGTATTTATCGAACCATGATGTACACATGTAAAAGTATCAAAAAATGCATTCCAACGATAACGCATGCCTTATTGGGTATAAGGCGTTCCTTATTGCGTATGAGGCGTTCCTTATTGGGTATAAGGTATGCCTTATTGGGGATAAGGTATGCTTTATTGGGTATAAGGCGTTCCTTATTGGGTATAAGGCGTTCCTTGTTGGGGATAAGGCATGCCTCATTCGGGATAAGGTATGATTTATCGGGTATAAGGCATGCCTTATTGGGTATACGGCATGCGTTATTGGGGATACGGTATGCCATATTGGGTACAAGGCATGTCTTATCGGGTATAAGTCATACCTTATAGGGAAGCTCTTCACACTTGAGGGACCCCGTGTTTCTTTCCTTTTTTTCCGTCTCGAAAGGAGTGCATGGTCAATGCTAAAATCGCTAAGGCAAGCAACAAATGAGTACGCCCCCCCCTCCCCTCCGCCTCAGCCAGTTGGCCCAAGACGTGCTATCAATAGCACACGCGTCAGAGGCGGTATGTAAACCATATAACACCCACATATTCCAACATTTCAGTTTTAGTGCGGACCATACCTGCTCAGATGCAACGTGAAGCTCTGCCCTCCCTTTATCCACGGCCTTCCGGGTTGAGCTATGCTTCAATGCTAGCGCCTGGAATCGAACCGAATTGTGCGTCCGGAGTCTTGTCTGGCGTGGCGTCGCATTTGTTCGGCGGCTGCAAAACATATCTCAGGCACCACCGTAAGATAGCTCAACAACTCTAAGGTAGAGTATGCCCCACGCGTGTTTATTGATGAGTGGAACTCTCGAGCTCGATAAATGTAGTACTGAGTATGATATATACATAAGTAAAGCCATCAACTTTGGTGAAATGTTACCCGTGTCAACTCCATAAGTTTCAATCCCACGAGGAGCGCTTGTCAGCACAACAATGTCATAAGCCAGGGTAGGCGGGTGCACGCGAGGATTCCCGCGTGCCGCCGGCTTAATCACCACATCCGTAAGAAGGAGGCATGTTTTGATCGCCACGGCTATGTACTGCTCTACTTGGTTCGTACCGGGTATACTACAGTAATTGCCACCGCTATGTGCTGCTGTACTTGCTTCGTTCTACCGGGTACCTGGTGTACTACGGTAGAGATACGGCCAGGAACATATTTCCTCAACGTAAAAAGAAACCATGTGTATCGACGGAAAACGCGCTTCAACTCTCGACCGACCATGCGCTCCATCATCAATATAAATCGCATTTGTTTTAGAGACACATAGTAAGTAGCCTTTCTACGCGGGCATGTCCTCCAAAAGCTACTATTATTAAAAAAGATCCCATCCCATCAATTATCTTCGCCCTTCCTTTCTCTCTCCCTTCCTAGTCGTAACTCAGATCCGGGGTCACAAAACAGGCTCTTCCCCCTCCTCCCATACTACAGTTCTTGCCTTGCATTTTTATCGCGAGAAGATTTTAGCACTTTCTTCCCTCGTCAACTCTCGTCGAACTGTGCTTACCCGCTATAATATGCGCTCTCGGCAGTTGGTGTCATTTGATAACAAAATCTCCATACGGAGACTCGAACCCTCGACCTCCAACCTAATTGGCTTCGCGGTTACCTGTTAAGACCACCGGGGCGACCGGCTTGTACTATGCGAGTGAGTATTGCGCACGCACCTCAAGGCTAGTGGCTAATGTATCCTGCGCGTTAAGGGGGTATCCCCGCAGGAACTGACTCAGGTTGCGCCCCTCGCTAGTACACACGCGAGCTTTTGAAATAAAACCCACAACAACTAGCCTTCCTACGCGGATTTGTCCTCCAACAGCTACCACGTATGCAAGTGGGCGTTTCGTACGCACCTCGAGGCTAGTGGCTAGTGTATCCTGAACGTTGAGGAGGTACTCCAGCAGCAACTGGCTCAGGCGGAAAAGGTTGAGGAAGCACTGATCAGAGTACAGCCTCAGGTCGTCCTCTGTCACATCAGCAAAGGTGATGTTTTCGAGGTGGGCCTGGAATCCGAGACACGAGAGAGAAGATAATAACACAAACAACAGAAAATCCGGGGGGGGGGGGCGTCGAGGGGGGCTGGGACGGTGTTTCGTACGAGGAGGAGTGGGACGGTGTTTTCGTCGCGTCAGGTCGGAACCCCACCATCGGGGCACACGGACCACTTTCACATCCAAAATGAAACCGTTAAATGTTGGAGCCACCCCCTCTACAATTGGTTGGAATACGGGTTCAATGTATGATGACGAATGATGAGATGATGAATGATGATGATGATGGTGATGATGATGATGGTGATGATGAGTGAGTGAGTGACGGATGATGATGATTATGATGATGGTGATAATGATGATGGTGAGTGATGATGATGATGATGATCGATGATGATGATGATGATGATGATGGTGTTGGTGAGGATGATGATGATGGTAATGATGATGATGATGATGATGATGATGATGATGATGATGATGATGATGATGGTGATGATGATGATGATGGAAGACAGCCAACGACAAAAAAGAGAAGCGCAGTACCCGTACGCAAGGGAACGGTTCGTAGTAACGAGCTGTGGTATACCATCCCTCATCACTTGCAACCAAAATAACACCAGGAGCATATCCATGATACCAGGTACCAGGTATGTAATTAGGAGCCAGCGAAAGCCTAATCCCGCCTTGCGGATACGGGGTTAGGACACTCCTCTGGACAGGCGAAGAATTGGATGAGGCTCCTTGTGGAAGACTTGAAGGTGTTCGGCATCCAGTCAGAACCAAATATGTCACGAGACGGCACTTTCAGCCCGTGACTGACGGCAATTTGTCTTTAGTTATCTTTGGCTGACGCCAAAGCACTACGTTTTAGTTTGGAACACTCAGATCGACACCCTTGACCGATGCCCGCTTTCCCTTGACTGACCGTCTCCTGACGTATTTTGTCAGAAGGGCGCCTTGAGGCAGCACAGAAAGCCGACAGATGGTTTCGATGGGTCGACGACGGGGTGGAGGCCTTTACGCGGAAATGTCATGACGCCGAGAGGCGCACTGCGGCAAAAGCGACACGCGACGGTGGCAACCACGACACGGGCCGTCGAAACCAATGCGCGCGCGGGGATTCGGATGTGGGCCGCGTTCTGCGTTGCTTGTTCTCTCCCACGATATGTTTTACAATATTTCAACATCTTGCAACTTTTGCCGACCGGTAAAAATATTACGGGGGACCATAGTAAATAGGACCAGATATTATTAGTAAAAATAGCTGAATATATAGGTTTTTGTGTGTATATCATAGGTCCTATTTACTAGTGTTTACTATGCCCCCCCGTACTAGAACAATGGGGGGGGGAGGGCGTCCTGCCCAAAGACTGGCGTTTGCGTAAGGACATCATCGTCATGATGCGTGCCTTCCCATGACCCTATAATAAGTAGTTAGCGTAGGGTCGCCCGGACTTCCTCGTCGTTTTTTTATGTCTCCAGTGCCTGCTATACCTGGTATTCGGTATTTCTTTCTTTCGTTATTTCTGCTGCTTCGCTTGCACTTTCGCTTCTTTCGTGCCATATGCATGCTAGTTAGCTCTTTTTGTCGGTGGATTCTGTTTTTGGGGATAGGGGTTCGCCACCCCCCCCCTCCCCACCCTTTCTACAACGGGGTGTGTTAGAGGATGAGTTGAGGAAAAGACGATTGTGACATGGAGAAGTTTGATACACTGAATAGTAGAGATAAAACGATCGCTATTTTAGGAGATAGGTGATGGCCACAGGCGGCAAAACAGAAAGGGGACACTCTTAGCGAAACCTTTCTATGTAACGTATGGAAACAACGTAATGAGCGTCCAACTGTTGGAGGTGTCTCTGTTAGGAGTAGGAAAGGTGCCCCGTCTCGAAAGGGATGTGTGGTCAATGGTCGAATGACTATGGCGAACAACAAATGAGTACGTCCCCCTACCCCCCACTGTCTGCCTGGGAGTTTGCAAGTATACGTATTATCTTGTGTATTCCCTTACGTATGTTCTCGTTTAATTATCATCGTTCTCTTTTTGACCTGATCTGTTTCATTTTGTTTCTCTTGGTATACGGTCCCCTCGTCTTTTGTTGCAGCTTGTATATACAACGTATGGTACATTGTATCTGGTGCGTACATACGCTGATTTCCCTTCATTTGTTTGCCTTGGATGTACGATGGACTTCAGTTAATACGTGGCATATACGTATTGTTTTGTTGGGGGGGGGGGCGGGGGGGGGGGGGCTTCCACTCCCGAGCTGTTTGAGCCTGTCCTGTGGTGAAGGACTGGGTTTTGGCGAAGAGTTCTTAACAATGTGAGAACAAACACAACAGCGGTAGGTATTAATTATGTATGATGCGATACGGAGTCAGTGTGAAGCGGCTCAACCATCATCCTAAAGCGCATACTCTAGGGGGGCAGAGGAAGCGATACGAAGGTTATCACGGGTAAAGGCACCGGAGGAGTGACAGCTTTGTTGCACTCAGTGCTCTCCCCCTTGGCTCCTGGACCTCCCTAACTTAGCAGCATATCTTACTCCTTACCTGGTACACCTTAGTTAGCAGTGCAACCACCGACGGCAAATACACCTATAAATACCGAAACAAACACGTGCTGCATGGTGCGGGTTTTGTGTCGACGCTGGCGACAACTATTCATAGAGTCCCTTTACTTGTGGTATTTTATTTAGTCTAGCCACAAGGGAAACACGATACATGACACTTCCACCGTCAAGAAAGCGGGCAAGGCTATTTCCACTCTGGTATAGCGGTCGCCCCGGTAGACTAGTGGTCAGCTTCAAAGACTACTGGCATTGGTACCCAAGTTCGAATCCCACCGTGGTGAGATTTTTACTTTATTTGAAAAAAAAAAAAAAAAAAGGAACCAATTGCTGAGAGCGCCTTCGTGGCGTAGGTAGACGGAATCCAACGCAAGTCGACGAGGGAAGAAAGTGCTGGAATTTTCTCGCGATAAAAATGCAAGGCAAGTACCGTAGTGGGGAGGGGGGAGAAGATCCTACTTAGTGACCCCGGATCTGAGTTACGACTAAAGAGGGAGAGAGAAAAGAAGGGCGAAGATAATAAATGGGATGGACACACACATAGAACCCTCTTTTTTTTACTCTGGTGTATCACCCTTCTTTGCTCAAATCAGCATGAACTCTTATACTCGTAGCCTACCCCCGGTACGTATACTGCAAGGAACAGGAAAATCACTGACCTGCAAGGTGTCGATATCAACGTCTTTGATGACTCTTTCGACGTCAACACGACCGATTGCGCGCATGTCCAGCTTCCCTGTTCTTTGCTGGAAATAAAACGACTTGCGTCTCAGGATACCTTCCACGAGTCTCGCGGCAGCCCCATCAGCCTCCTGGAAATCAATGGACGTATATACGAGTACATATATACGTGTATGTATACGCACGTTTGTTAGGATCATACCCAGCGAAGAAAGCAAGAACGGTACGATACTATAATGTCCGATACCAGTACGAGTATGTACTATTAATACTACTGCTGTTGATACCTGATATGTAGTTTGGCTTGGCCGAAGGTTTGGCACAGCAGTCCGGGGATACCGCGCTGCGCGACCGGTACACTGACGTTTTTTTGGCGATGTATGATACCAGGCACTACATCTCGACTATTAATACATGTGTTACATGTTCATATGATACGAAGGTATGATATGTACGAGTACCAGGTAGTACCAGGTACGAATGTATGTAGGATACGTACCCAAAGATACTGTAACCTAAATGCTGGATGTGACATACCAATCTGTTCGGAAATGTAAGGAATGTTATAGATATTATTAGAACCTGGATGGTCCTTACATATACGGACATATTCGATTCGTAGCTGGTAGGCAACACGCAGCCCGCTTCACAGACAAAAAAGCTACTACTCGTTCACCGATGAAACTAAAACTTCAACTATGATATATAGCTCGGAACGAAGCTCGAGAATAAACTGATGCCGGTAGGCTCGATATCCGTGTTTTTCGGAGAGGTGCTGTACTCTTGTTTCTGGCTGGAGGCCAGCCGTCCTCCTTCTCACTGCTGTACCGCGCTTCTACCGTACGACTGCGGGGGAAAGATATCATACGAGGATGCTACTTTATACCCACCGAGTGCGAAGCTTCCCCTTGTCCAGGCCTGGACGACACGAACTTCGACTTCAGTCTCACCACCTCGCCCATCGTATCGCCCACGGCTAGGCGCCGCAAGTGGCAGGCGGTGGTACCGTGCCGCACCCGCACTCTATCTGATGTGCGTCGCTTGCATTGAGATCACATGTCTCGCCAGAGATCCGGAATCATCCCTGGGTTTCGATGCCTTTTGGTGGCATTCGAAATTAAAAAATCCGTGGATCGTCGTAGATTACGTAGAACGTAAAGTAGCTGTGGGCTGTGGGCGTACCACGACGTGCCCTGCGCCGTGCGCCTGCGTGTACTCGTACTGCTGTGGGCACCCGGACTGCTGCGACTTCGACATTGATCGGACTAACCTGCTGTGTATTGTTCACCGGTCTTGCTTCGGCCCGTGGGGAGGCGATTGCGAGTCAGTTCTATTCAAGATCGCAGAATCAGCAAGGACGGGAGATTAGACACCGTATCCCAGTGCCCACTTCGATCCTACTACTGCTGCTGCTGTGCATCGTACGATACTTGCGGCCAGCTCGTACGAGTGCCGACTTGAAGTGAGAAGCCTATTGCGAGCCCGCAGCGTGCTGCAACAGGTGTGTGCAAAGCGTAACGGGAAGAACACCCTGAAACGGACCGATACATTGATGCGATTGGTTCTCATTAATTGCCGAAGAAGGGTCCGGGCTGATTGCGATGTCACAGAAAAGGCCTTCGCTTCTCGTCTTCGACTCTATCTACTCGAACCCTGCAAATATCACACTCTGCAGATTTAGGCCCAGATCCCGCTTGTGGGGCCTGATCCCCCGGACCTGATCTCGCCCGGACCTGGGTCGGATCTGAGCCCTCCAAACTGGCCGTCAGGGTATACGGTTTTCCTTCGTACTTCTACTGCTGTACGTAGCTGCTATGCGCTTAGATGCCATCATATCGGGCTCGCCGTATATACGGGTTTGATACGTAGTGCAGCGCCAGTAAAAACCATTGGCGTGATGTTCCCCAGTGTTCTGTATATTTGTTTTGGGTTTTTGGTCGTCCTAAGTCCCAACGGCTTCCCATACTTTCGAAAGTGTTATTAAGAGCTGACTCAATGAAATGGTTGGCAACCAAATCATCCCAATGCCTCCATCATGTCGGAAGGGTGGTAAATATACGTACATACCTGAATACGTGTCGGCAACCGGCATGCAATATCATGCCTGTGAAAAGGTTTTACGCTTCATGACGTCACCCACAAATTTCCAATCGATCCCCTGACTCTAACCTAAACCACTAACAACACCTCCCATGGTTGGCCGACATCCAATTGTGCTTTGTTTTTTTGTTTAATGTCTAGGGCTTTCTTAAGCCCAGTGGCCTCAGTTCACAATAGACAGCATGGACGACGCGAAGACGGAGAAGCTCGGCAGTGAGGTCACGCCCGATAGGTGAACTACACAATGTGCCTCGCGCACGGTCTGAAGTAAGCTTTATCCCGAAGGTGCTCTCGAGGGGGCACAGCTGTATCACTGCTGCTAAATGTATACACATGAATGCGATATGTAGCGTTGAGCAGCGGTATCTAAACCACCAACATCCGTTTTTGCAGCTGTGCTGGTAATTGTGCGCGTACGTAGTATTACGTGGGCTCTGCTTGCGGTGGCGAGACATCAGATCTGCCAGGATTTTCCCAAATGTTTCGTACCACAGTATATGGATGGTTGGGTAGCAGCGGGTGCACCCTATTAAAAATGCCCCTCTCGAGGATGCCACTCTCGATAATTACGTTTAAGTTTCGTCGCCTTGGGAAGATAACAGCTTGCTCGATCGTCTGTTTAATCGTCTCCATGTCGACATGCGATTCGTGTCGTCTTTGTTGGGCAGCAGGGACTCATCGGGCACCCCAGCTCCAAAACGAGCCAGGCGCAGGCTGGAAACATGTGGTAGCGACGAGACCAATTTCACGTAAGAGGCGCACCGTATCGCACGATGAGAAGGCTTTTGTGTCTTGTTTTGGTAGCAACGACTACTGGTATTAAATAGCGTGCTCCGCCGAGTGGACATGAGTATTGCAGTCCAAGATAGAGAATGCAAGACCCATGCGGACGTAAAAACATATGCAACCGTAGTATTTTGTTCGCCAACGGTACCGTTCCCATAATTAGCCATTCGCCATTGTATCCACGCGATAGAAAAGAAATGTCAAATAGTACGTCACATGTCATATCTACGCTATATAGTAGAAAGGGGGTCTCAAGCGAACAGATTACACTGCTGTTGTACGAGTATTCGCCACCATTTCAACCTTGTCTTGCCTTTCTCTGAAAACATGGTTGACACCAGGAACGACTGGGGCAGGCACGAAGGCGAAGGTGTCTGGCCCGAACAAAACAAAGCCCAGCTGCTGTCTGAGAGCGTCATTGAGGTAGGCTGGGGCACTCCTCCGCGCTTTTTTGGGCCCCTGATGCCTGGGTGCTTGAGCTTCTCTAGTCACCGGATGAAATATCTAGAAATAGTATTTCCTACACCTACACCCAAAACTAAACTGCATTGTTGGCTGCATTTAGCTAGCCGTGCTCACACCATTCCCAGCACCTTTGGGCGTTACACTCTCAACAATGGAAAATAAGCATGTCGTCGCCCCCACCCCCCCAGGCAGGATACTGTTAATAGCATGCCTCACGTCTACCAGTTTCAGTGTCAACTACTCTCGGCACTGAAAAATCGATCCGTCACCTCTGACTTTCCCTTGGCCCTTGTGTCCTGTGACTGCTGTGAAGCTGTTGCACGTGTGCACCCTTATTCAGGTGGCGATGAACAATACCCCCGCCGATGACCAAGGCATCAAGCAAGAGGACTCAGCAACTCACCAGCTCACGGACGAGGACTGCAACACTAGAAGGGTTTTGAATGACCAGAATGCGTCCTCGAAGTGAGCTCTTTACTTTCGGTCTGTCCTCACCATTAGGACCACCGCGACAACCCTTGTATTGCTATCCATGCAACTGGAAAGACGGCATGAGAAGGACTTTGAACGATCAGAATGCGTCCTTAGGCTCTTACCGTTGGTCGGTTCAAAACATTGAGACCCACCGCGGTAACCCGTGTTTGCTATCCATGCAACTAGATATTGGGCGTGAGAAGGACTTCGAATGGCCAGAAAATGCGTCCTTGTAGTAGACTCTTTTATTTGTGGTCTGTTCATGCCATCGGGAACTCCGCGATACATACGTAGCCCTTGTATGCTAGCCGTACATCTATAGTGATTTTTGTTTATAGCTGCCTCGTTGGGAGTACGAGACGGTGCCGTGGTTAGATCTTGTCGTGACTTCGCGCAATCGAGTAGCGCTCTCGTCAAATTGTTTTTTTTTTGCGTGGAGGCGCTGTTTTAGCATGTGGCCTATCTGTAGGTAGGAGTTGCACTTGGCAACGTTTTTCGTCAACGTTTATACAGCAGGACTGATAGTGTTTTTTTATGCCTTGTCAGTACGAGTAAGAGTAGGCCTAGGCCCTTCGGAATAGCACCACACACTCTGTAAGTCTTCCAGGTCAACACTGCGCAGAGGTTTCCTGTACATATGTACGAGTAGCATTTTGAGTAACTCTACACAGGCACTCGGCTTTCCGGGGAGCTGCATTCCAAGGCTTCGACGCTATTTAGCATGGCCCTATATAGGGCAATATCGTTTTACGGGTTGGCCCTCTGCGTTCGTTGCTGTACACTGCACACTGCACCGTACGGTATATAACTACGTACAGCAGTAGAGCTGATCCAAGACCAGTTGCTGCCGTAGTTTGCGGAGGTCAGACAGTATTTTTTCAATCATGACGGGACGTGGAGTCATGTGGATGGCCACCCGCAATGGCTGGTGGGCGGCAGAACAAGGCACTATTTCCGAAAACTCGAGGGATTTGATACAAATATTTATTTATTTTTTACTCCATTGGTCCTGAGAAGGACCAGACAGCTCGCAATAGCCGCTATAACTCTGGAGGTTTTATGTGCCTCCCTGACGATGTTGAGGTGCCCTCAATCTCAAGCCCCCCGCGCCCGTATGCCTCTTTGTATTTGTACATTTGAAAACCCTAGAGCTACCCTTGGAGTCTTCTGCTGCGGGGGGTGTACTCGGAAACTATCCTTCCAAGGCTTCATCGAGTGGCCTTTACAGCAGTGAACACCGGTGTTGGTGCTAACCTACAGTAGTGCGCCGTGTACGGCTGCTCGTATAGGTTGCAGTGGATGTGCAATCATGATACTTGTCTAGCGACGCTTTCCCGGAATAGGATGCGTCGCATCCACTACTACCGCTATACACAAAAACATTGAGCAACCTGTTCAACAGCAGTTGAGTGTATCAACACAACTGTAGCCAGAAATCAAACACTACAGTAGTAGTAGTGCCGATGGGCGCTGCTATACACGCTAACTTCTAAGCAAAACTTGACTAATCCGGGCTCTCCAAGTGGTGTCGAGCGCTGATTGTACTCTACCCGTGTATTCCCTATTGGAATACACGCAATACGTTACCAGTAGCCCCTACGTACTGCACTGTTCTATAAGCCTATCTGGCAAAAAAACCCAACACCCAGCCTCTAAAATGGTCCAAACCCTGGTCGTCTTCAAACCCCGTCCACACCCCTGCACATGAAATGGCGCATCGATACCTCGATCTATCACGTTCGACAAAAATGTCTATGCACCGCGCCTCACACCGGAGATGAGGACCCACCCGCCCATGCTCTCTGTGACAGCCAACTGAAAGCTATCTTTGTAAGCTTCCAGGACGTTGTCCGCCTGCTCCTCTAGTACCCCCGATAGCGCTAGCCTTCCCCCTGTCACAGTTGAGAATCGCCGAACGCAAAAACGGCCAGTATTAGTCGTAGGCAGGCGCGGCAGTTAAGGGTGCCTATCACGTCTTACCGATTGCGCGTGTGTGGTATAGGCAGCGCTGCTACACACTGGTTTAAGGCACCATGACAGGCATTTTCATGTTCGGTCGCCAAGACATATGATAAATACAACACTATAAATAGACGATATCATAGAAATAGAACGCTTGCTACGCTAGGGGTACGCGTACGCATCTCATTTTTCTGAAGCTTCCTCACTTGAGGAACTCCATACTATTACTAAGTCATTACAAAGTCACACTATTAATAATACTAATTAAGTGACCCAAACACTGACGTTTGATAAAATATGCAGGCTTAGTTATTCATAGTCGACCTACTATTAAGCAATGGCATGGATGGCATCACCCATGGCCTATTCATACGTGCAAACAAGTGATACTGTTAGGGCTGGGCACTGGCACAGTATGTACTGGCAGTATCAATCTACTGATTGACCCGGCCAGTATATTTGCCAGTAGGTTTTATATAATGTACGTCCAAGAAACACGCCATATTATAGTACGGAAACCCACCAAATGCGTTTCGGAAGGAGAGAGGAGAAAGTAGAGACATTATACTGCTGCAATCCAGTATACTGATTGATTTGGACGGCAGTATACATCGCTACTGACTGAGTCAGCCAGTGCCCAGCCCTAAATATTGTGCAACACAAATGAAATACTAATATATACCAATCTGGGCGTAAAGGTAAGGACCGCTTGATTTTCATATTCATGTCTGAACGGCCTTATTTTAGCCCGGATTGGTATTGTGTATCGTACCGGGTACTTCCTCAGTTGAGGAGTCTAGCAATAGTCACTAATAGTCACTAATAGTCACTAATAATCACTGATAGTCACTAATGGTCACTAGTCCCTAATAGCCAGTCATAATTTCGGTCAAAAAGTGCTATGAGGCATGCCCTACCGTGGCAAAAATCTCATAGCTCCGCCCTCAGCGCGCACGTTATCGTTAGCCTAGCTAGATATCTATCAGATACTTGGTGTCAGACAGATGCTGAAAATATATGAAGCACAACCAATGGTTTATGAAGCTGCTTGAGAAAGGGACAACAATGACAGCAGAAGAGCATCACAATGCATCCCGGAATAACGGTTCGGTGCTCATGAACACCATTGCCGGCGTGCGAAAAGTCTGCTGCACAGTTTTAATTTTCACAAATGTTCTACGCCCCCATCTGAGCCGTGCTTCGGTTTAAGAGAGGGGCTACAACCATTGCACTTTTGAGCCAGTTTTTTTTGTCGCAGATGGAGTCCCTCAAGTGTTTCAATATGTTCGAGGTCGATGTAATATATGATTTACAGGTATTAATAGTAATTATCCGTTAGTTTTCTAGCCAATGGGATAGATTGTGTGTCGGCCTTTATTTACATGTGTACAAGTAGTTGGGTGACTTACGAATAGTACTAATGACTTATAATAGTAGTGCTAACAGTACTTATAATAGTACCAATGACTTACTGTTAGTATAGAGCTTCTCAAGTGAGGAAGGAGCCTAGGGAAATGTAGGGGATATTCCTACCATAGTACGCGTCATCTGCTCCGTCAAGCTTACTGCTGTACATAGCCCAGATGATTTCCATCACAATCACGAACAGAGTCGATTTCACATCAGAGCATCAGTGCGCACAATTTCGACTCGGTCAACACGGCACCGAGCCTATTCATAGGACTTCTGTTAACCCCTTAAGAACTTAAGAACTGGTCCCACATATTTGGGAGCAAAAAATTACTAGGAATTAGTGTGGAACACTTGTTTTCAGTTCTGAATGGGTTAAATAGCACCGCAAGCAACCCAAAAGCCAAAAAGCGCGGGGTAAACAAACGCCCCTTTGTGTGACGTTGACATGGCAGACCGCACACAGCTACATGCAGCTAGAGTATGTACACGGCGCACCTATTAATAACATTTTCTATGGTTCCTCACTGAAAGGAGCTCAATACTCAATACTTAGCCCAAATGTTGACTTCGAGGAACCTCGCACGCTTAACGCGACGGAAAATCCCATGCTAGCTATAGCAATACATGGATACATGGACTAAAATTAGTAAAAACTCTGTCAAAACTTAAGTCACAACTCAGTCAAACGGGATTCCAAAGATATTGGGTATGATAGTTGACCAGTGCCCTTAACCCCTTCACACGTATTTGGGGACAAACTACTTGAATGTGTGATCTATTGTTTTCAGTTCTGAATAGCCCTAAGAACTGGTCCCACGTATTTGGGGACAAACTACTTGGAATTAGTGTGGGAAATTGTTTTCAGTTATGAATGGGTTAACGATCTCCGTCCATCAAAAACACTTTGGCCAATAGGCCAATAGGCGCTGAGGGCTACCCCTAGCGTAGCAGGTGTGACGACTGACACCGTGACCATGACATCACCTGGACGAGTGAAGTGTGCGAAGACGGGCTCGAGTCTCATAATCGGCTCGGCTAGAATGTTAGCAACGGTGACGTCGAAAGTGCCCAGCTCTTTCGCGGGAAACGCACTCCCGTCGGCAACTGACAACGGCTCCATCGCTCCTGAAAAATACCCACAGCAAAACGGCACGATTGCAAGCTTATCCCCTTCAGCACTGTTTTCTGTACCTACACTCATGGGGACAAAGTACTTCGAGTTAGTAAGGGGTCATTTTCGCAGTGGTCAAGGGTACACTTAAAGACAGCCCAAGCCGGAGAGCGGTGATCGGTCACTGCTCGGCGGAGTCTGGGGCGTTGGGCAGGAGAACCGATTTCAGCACCAGCATTCAAGGAGCATGTTCCATCATGAGAGCTCTAGGTAATTATTAAGTTTGGGCCCACGGGCTGCTACGTAGTGTCTCTGTGCCCAAATGGACAGTAACTTCTCCACTACGCTACGGCCGGCAGCAACATTCATAGAAAACACCCCGGAATAGAAGCAGGGCATGCGCCATGACGAAAGCCTTTGGAAATATTTCAAACATCGGATAAATCACGATCCTAACCTGCCGGTGTGAGATGTTGCAACAGCCGATTTTCCTGATTGAGAATTGCCTTTCCGATGATAATGATAATCGAAAAAATTGGGTTTTTTGTTGCAAGATACGTAATTCCCTCATACGAGTAGTCAAAGTTTACACTGTAAGCTCTTGTCATTTGTGACAGCCGTCGATGACACAAAAAAGCAACAGCATGGGCAGTCTCGAGATATCGAAGATCCAAAAAAAATCGGGATCCGTAGGGGAGGCGCCCCTAAATACTAGTTTCCTTTCGTACATCCTGTGTTTTACTAGCCTGTCAAGGCTGACTTTGTTTTCTTTTGTGGGTCGATACCTATTATCAATGAAGATACATTTTAGATTAAATTTGTCTGTGAGGGAAATACAACTCTTAAAAAAAAAACTAAACTCGATTATCATTTTCATCGGAAAGGCCACTCTCAATTAGGAAAATGGGTGTTTTTTGCTACCGTAGATCTGTATAGTTTCAGATCCACCCTATTAATGAGAAACATGTACTACTGCAGATCATGCAAATTATAAGGCCCTCGCCCGGCAAAATCAGCTGGATCACACAGATCAGGAAGCTAAATTCCCTGAAATATCTACATCATGAAGTGGGAATCAGTGATCTGACCGACAAGTTGCTCGAGGCGAAAGAAAGAACATGACATATACCTATGCTGGAGCCGTCGATCGGCAACATTTTCGCCACGTTCTCAGAGATAGCCAGCTTGGTCAACACGAGGTCCAGGTCGTCGCCCGTGCCCACCTGGAGCAAGCAGCTTGTCATTATGGCGTTATTCAATGCTTTTTTCGGACGAGTGACGACCCCAACCAAAGTTAACGACGTTATGTAGCTCTGCAACATGAAACGAAATGTGTGTTTTTTTATCAACTTGAATAAGAGAGAGATTCCATGCCACATGATCTATCATAGGTGGTACATATTGGGACAAAACAATGGTTGGACTCACTAACACACTCCTCAAATGAGGAATTACCCAACCAATACTTCGTATACTTTCTATCCCATTCGTATTCTCAACTTTGATTGGTTCGTTTGTGATGTCTAGCCAATGGAATTGTTGGCCGGGTTATACCTACAGTACAAGTTTTATATTGTGAAGATTATGATAAAAAAAATGGTACCCCCGCGTGGCATGGCTCAAGAAACAACCTCACACCGATACGTAATGGAGGCGGTAACACGAACGTGCGGAAAGAGCGGGATACGGAGCGGTGTGTTCGGACCCCCCAACTCTACGACTGAGTACCTCGGCATCCCAACACGCTTACTGTAGTACAGTGTACATAGCAGGAGCACTATTGACCTACCAATACATGTGGCCTGAACAGAGTCCAAGCCTCTCCAGCGGTGTGTCATGACATTCCACAGCATATCGAACCCACTGCCCCACTTTCTTTCGTGAACACCCTATACGGTGTTGGGTCGACGAGCGCCAGTTTAACCCACGAAAGGCAATGCGTAACACACTGCTATCGTTCCCAGCTTGCAACACATTCAACCTCGCCCAGCAAACCAAACCGCCCGCAATATGCCTGGCTGCCCGTAATACGTTACGTATGCGAGACTTCCCGAAATAAGCTACGTATGCGAGACCAGTAGGCCCATATGCCAAAAAAACGACTCACGCCCTATTCAGCATCCCATGCCCGATGCATCATGCACCACTCGTACCTCATGAGGGTAGTAGGTGTCCATTTTTAGGCCGTTTCTCGCGGCGTTTACAGCAGCGCTCGCGATAGCACTCAAGTCCAGCTCGATACCGACGGCCTGATGGCTCACGAGAGAGCACGCGAGGAGGCGGGAGGGGGGGTTCCTTGGGGTAAATAATCTTACTACAGCAGTTACAGACACGATGGTATCGAAACGAACAGAGTGCTTGCGCAATTTAATCGAGTGTCGGGGCAAACCAGAGAGCACGAAAATGATGTGCCCGCAGTAATTGCTACACGTTTATGCTATTCACGCACCGTGTAGTAGCTAAATATATATACACACTTCGTATATTTATATGCTGTTCACATACCGAGCCGACCCCGTTGCGACCATCAGCATATTTGCCTCTTGGCAGAACTCTTGTGGTTTCTTGGGGCGGCATGAAACATCACTCTGCATTTTCCTCGGACCCGTCTTCCGTCACCGCCCTGTAGTAGCTAAGTACGAGTCGGGTCAATAACCAACCGGCGAGTCGTGATAGCACAACTTGTTTAGCTCCTTCAGCATTCAACTGGCGAAAGATGTTTCGATTGACATCATTTGCGGGGCTGTGTATCGCAGCGAAAGTTCGAGCAAACACTAAATTGGTTTCGGCAAAGCCGATTAATCGAGTTGATGAAGCTGCTGAATATACCGGCCCCCGTAAATTTCGAGTTAAAACTAAAGAGCGAAGCGAGCTCCACTCAACCCCACGCGGCTGGCGAGGGGTCCATACAGCCGGCAACGGATGATATTATTAGATCGCAAAACAGTCTCAACCATTTTGCGATTCCGATGTATGTTCAATCGCTCAATTGAACCGGACGGATCGGCTGCGATTCACAGCCCTAATCATTTGCGTTGCTCGTCAGTGCCGAGACCCCGCGGCTGGAGTATGGCAGCACAGCACAGTACAAAACACAACTGCCCGCGTTTACATGCGAAGGCGCTGGTAATACCTCTTTGGCGCCGAAGCTAAGCGCCGCCAGGCCCAATATTCCACTGCCGCTGCCGTAGTCCAATACCCTTTGCCCGGAGACGGCTCCCTCCAACCACAAACAGCACCTGGTCAAAGCGCGCAGGAGGGGTCATGACTACATTAAGCGCGACTTTCCAAGATTTCCACGGCTCCAACTATGTTTACATCATGTTCAGGTTGCGTTTCGCACCCACCGGTAAAACAACAAAAAACGGACGTTATAAATGGGGTCGAAAAACAAAACAACACTCGGGGCAGAGATAAAGTTTTTGGATGTATGTACCCTGCGAACACACGGATTGGCGTGGTAATCGAGTAAAAAATGCCTAAACCCGCTTGACATGTTATCACCACCATAGTGTATATTACACAGCGCGGTACGTAAAACCCCGCAAACAAACTAATGGTCCGCCGAAACATGGCAGGGTTGTAGAAAAGGAGGTTGTACTGCTGTGGCAAGAGATTTTCACCAAGAAAAAATCGATGCTACCGCGCGCGAGTTCATGCTGCAGTGCGCGGTGCAAAGTTATGTGACGAGCATGTAACTTCGGCACGAGGTCCTTACATTGAAGTTGTGGGATGCTCCCCAGTACCAAATGCTCTCCCTCCCTCCAGTTCTAGCTCCACCTTGCGACCAAGCAACGGTTACGGAAAGAAGAGGTGGGGAATACCGAAGGTGGTTTCTCGAGACTGTAAACGTTCACGAAGCATCCAAACCCGTATGCCACCGGTAATCGTGCAACGCGGAGGGAGTAATCCTGTTCGACTGCAAGAGAAGCAACCCGTGTTCACGAGGTTTTAGTAAATCTATCCGTCGCATTGTTTCGCCCTTTGCTTCGTCGCCTCTGCAAAGAGACGATGCAGGTATCTCTGTTCGCTGAGGGGCCTTATACCTTGCGCGCATCTGCACACAGCGTCTGCTGCTAAACACCTACGCCGTCTCGGTTCGTTGAAACACGTCCGCCCTCCCTTGCGATGGAAAGTATCCAACCGATTGCGCTCGCCTGATAACTTGATCACAATATATTTTCCACAACTGGCGTACCAGGTATGTCTGTATGTATGCGTCGACATTGAAATATACACTTTCACCGCGTACACTGAATAGATTACGACGCGCCCGGCGTCGGAGAAAAGGACAAGACTGGAAAAGTCTTCGTAAAATCACCGAATTGCGTGCATGAAGTGTAAAAGGCGCACCTGGTCTGGTGATCGTTCGGAGGGGGGTAGAGCGTCGTGCCACGGAAATCGGATACGTAATCTCCCGACATCGATGGGATCCCACCCTTCCTGCGCACGGGGTTAATTCATTGAAGGGCGGCACGCGAGAGGGGGGCAGTGTGGGGTTGGCGGGCGAACGGTTGTGTCGGTACCGCGACCACCGTTGCAGTACACACACTGGGAAATCGACATGGCAAAGGGAGCTTCGTCACTCCGCTGACCAGCTGCTACTGTTAACTACAACAGTAATAGCGCTGGCGCTTTCTAGGTTGACCCACCGATCTAGACTGCAGTCCAGAAACCGTATGATAGTTACGTGTACGCACCGATGCCGCACCCGGAAGAGCGCTAACCACGAAACGGGTGGAAAACCCAGCGGACACGTGCTACGGAAGGGATGCACCGAAAAAATATTAGGCTTCTCACTTGAAAAGCTCTATACCAGGTATATACCTCCCCTGCGTTTGAGACAAAAAAAGGGCAGCTCGGTGAACAACCCCATGGTCTACAATAGGTATGAAGTGAAAATTGTTGTAAAGCACAAGGGGCCGAATGAGGCACCACGCCGTCCAAAAACGTCGTTTGTCACCTGCACAGTTTTCACCCAGTCCTTGTCCACCACAGCTTCCGCTTTGAAATCTAGAGGGCCCGACAGGTTCAAAACCTGCACCGTGTGGCAGTATCGTGTGGTTAACGGGACACTCCCAGGTATCAGTGCGGTGGTGTTTATGCGGCTCCAGAGTTTTGGGCAGAGGTAAATGAGTGACAGCATGGCACGACACGACGAAAGCTTTGCCGATATCAGTGCAGGATGTGTATTCATCCGCCGCCTGTTGTGGCCCTGCGCAAGTGCTACTACTGTGGGTACGCATCGAATTTCACGCTGCTACCGTAGCGACGCACTACTGTGTTGCTGTACGAGTAGTCGTCCCGTCCACACACAGAGACAGGGTCACCCGCCTGAATAGCCGAGAGGGGATACGTTCACTGCAGGAATATTTAGGGGCAGCGGCCAAAAACAGGTACACCTGGTCCGTTCGGGGCCAAAAACAGGTACATACTAAAATCAAGTTTAAAACGCACCCCACGAACCTGCCGTTCCTTGCAATGCAAAGTAGAGTTTTTTCATGTTCTTCTTGCTCGCTCGGTGGCTACGTACACGAGTAGCTGCTATTAGTAGTACGAGGAACGAACGCCTGCTGCTGTATTCTCCCGTTTCAGCTTGCGACACCCCTGGTATTCCAAGTCAACCACAATCCCGAAGGAGAGCCTTCTATCTCGTATTATTGCGGCGGAGGTGTGCAGGCAGATATATGTGTGTGTCGCTCGAGTGGCGTGTAGTGCGAGGTGCGAAGGGAGAAGGGGGCCTCCGCGTACGTCACCATTTGTATAGGGGGCATAGGGTGGAACTATGAAGGGCCTCTGATTGGCTTGAAAACGACAAAATTAAGGTGAAAGTCAAGCAGAGTAGACAAAATCAGGTATACCTGGGTTTTAAAGAGGCAAAAACCGGTACAACGAGTTTTGGACCAATAGCAGGGCACGTGGAGTGCGTTTTTGACTTGATTTTAAGCATGTACCTGTTTTTGGCCGCAAACGGACCAGGTATACCTTTGTTTGGCCGCTTCCCAATATTTAGCAATGCAACGCAGTAGTGTTGGCAGTATACAGCACCAAGTTCAGCCGGGTTGTTCATGCGCAGGCACGGAGTCTCATCCTGCCCTATGAACGCACAGCGAATTTGTGAACGGCCGCCCGCGGGTCACCTCTTCAACTGTAGCCATCACCCCCTTCAGGTCCCACTCTCCCGGAAACAGAGCCACAACGCGGCTGCTCCCACCCCACATGTCTTTCCTCCCGGAGACGGAGGGAGCAGGAACGGAAGGATCGAAAGCCTGTCGTCGTCGTAGACAAACGCAAAAACAACGAAATTTAGCAACAATCGACGGAGCCCCACCAGAGCCAAGGACCAAGGCTTCGTGTAAGTTTTGTTTAGGTTTGCGAAGGCATGAATCCGGGGAAGAGGGTCAACACATCAGTGGGGGTTACTGCTCACGAGGAGCCGTAGCACACACGCAACCGATGCATCGCTCACTCGGCTTGCAAGGTTGGGTGTCAACGAGGTAGGCTGGACTCGCATCTACGATCAAAGGCAAAGGATTACATTGTGTACGTGTCAGGGAGCGATAATTGACTTGGGTATCAGGTGGTTCTAAGCATCAATAGTGTACCGCGCCCATCAAAAGTAGGACCACCTTATTAACCTTCTTCAGCCGGTCGAATACGTAGAGGACCAGCCAACATCTGCGTCGGGTATTGTTCGATCCACCGCGAAGGCTCAAGGTATCGCCTCACCAGCCAGTCTCTCGTTTTACCGTTCTGGCAATATGGCAAAAAGGGAGTGCTGGTGAAGGTTTTCTTGAGAAAGTACCGGTAGATACGGTACTGGCTGCAAAAGGTTCTCCCACTTTCGCACAAGCCTTAGTAAAAGCCAGCAGCGTCACGCCAGACACCATAATTACTTTGATGCGGAAAGCTTGAGCTTTTCTATCACAAAGATTGGTACACTTGAAGTGAAGGCATGATATGATAAGAGTATAGCACCTTCGAGTTGCCGTGGTCCTGCATGATCGGGTTTTCGTCTTTGGTTCCCAGTGACGAGTCATCCACAGAAACTGACATCGCACCGAGATCCATTAGAAGCTCGCTCAGCTGCCACGGGTCCAGTACATCTCCCTCCGCATCCCTGCATGTATACGTATGTGTGATACGCGTAGGATGATAGCACAATGCGATGATATCATGACAAGATGATACCTAGACAAGTGATCGGATGAAACACATGATGAGATGACGAGATGATGGGATGACAAGACGATAACATGACACGATTATTTGCAAATGTGTCGTGCAAAAGTCGAGCCAAAACTACACTTCTGAGCGCCCAATTTAATAACTCCCAATGTCGCTTACTGCTACAGATTTGCACTGCATTACTGATGTCACAGCGGCCCTCCTGAACCCTACAGCAGTGCCAGGTACCGGTAATAAATATCAATATTAATAGTAGTCGTACAGCAGCAGTGAGCTATTTCTGTGCACGAAACCCGCCTTCGCACTCATATTAACATATGGTTTGTACGTATCATACGACATCCAAGCGAGCTCAGAAACCGCTGAACTGAAAATCTAGCTCGTCTCCGCATTTTGGTAAGCTTTGCCAAGGGGAGGTGAACGTTTTGATTCGTTTTTTTCACCGCTGTGCCCGTCGGCCTCGACTGCAGCGAGGAGGGCCACGGTACGAGGTGATGATGTGTCGGTCGAGGCTAACATAGCCGCCTGTAGCGAGTTGGCCACAACAGCAGTACAGAGTGCTACGGCAGTACAAGCAGCGGTATGTCTAATGCCGGTTCAGTAGTATGCGGTGGAACCCTGTTGGATAAGTTATCTCGGATATATGCGGGAGAACCCCGAAATACCGTTTAGAGTCCAGCCGAGGTTTTGTTGCTCGAGTTTAGTCTTCACCGCATGCGAGGGGTCTTGAGACTTGGGAGCTCCGTGATCGATCGACCGTGCACACGCACTCTCTTTCACTCCTCTTCTTCTCTCCTCCTCCTCTTCATCCTGTTCTCTTGGACAAGAGCGATAATGAACACACTGGCCTGAGCGCCATTCTTCTTTCTATATGAGTTTCTGAGAGCTGAAGCTCGAGCAACAACCAGTTGGTTTGACACCGGCTGAAGTGCTTACCTCTGCGGCGGGCTGCCTGATCTAACTCAGGAGCCGCGCACACACGCCCACGACGGGGAATGCCTTAATATGGCACCGATGATTTTCTTCAGGGGGGCTCCTGTGCCATACCTGAGGATGATGATTTCGTAACGCATTACATTATCGGGATGTTTCTCCTGGGGGACAGTTCGTTTCACTAGGTTTTAGAGTTCGGTTTTGAGCTTTTCACGTAGATCATACCACTCTGTTCGGAAACGTAAGGACCCTCTGGTTATTAATACAAGCACCAAAACGGTCTTACACTTCCGGACAGAGTGGTACTGCTGTACCAGGTATGCTACTGCTGCTGTGTGAAATTTGAAGGAAAACACGTCATGCCTGCTGTAAGTGCCAGGTATAGGGTTTGCCCGCTGCTGCAGGCAGGCACCAGGGCTCGGATTCACGCGCACAACACCTGCACCTCTGGCCTCTGGCTAGAGGATACGTGGAGGGACACACTAGGCTGCGCCGGCCCTGTTTTTCTACCCTCTCGAAGTGACAGAGCGCAGGCTCCGAGAAACGCAACTACTGCTGTAGCCACGTACTACAAGCGGGAATGCACCGCCACACCAGTACGGGGTTGGGCAGCCCTCTGCATCGGTGATGGTCCCTATCGTCCGAGCTGCAAAAGCGGGCGTTCTCTGTCTCGCGCGCGCCACCTCTCGGCTGTCGGCACGGCTCCAGAAGCAGCGAGATCGTAGCAGCCGCCGCCGCCAACCACCGACGTTTGCCCCTATAAAATCCTCACCTCTTGGTGCTGGTACCATTACAAAACTCGTGTTTCACTGGTGTCAATTGGCCGATTCGGCTGAGGTCTTTCCGGTCACAACAATTTGTTTCGCAGGTATACCAGGTGCAGGTGTGCCTCAGGGTCTCAGGATCGATCTAAAATTAAATTTCGGGGGGGGGGATACTGCTGTTGCACGAGCGTAGTACGTACGAAGTGCACGGGTGGCCGACGGTTGGTCGAGCGTACGCGTGCTACGTACTGCTCCACGTGTCTGCTGCTGTTACTGCTGCTACTGAAGCTGCTGCTACGCAATTTACTGCTGTTGCACTACTGTTAACCCTCTTGGAACTATCAGACTAAACATGATTATTACTGCAACGGCCACTTCGTGGTTGTGGGGATGATGATACAATGGTTGGTGCCCGAGTTACAATGGTTGCAATGCAAGGACCCGCACGGCACGGGCGCAACATGATTGTACCCGTATTGTACTACTGCTGGGCGCTCCCGCTGCTCGTAAACGATTGATAACACCAAACATGTTGCCGTTGTTTTGGTCGCTGTCTCGGGGTCCTAAAGCGTTAATACCACGAGCGCTGTTGCTGCTCTATGCTGCTGCCGCCGCATGCACTTATTAATAGTATCACCCAGGTATGACCGGCGGTTGGCCGATCGAGCATACGTATACGTACTTCATCGTAGTTAGTCTGCTGTACTACAGCCGTATTGTTAATGTGACGAGCGCGCAGTACTTGGCAGTATCTGTCGTCGCTTTGGCGGCCTCGAGTTATTGAAGAGGGTTGAGAAAATGGTTGACACACACTACTGTGTACGAGATGAACATAGAAGTAACCCTGAGCCTAAGCCTAAGCCAATCAGAGCAAACCTAACCCTGACCCTAAGCCAATTAGACCAACTTTCGAATAAGTGGTGAGCTCTACTATCACTGCATGTACATGTGATACGTACCTCGCCGATACATCTCTTGGCCCTTCCGGGCATACGCGGAGCCGGCGGCGGAGCCCCGCGTAGAGTTTAGAGTCTAGACTACTGCTGTACTGCTTGTAACCTCTAACAATACCATGGAGCAGCCGAGCAGCGGACTTTCTCTGTGCTGTGTCCAAGCATCCAAGCTGAGACCGCAGGTTGGACGAGATCCGTGGTTATAATGGGCGTAAGCAATCATGAGTCGGCAAGCGACGGTTTCGTAGTGTATCATACCTGGTACCAGGTACCAGGTACCAGGTGATGCTATCATGAACAACGCTCTGTATCGTAGTACGAGACGAGTACGTACAGCAACGCTGCTGAGCTACGTACGTACTTGCATACAGGAATTACGTCGGTCACCTGCAAGCGACCTGTAAAGACTGCACCGGAGCACCTTCAGCCCACCACAGATCATCCACCGGTGCCTCATAGGCGTCGAGCGCAGAAAACAACTTCGATCCAGCGCACTTCGCCGACAGCCACGGTGGCCGCTGAGCCCTGAGCACCGCAGTCCTGGCATGCACCGGCGTCGATGGTGGTCGATGAGGCAACCCGAACACACTGGCACTTGGCGAAGGAAGGAAGGCCATCCAACCCGGCCCTGATGCGCTTTGCATGGCTGTATGTCACGCCCTTTTTGCGATTCTGCGCCTCCCTCCGGGTACAGGGGCTGACACCTTCTTCCACGCCGCCTCTCCTTTTCCACGATGCTGTGCTCTGCACTCTATGGTCTTTGGGGATTGTGTGCACTTTTTCCTCTTTCTCGATGCCTCGCCTCCAGGCTTCCCTTGCTTCCTGCTTGATACGTGATTGCGCCGCGTTTTTGTTCCTGCTCGGTGTAATTCTGTAATTCTGCCGCATAATCCTAGATACGCGTACGAGGGAGACCGACCACTTGGGGTGGAACGTGGAACATTAGGACTCTCGTCTAAGCTGGGAAGCAGGCATCCTCTCTGAGCGTCAAGACGTCGATATCATGGCCACGGAGGTGGGTGACATGCAGCCAGAGGGGTTATGGTTAAGTCTTGTTATCTCAGAAATCGTCCCAGCCTCTTCTTCAAGTTAGCTGGACAAGTACCTGTACGTGTTCATAGCGGGGTATTTTTTCCTGAGAGAGAACAATCGAGCTTGTAGTTCAACCAAGCGACCGCGCCGACGCTGTCGCGGAGCGCATCGACGGCGGCAGCTAGCCCTCGAGGCTCGAAGGACGCTCCACATAGAGAGCAGGCGGGATGATGGTTGGGCGTGGAACTGGTTTCTTTGTAGGCGATTCCTCGCGTGAAATAGTGCTGTACGTGCAAGTAATCTCTCTCACTCCGTTTTGGCCTTCAGCAGTGACACCAACGTAGATTAATATAACGCGATGTCCTCATGTTGCTAAACGACAGCTGATGCTTGGGGAGATTTGCCATATCTACCACCAAAGCGTAAGCCGCAGGCCACCCTTCCCTTGAGTTGCTAGCTCGTCGCCTCTCCTATTTACCAGTAGCATAGCAGCGTGCTTGATAAATAGTACCAGTGCCCGACAATTTCGCCCAGCGAGGCCATTATTTGATTTTTTGACCTCCAATCCAAGCTTCGTAATGACCAACAGTATGATACGGTTCGCTGTTTTCGATGAAAAATGCGATTTGAAGCAGGACGTGATGGACGTAAGCAGCAAGTACGATGTGGACGACAAGGAGATAGGCAGCGGTCACTATGGGGTCGTCCGATTGTGCACTGCTAAAGGTGAGCTATTACAGTAGGTTATCCTGGTGTGCCTGGTATAACTACATAGAAGGTGCAAAGAGAAGGGGAGTTCGCAGGTTTACACGCTGCTTAAAGTTTGGTGTACGTAGCGGGTGACATTGACCAAGGACTACGTATTTCGTACCTGGTGCAAGTTCGTACGGTATACGTACGCGTACGTACTACGAGTATACCTGGTACGTACTATTAATATTAATATGAAAAAAAGTTAAAGTTTCCATGCCGCAAAGCAGCGGGGCATAAAATAATTCGTGCCCCACGCGCTTTGTTCCCCTAATCTAGGCGCTTAGCCTGCGTTTGTTGAAGAATGCCCAAAGTGCGTGTACCACCAGCTCTGTAGTACTGCGTACGTACTGAAGACATTTCGTGCCCACAGATTTCCCTGTCTGAGTGATCGGCGGCCTATTAATAGTCGTACTACTGCTTGCAGTATTAGTTTCGTGATCTCTTAGGTTGGTTACCATTCGCGTGCTCCCCCAAGAAAAGCATTGTAAAGGGACGCAGGTATACCCAGCAAACATGACCATGTCAGTCATATCAGCCGTGTAGCGTTAGCGCCAATCAAGCAGCAGTGTGAGTACCACCACGTTGCGCGCGGGTTTTACGAATATCTACTACTAGCTGTAGTACGTTGCGTTGTACTGGGGGCACATGCCCTGCCTCAGCAGCCTCGGCCGCTACGTGTGGCCGATTCTGTAATCATCATAATATGTTTCCGACATTCCTTCCCCTTTAAGGCATGCCTTCGAAAATCCCTATTAAGGGGTTGGGGGGAACTACAATAATCCGACAGGTACTAGAGCCACACACACGCAGAGCTTGCAATGCATCAATATTATAAAAACACATGCCTCCACAGGTACAAAAATATCGTGGAACTATATGCATACTCGTACGTACAAATAGTAGCACGTATAATCGGTGAGAGTCGAAGAGGGAAGAAAGTTATGAAATATTATCGCGATAAAACACGCAAGGCACGCATGTACCGTAGTGGGGAGGTACTGTAGGAGAAGAGCCTACTTAGTGACCCCGGACCTGAGTTACGGCTGAAGAGGGAGAGAGAACAGAAGGGCGAAGATAATAATAAATGGGATGACGAAAAAAAGGTGTCACAAAACTCCACATGCCAAATGTCGTTCCAGAATGACCGACGACACAAGCCTCCGAAAAAGACAAGAATAGCCGTCCGAGATATTAAGCACGCCTTGCTGCTGAACCGCCAACGTTACTGTTGCAACCTAATGGCGTCGAGCTGAGACTGCTAATTGTTTGCACCGCCGCCTCACGCGATGCTGTCGTTGCCGCTATTCCTCGCGTTGGACATGCCGCGTCTTTAAAACGGAGCAGCAAGCGGAGAAGTGTTCGCGGTGAAGACCATCAAAAAGAGCAAGGTGACACGCACCAAAACGAGCGCAGGCCTTGTATTAAATAATCAGAATAAAGCATAGTATCCGCAGGTTTGACATTGCCGACGAAGTTCGACATAAACAGCTTGTCCGTGCCGTACCGATACGCCGAGAGTATCGCTGGGCCGAACATCCGAATATTGCCCGAGAAACCGCATTTGTGATGCTCTTTAGGGCCTATTGCATGGATCTTGTCCGGATGCTGTCGATATTTCCGTCATCGCACACCGCTCTGCGAGCTACCTCCCCGGTAGCAACGAAGGGAAGTTAATGAAAGTCACTCACCGGCAGACACGGTGACAACATGGTGACAGTAGACACCATGGCAGGTTCCAATGTCCTATGGCCACCGAAGTGCGGTTTCTCATAAACCCAGGCATTTTGACTATCTCGTACCTGTTGTGCCTTTCGAAGAGCAAGCCAACCACAGCACCATCAAATTAAAAACGAATCAACTCCGTACGGAGTCATGGTTGGTATTTTACCACGATGATTGGATATCATGCTTCGTGTCTGTCTCGTAGTGTCTATGACGCCACAGCTTGTGCCTCCCTAGGATGAAAAATCAGTAACGAGACACTGTTCATAGGTGTGCCGGGTATCGTTCCGTTAGAAATAACAGTTTTATGTGAAGAAGACAACAGCAACAACAATGGCAACGCTATGGACAACATTTAGATGGTTGCTCGGATAGGGCTTACAAACAGTGTTCGGCATGCTGTCGAACTCAACCATGCCCTAAACAAAAATGCTCACGCTCGACTACAAAATGCTGACCAATCCGGCCGTCTGCAGGTGCCGCGCTTGGTCCTGCTGAAAAGAGAGATCGACATCCTCCGCACGGTGGACCACCCAACCCTCATACGTCTCGAAGATGTCTACGAGGACGAAGTGAACTTGCACTTGGTGAGAAGGGTGACCTAGTCGAAAGGCTTGTAATGTAAGACATAAATCCCTGTGTACGATAGTGTCTGCAACTGCAACTGGTAGATACGAACATTCGTTTGCGGCGCTAGATCCGGGTTAGCGCTACTAGGTTGGAAAATTGGCAATTTGGTAAGACCTGAGTCAAGCAAAAGGCCGTGGACAACGGTGTGTTGCCGAATTGTTTTCCTCTCGCCGGCAAGTTGTCATGGACCTCGCCGCCACCTGAGAAGACGTACTCGGGTAGTTCTCGAATCAAGCACGAAGACCACTACGGTTCGACGAAATTATCTTTTTTTTGTTACGTTGTCCGCTTGACGACAAGCATGCACGGGAATCATACGAATGGATGCGGCACCAAACGAAGGGAAAATGTTGTTCCTGTGCGTTTGCGTGCCGTGGTTTACCTTAGGATGTGTCTTCACCGTTCTTGCAAACGCTCGTAGAAATACCTGGTGCTCTGTTATTCCTGTCAATGGCAGCGCTACGTAGTGATGGACGGGCTTTCCGCGCTGTCCATACTGTACAATGATACCGGCTCCGTCATCGCCAGTATGAAACAGTGCATAACTTTTCGGTAGATCAGCTGAACACGTAACCGTGGCGGTTCGTGCATACCTCGTATTTCGGAACAGGTGACCGAATTGTGCACGGGAGGGGAGCTGTTCGACCGAATAGTTGCGAAGACGGAATCGACGGAAGGGCACTACAGCGAGCAGGACGCCGCCAACCTTGTCCACAAGATTCTCGGGTAACGACCTCGAAATTGCTGCAGGCAATACGTAGAACATGCAATATGTCTGCTCGTTGAGGTGCTGCATCATCGTTGGTAGGTCTTCGATTACGTGTCTCTTAATTGTTTTATTTTCCCATATTTTTTGGACATATACTATGGTGACGGTTGGTGTGACGAGCTTCCTCGTGTGGAAGGCTGCAAGCAGCAATAATTGTTTCGTGTGATAACATCAATAGCTGCCAATAGCTGCCAATAGATGCCAATAGATGTCAACAGCTGCCAACAGCTGCCAATAGCTGTCAATAGCTGCCAATAGCTGCCAATAGCTGCCAATAGCTGCCAATAGCTGCTAATAGCTGTCAATAGCTGCCAACAGCTGCCAATTGCTGACAATAGCTGACAATTGCTGCCAATATCGGCCAATAGCTGCCAATAGCTTCCAATAGCTGCCAATAGCTGCAAATAGCTGCTAATAGCTGCAAATAGCTGACAATAGCTGACAATAGCTGACAATTGCTGCCAATTGCTGCCAATTGCTGCCAATAGCTACTAATAGCTTCCAATAGCTGCCAGTAGCTTCCAATAGCTTCCAATAGCTGCTAATAGCTGTTAATAGCTGCCAATAGCTGCCAATAGCTGTCAATAGCTGCCAATAACTGCCAATAGCTGCCAACAGCTGCCAATAGCTGCGGTTTTGCGATTGCAACGATAATGGAGGACTTTCGAATATTTGGTTTCATGGCACCACCGGTAAGGACACGACACGATCGTTCGCGGTGCGGTAAAGGATGGCGCTCGCTGTCGCGTGGCACAGTGGTTCTGATAGGTATTGCTTCAAAGGGCCGCATTAATCTTTTCAGCCACCCCGGTCACGATTCAGCCTGATGGCCGACGGCGCGACTGTATTGTAAATTATGCTGGGTTGAAGTATTTCCCGGCCCAATCGACGAGGAAATATGAATATGTACCATGCACCACTGGTAATGGCGGTAATGGCAAACGACTCGTACTTCAGACCTGCCGTAGAGCGGAAAAGGAATAATACAATACTGGGCGCATGCTACGATAGAGGTGCACCTTGTTGTTTCCTTCTGAGGGAGGAGCTCTATACTAATAGTAAGTCAAAAAGTGATTTGGGAGGAAACCAGAAGAGCTACGTACGTACCTCATGAACAATCCCATATGGCCTAACGATACAACCAAAAAATGTCACAAGACAAGAAGAATGGTTGATATTCCGACGATTTCGGGTTAAGGAGGCGTTACGACTAGTAATATTAATTATTAATAGTCCATTCACAAACGTTTTCAGCCAAAAAAAGGTATACCTTTACCTTGATCGTAGCATGCGTCGCTGCATTTGTCTGGGTTCTCGTGTTTTTTCTTCTCGATAACGGAGGTTCATCGGCATGTCAGCCAGCTCACTAATGGTAGTGAGTCACTTCCGTGGCCCGTTTTTTCATCGCAGGGCAATCGAGTACATGCACAACGAGCATAACATCTGCCACCGCGACCTCAAGCCGGAGAACTTCCTTTTCACCACCAAGGCCGAGCAGGTGCGGACGCGTGCTACGATAGAGGTTGTCCCAGTGACACTTTTTAGCTGAAACATTTTCTGGATGATCGGGCTCCTCAACCCAAACTCTTCAGACTCTCATTGCAAAATGTATTCAGACTACGCTTGAGGTCATGAGATATTTCATCCGGGAGCTCAAGTACTTTCCTTCAAGATCAGTGTTCAGACTACTGCAGGTATTGAGGTATGGAGCTCGTCAAGTGAGGAGCTCCGAAAAAAACATGGTGCACCTCTACCGTAGCATGCGTCTGACGGCCGTGGCACTACTGTAGAAAGACAATTAAATGCGGATACTACTGTATATACGTACGCGTATACGAGTATCTATCTTATGATATAAAGCAATCTGAGTTTGGGTCACCATCGTATGACAACATCACGACACAACCAGCATACGACTAGCCCTACTTGTACAATAGAGGGAGAACCACTGCGGTTTCCGAGGTTCGTGTGTATTTAGCATTAGTACGCAGCCAGCATAGCCCTACGATATAGAGGAAGAACCTCTGTTTCCCGAGATATCGCGCCTCGGTCATGACTACACTACAGCCATGCCTCGGAAAATGAAAGTCTCGTATTATGAACAGGATCAAAAACAAATACATAGAGAATATGGCACAGCTGACGTATTGTTTTAATTTTATAAAAGTACCGCTCCCTTGTTATTGGTTGGTCATGGTTTATTCGGGGGTCGTTAGGTCCTCGGTCCTCAGTGATGACCTGTTACGTCGCGGAGGGTTTCCATCTTCATTTTTTGCGTCAAAACGTGTGGGAGTTCCGGCTGTATTTTTTAGGATGTCAAATGCACACGTATGTCGAGCTACAATCAAGTAACGTAAAGCGAATTGGTTCCGCACAGGAGAGCTGCCATTATTCAGCGCTCGATTTTGCCAGAACGAGGAGATTGCCAATGCCGAACAGCGCGGTTTAGGAAAGACCTGGTCTAGAGCTTTTCGAAAAAATCCGAATCAACATAAAAATTGGCACCCTCTCCGTTTTCGAGAAACCGAGCGCTGAAAAAACGATACAAGAAGCACCCCTGTGCGAATGTAAGGCGCTGTACGGCACGCCCTCAGTCTGCCATCCGCACGAGGTCTTGCTTCGCCACGGCCTCCGTAAACGATCGGCGATTCAGAAACGCCTGAATATTTCCCCAACACTTTGCGCTTCAGAAGCACGAGGTCTTGCTTCGCCACGGCCTCCGTAAACTGTCGACGCTTCAGAAACGCCTGAATATTTCCCCAACACTTTGCGCTTCAGAAGCACCTGAATATTTCCCTACCCTTTGCACCGCTTTTGCTCTTGGGGTCTGACGGACCTTCGCAAATATGATAGGCGGACCTGAAAATAATCGATTTTGGACTGTCGCGGTTCGAAGACGGCTTGGAGGCGATGACAACGAGGGTGGGAACTCCTTACTATATCGCGCCCGAAGGTAAGGAGCACGGACTGCGGTCTTATACGTAGCGAGAGTAAAAACGGCACGACACTCGAAGAAAAATCAGAATGAACGACGAACCGGTGGGTTTGGACTTCTGTATCGAATTGAAAAAATGTTGTTTTTTTTTCATTTATTATTTCCCTTGTTTACTACACCCATCCCTTCCCTGGGTGGCAAAACAATACAAAGCGGACTGTAGATTTTTGTTTTTTTTCTCAAACCCCTGGTTATACATACGTCTGATAGCTTAGTTTAATTTGTTTTATTCCTTCGGCGGATGGGTAAAACTAAACCTCAGGCTTAGCTCACCACTCTTCCACATAACGAGTATAACATATTTGTGTCGCTTGTCAACTTAACTCTGTTGTTGTACCCATCGGCTGTCTGTTGGAGTACCCAACGGTGTTGGCGCGTCGATGATATCATGATAGCGCAAGCTAAAGCGGTACGGCTTAGGACGCGCGTGAAGTGCGGGTATATATCACACCAGTGCCACCATGGCCGAAAGTTATGTTTTATTTTATTTTTCGTCAGGGGTCCGGGAGCCTACCTCGGAACATGGCGACCGCACATGAAGTAGCGTGCAGGGTTTCCCATTATCTTGTCGCAGGAGCTTGTCGCATCTTCCTCCTACCTTTCATACTGCTAGGTGCTATCATAGCATTAAGGTTAATCACCCCAGTGCGGCCGTGACGTTTGCATGTTTTTCATTTTTAGCAGTGTCGGAGAGCGACTCGGACCACGCCAACACAAACCTCTTGAAATAAAAAGCGCACCAATTTTTTATTAGGTGGTAGGTACCGTAAGTTAGGGTTAGGGTTAGGGTTCTATCGTTGTAACACGCGTGGGTACGGCCTTGCACGGGGCGGGGTGGCTTGTGGCAGAGCTTCGGAAACCACAACACTCTCGCACCCAGGATCAGCGAATGACAAACCCATCGCGCAAGCATCGCGCAAGCATCGCGCCGACCATGAATCGACCACGCTCATTCTAGCCCTGCTTAGAAATGCGATGACACTCCGCGGCTTGCGACGCGTTGACCCCTCCAGTGCTGCAGAAGAAGTACGACAAGGCGTGCGACTTGTGGTCCATCGGGGTCATAACGTACATCCTCCTGTGCGGCTACCCGCCCTTCTACGGGAACAACGACGCCGAGATCTTCCGGGCGGTTCAGCGGGTCGACTTTCGCTTTCTCAGCCCGGAGTGGGACATAGTCTCCAAGGAGGCCAAGTGAGCTCTCACGAGTGACGTGTCGCTTTGGACCTACCCCTATCCCGTGCTAGTGTCTGTAACCGCTGTGCGTCTAGCTGTTCACGGCAGGCTGGAACACCGCTTTATCTACCTATGTAGCCATGAAGGTATTAAGTTAACGAGATCGCCCGAGCTGTAGAATACGTACTATACGCGTTGAAGCCATGATACTGGGACTGCTACTATGCGATCCCTGCGCGGCTAGCGTTGCTCTCGGCGGAATGGACGCGCTAAACTACTTTCCGGACCAGGGCCGAAGTTTGCACCACAAGTGTATATTTGTGAGAGATAGTGCTGTTTAGGATTTTCTAAATAACCGGCATATTTCTCACAGAGTAGTTCTGCACGAATCAGCAATTGGCGACCCTGTTGTTACCTGTTTTGGTATGGCCCTGTACACTGAAATTAGCGACCCCCCTTCAAGGACGCCGCCCGTTATATCGCTGCGCTTTTCCTGGATCGCCCAAAATGAGTCTCATCTGCCTGATGCCCCCCCCCCTCCCACCCACAAACACTCGTTAAGGGGCCCCTTAAGGCAGGCTCATCCAACGGTATAACTTATTGGGGTTTGCAGTTAGTTTCTGCCTTCTAAAGCGATATTATTGTGACTGGCTATTACTATACTCCTCAAGTGACCAACTACCGACTAGAGTATTACATGTGATATCATACGTTTCTTCTACTGTAGTAGACCTGGTGTTTGGTGTAGAACTATTAACATAGCAACTATTAACATAGCAACTAGTAACATAGCAACTATTAACATAGCAACTGTTAACATAGCAAGTACCTGGTACCAGGTATTAACATAGCAACTACAGTAGTAACATAGCAACTATTAACATAGCAACTATAACATGGCAACTATTACCATAGCAACTATTAACATATCATAAAAATAACGGTCGGGTTGCGCCTACAAACTTCGTCGAAGCCATGTTCCGGGTGATATATTGACCTCCTCGCCGCTCTACTGTGGCGTTGCTCAATGTGCATTCCCGCCATACCCCAGGAGCCTCATCAGAAAGCTCATTGTCAAGGACCCCGCTAAGCGCCTGACTGCCAGCCAAGCACTGGTGCACCCGTGGTTCGACAAGGTACCGACACGTTGTCACCCTATTTAATAGACCACTGTAACATATTGACGCCCGGTAGAAGTGACCAACGCTGTTTGAGTTGCGAGTTTGCACCGTGTTTGTGTCGAGCTCTACCGAAAGTTAGTTACGTTATTTTCCCTCAGGTCGTCATTGTTCAACTTAGGAGATATGTTGCGACCAGGTATGTTTGCACTATGTTTGCACTGCAGCGCGCCCGAATGCGGGCGAGACACAAACCGTACACACGTGGTTGCACAATGGGAATCACAGACGCTCGTCCACAGGTGATTCAACGGTATGTAGGACGTGCGGACTAGGAGCAAGGGGAAAAGACATGTCACGATATACTGGTTCGAGGTACTGCCAGGTTTTTGCTGCTACAGGTGCAATTGGCGTAGAGCTGCCGATATCTGGATATGTAGATACGAACTCCTGCATTTCGAAAGCAGATGCTGCTTGTCGATGTGCCACTCCTGACGATCGGTCGTCAGTAGTGGCACATCGACAAGCAGCATCTGCTTTCGAAATGCAGGGTTTCGTATCTACGTATCCAGACATCGGCAGCTCTACGCCAATTGTACTGTGCGTACTGCTGTGATGCAGTTATCATGATTGTTTTTAGTTGAAGCAGGTGCCGCACTCTAACTGTGCTAGGAAATGTTTTGCTATCTGTCTGGTGAGGCGTTACTGTACTGAGAGGTTGAAAGCGATGTTTATGCTAGTACGGAGGACCAAATATTGTTGGTAAAAATAGGGTAAAATGTACCGGTAGGTTTTTGTGTGTACCATACGCGTAGGTTCTATTTACTACGATCCCCAGCGACAGCGCACACAGCAGTGTCTGACTCTCGTCATTTTCGTGGTTCGACAAGGTACCGACACGTTGTCACCCTATTTAATAGACCACTGTAACATATTGACGCCCGGTAGAAGTGACCAACGCTGTTTGAGTTGCGAGTTTGCACCGTGTTTGTGTCGAGCTCTACCGAAAGTTAGTTACGTTATTTTCCCTCAGGTCGTCATTGTTCAACTTAGGAGATATGTTGCGACCAGGTATGTTTGCACTATGTTTGCACTGCAGCGCGCCCGAATGCGGGCGAGACACAAACCGTACACACGTGGTTGCACAATGGGAATCACAGACGCTCGTCCACAGGTGATTCAACGGTATGTAGGACGTGCGGACTAGGAGCAAGGGGAAAAGACATGTCACGATATACTGGTTCGAGGTACTGCCAGGTTTTTGCTGCTACAGGTGCAATTGGCGTAGAGCTGCCGATATCTGGATATGTAGATACGAACTCCTGCATTTCGAAAGCAGATGCTGCTTGTCGATGTGCCACTCCTGACGATCGGTCGTCAGTAGTGGCACATCGACAAGCAGCATCTGCTTTCGAAATGCAGGGTTTCGTATCTACGTATCCAGACATCGGCAGCTCTACGCCAACTGTACTGTGCGTACTGCTGTGATGCAGTTATCATGATTGTTTTTAGTTGAAGCAGGTGCCGCACTCTAACTGTGCTAGGAAATGTTTTGCTATGTGTCTGGTGAGGCGTTACTGTACTGAAAGGTTGAAAGCGATGTTTATGCTAGTACGGAGGACCATAGTAAACAGGACCAAATATTGTTGGTAAAAATAGGGTAAAATGTACCGGTAGAAAATGACGAGAGTCAGACACTGCTGTGTGCGCTGTCGCTGGGGATCGTAGTAAATAGAACCTACGCGTATGGTACACACAAAAACCTACCGGTACATTTTACCCTATTTTTACCAACAATATTTGGTCCTCCGTACTAGCATAAACATCGCTTTCAACCTCTCAGTACAGTAACGCCTCACCAGACAGATAGCAAAACATTTCCTAGCACAGTTAGAGTGCGGCACCTGCTTCAACTAAAAACAATCATGATAACTGCATCACAGCAGTACGCACAGTACAGTTGGCGTAGAGCTGCCGATGTCTGGATACGTAGATACGAAACCCTGCATTTCGAAAGCAGATGCTGCTTGTCGATGTGCCACTACTGACGACCGATCGTCAGGAGTGGCACATCGACAAGCAGCATCTGCTTTCGAAATGCAGGAGTTCGTATCTACATATCCAGATATCGGCAGCTCTACGCCAATTGCACCTGTAGCAGCAAAAACCTGGCAGTACCTCGAACCAGTATATCGTGACATGTCTTTTCCCCTTGCTCCTAGTCCGCACGTCCTACATACCGTTGAATCACCTGTGGACGAGCGTCTGTGATTCCCATTGTGCAACCACGTGTGTACGGTTTGTGTCTCGCCCGCATTCGGGCGCGCTGCAGTGCAAACATAGTGCAAACATACCTGGTCGCAACATATCTCCTAAGTTGAACAATGACGACCTGAGGGAAAATAACGTAACTAACTTTCGGTAGAGCTCGACACAAACACGGTGCAAACTCGCAACTCAAACAGCGTTGGTCACTTCTACCGGGCGTCAATATGTTACAGTGGTCTATTAAATAGGGTGACAACGTGTCGGTACCTTGTCGAACCACGGGTGCACCAGTGCTTGGCTGGCAGTCAGGCGCTTAGCGGGGTCCTTGACAATGAGCTTTCTGATGAGGCTCCTGGGGTATGGCGGGAATGCACATTGAGCAACGCCACAGTAGAGCGGCGAAGAGGTCAATATATCACCCGGAACATGGCTTCGACGAAGTTTGTAGGCGCAACCCGACCGTTATTTTTATGATATGTTAATAGTTGCTATGGTAATAGTTGCTATGTTATAGTTGCTATGTTACTAGTTGCTATGTTACTACTGTAGTTGCTATGTTAATACCTGGTACCAGGTACTTGCTATGTTAACAGTTGCTATGTTAATAGTTGCTATGTTACTAGTTGCTATGTTAATAGTTGCTATGTTAATAGTTCTACACCAAACACCAGGTCTACTACAGTAGAAGAAACGTATGATATCACATGTAATACTCTAGTCGGTAGTTGGTCACTTGAGGAGTATACTAATAGCCAGTCACAATAATATCGCTTTAGAAGGCAGAAACTAACTGCAAACCCCAATAAGTTATACCGTTGGATGAGCCTGCCTTAAGGGGCCCCTTAACGAGTGTTTGTGGGTGGGAGGGGGGGGGGCATCAGGCAGATGAGACTCATTTTGGGCGATCCAGGAAAAGCGCAGCGATATAACGGGCGGCGTCGTTGAAAGGGGGGTCGCTAATTTCAGTGTACAGGGCCATACCAAAACGGGTGACAACAGGGTCGCCAATTGCTGATTCGTGCAGAACTACTCTGTGAGAAATATGCCGGTTATTTAGAAAATCCTAAACAGCACTATCTTCCCCATTCCTACCACCTTCTGCGTATGTATTTACGCCAAACGCGTTTTTCCGTCGAGAGAAGAAGTTTTGCGACCTTGTCGTCCCAGACGGTATGAACCCTGTCGTGCTAGACATGATGGTGGCTCGGCTCCGACCCCACGCGGGGCTGCTCGCGGCAGCAGACGCTCGAGCCGAGGATGCGTGACCTACCAGACGTCTTCTTTGGTTTTGTTGTTGTTTGCTTTGGTTTGTTTTGGTGACTCATCCCACGGTATACCTTATTGGGGTTTGCAGTTAGTTTCTGCCTTCTAAAGCGATATTATTGTGACTGGCTATTAGTATACTCCTCAAGTGACCAACTACCGACTAGAGTATTACATGTGATACTTCCTTTACTACTGTAGTAGACCTGGTGTTTGGTGTAGAACTATTAACATAGCAACTATTAACATAGCAACTAGTAACATAGCAACTATTAACATAGCAACTGTTAACATAGCAAGTACCTGGTACCAGGTACCAGGTATTAACATAGCAACTAGTAACATAGCAACTATTAACATAGCAACTATAACATGGCAACTATTACCATAGCAACTATTAACATATCATAAAAATAACGGTCGGGTTGCGCCTACAAACTTCGTCGAAGCCATGTTCCGGGTGATATATTGACCTCCTCGCCGCTCTACTGTGGCGTTGCTCAATGTGCATTCCCGCCATACCCCAGGAGCCTCATCAGAAAGCTCATTGTCAAGGATCCCGCTAAGCGCCTGACTGCCAGCCAAGCACTGGTGCACCCGTGGTTCGACAAGGTACCGACACGTTGTCATCCTATTTAATAGAGCACTGTAACATATTGACGCCCGGTAGAAGTGACCAACGCTGTTTGACTTGCGAGTTTGCACCGTGTTTGTGTCGAGCTCTACCGAAAGTTAGTTACGTTATTTTCCCTCAGGTCGTCATTGTTCAACTTAGGAGATATGTTGCGACCAGGTATGTTTGCACTATGTTTGCACTGCAGCGCGCCCGAATGCGGGCGAAACACAAACCGTACACACGTGGTTGCACAATGGGAATCACAGACGCTCGTCCACAGGTGATTCAACGGTATGTAGGACGTGCGGACTAGGAGCAAGGGGAAAAGACATGTCACGATATACTGGTTCGAGGTACTGCCAGGTTTTTGCTGCTACAGGTGCAATTGGCGTAGAGCTGCCGATATCTGGATATGTAGATACGAACTCCTGCATTTCGAAAGCAGATGCTGCTTGTCGATGTGCCACTCCTGACGATCGGTCGTCAGTAGTGGCACATCGACAAGCAGCATCTGCTTTCGAAATGCAGGGTTTCGTATCTACGTATCCAGACATCGGCAGCTCTACGCCAATTGTACTGTGCGTACTGCTGTGATGCAGTTATCATGATTGTTTTTTGTTGAAGCAGGTGCCGCACTCTAACTGTGCTAGGAAATGTTTTGCTATCTGTCTGGTGAGGCGTTACTGTACTGAAAGGTTGAAAGCGATGTTTATGCTAGTACGGAGGACCATAGTAAACAGGACCAAATATTGTTGGTAAAAATAGGGTAAAATGTACCGGTAGGTTTTTGTGTGTACCATACGCGTAGGTTCTATTTACTACGATCCCCAGCGACAGCGCACACAGCAGTGTCTGACTCTCGTCATTTTCGCGATAACGAGAGGGGTGAATATTCTTACCGCAAACGCGGTGTTTGACTCTGACCATTGGTCATTCTCGCGATACCGAAAACGAAAGGGATGTTTACACTACGTAGCGCAGACAGTGTTCGGTTCTCGTCATTCTCGCGATATATACCGAAAACGAAAGGAATGTTGGACGCATGCTATCTTAAGGTATAGAGGTGCGACACCATGGTTGTTTTTGCCTTCTGAGGGTGGTCACTTAAACAGCTCTATACTAATAGTAAGTCAAAAACTGATTTTGGACGAAAATAAAAGTGCTATCATACCCGATGAACAATACCATGGCCTACAGTAACTATACAATGAACAATATTGCAAGCTAAGAATTTAAGTCCGACCATTTTGGGTTAAGGAGCATTCAATAGGTCGTGCAGAAACCATTTCAGCCAAAAAAAGGTATACCTCCTCTACCTCCATCGTAGCACGCGTCGTTCACGCTATAGCGCACACGCGGTGTTTGACTTGCCATTCTCGCGATCGCGATGCGGAAAGCGAAAGGGAAGTTTATGATATCGCAAACGCGTTGTTTTGACTCTCGTCATTCTCACGATCGCGGTACCGAAAACGAAAGTTCATGAGCGGAGGGGCGGCGGCTCAAACGATGCGGGCAAGCGCGGTGCGGATCAACCATCGTTGGAAGCGATTTGCTGGCGCCAACGCCCTCAAGAAGATAGCGCTGAACGTCATAGCAAAGGTGAGGCGTGTCGACACCTTTGCCTTGCCTTTCTTCTACAATGCCTCGAGGTGCGTCGTGTTTTTGACTGGTCGGCCGTCCGAGTCTGCGTTTTGTTTTGAGCCCCGGCCAGTTGGTTGGGGAGGTAACTCCCGGGTGCTGGCATCAAGGACGGGAGGCGATCACGCAGCGGCCGGTGTGGCGAATTCTCCTACATTGTCCGTGGAGTCCCTCCCCAATGGAAAGAGTAGTTTTTATACGCCTAGAAAATGGCTTTTAGCCTTTATAATGAACGTAAATTATCATTTTAGTGCGCCTAAAAAACTAGGTTCAGCCTTTATTGGCTTATTCGTCAAACAAAATGGCGTGATTCGTTTATTTGTCAATTTTGTTTTAGAAGGTTCGAAGAGCACGGGAGATACACGGAAAATGTGCAACTGGCGGTAAAACAGGGGACGCAGTTTTATTGTACCGTTTGGTGATACCGTGTTGTGATACCATGTTGTAGTGTGTACCGTGTTGTGCTATCGTGTTGTGCAATCGTGTTGTGATGCCGTGGTATGGTACCGTGTGGCCCGACGTTCAGAGCGAGGATGAAGGCCATATTTACAAAGTGTTCCATGCTTTATTAGACTATAACCGTGCCGTTTTAACATGCCGTGTTGTGATACTGTTGGGATACCGTATTGTAAAACCGTTTTGTAATACCGTGTTGTGATACGGTGGTATGATACCGTGGTGTGATACCATGTAACAGGGCGTTGAGGACGAGGATGAAGGCCACCTTCGCAATTTGTTCCAATATTTGGACTCGGATCATACCGTTTTAACATACCGTGTTGTGATACCGTGGTTGGTTACCGCGTGCTGATTCCGTGTTGTGATACCGTGTTGTGATACCGTGTTGTAATACCGTGTTGTGATACCGTGTTGTGATACCGTGTTGTGATACCGTGTTGTGATACCGTGTTGTGATACCGTGGTGTGATACCATGTAACAGGACGTTGAGGAAGAGGATGAAGGCCGCCTCCGCAATTTGTTCCATGATTTAGACTCGGATCATACCGTTTTAACATACCGTGTTGTGATACCGTGGTAGGTTACCGCGTACTGATTCCGTGTTGTGATACCGTGTTGCGATACCGTGGTGTGATACCGTGGTATGATACCGTGTGACAGGACGTTGAGGACGAGAATGAAGGCCATCTTCGCAATTTATTCCATGCTTTACACTTGGATCATATGGTTTGAACATACTGTGGTAGGTTACCTCGCACTGATTCCGTGTTGTGATACCGTGTTGTGATACCGTATTACGATACCGTGTGACAGGACGTTGAGGGCGAGGACGAAGGCCACCTTCGCAAGGTGTTTCAAGCGTTAGACTTGGATGGAGACGGAGAGATCACGGTTGACGAGCTTGTGCAGGTGAAGACGGAGTCAGTAAGATTGTACCTATGGGAGCACGATCGAGATAATCTAGGTCCTCACCTACGTGCTAGAAGTGTGGAGGGCTTAAGCTTTATTTTTACCCATCCGCCGGAGGGTAAACAAAACAAAAAAGCCACAGACTCCTCTACAGTACGTAGGTAGTATGTCAAGCCATCATATCCCGCCGGCTCCCAAACCTAATTTTTGGTGTTAACGGTGAACAATTATGTAGAATAGGCTTGATGTCCCCGAGTTCCGTGACAGCTCCTCCCCCCACCCCCCCTCGCTGCAGCCGTTTGTGGGACACCGACGTGGTGTGGAATTATAAAGAACCGGCAGTATGCTTATTACAGTCCCCTGTAGCCGTGGTTGGGACACTGATGAGAACAGACAGTATGCTCGTCACAGCCCTTGGGTGCGAGGGTCTATGGTCATACGACTACGGCCGTGCACGACATGAGTACACCCTCCCTCATGTAGTCGTTTGTGAGACCCCGGCTCTCGTATGTCAGGTGTTCCTCTCGCACTCCCTTGCGATCCGGATTGTTAAAAGAGAAGCTGCCTGCCACGTCATACACTAGACCAACTCGATTATTAGGCTACGGTAGCGGGAGAGGGGGTGTACTCATGTCGTGCATGGCCGTAGTCGTATGACCATAGACCCTCGCATTCCTACAATGCCGAGACGAAGCACGCTGGGTTTTCACCTACCAGACAGACATTGCTTGCACCAAGCGCGAAGCGCCGTGAGGTGTTGGGCGAGTCGCACGAAGGGTGAGATGCATCCTACTAAGAATCGCTTGTGAGGCGGACTTGCATATGGACGATAGCCTCCAATGAATGCATTTGATGTATGGTGTGGCCACTTTCAGAGACAGCAATGGGTATTTCTATGTATCTGCCTCGTGGGTGCCGTACCGGGTGGGGGCACTTTCAGGGCCTTTACAGGGGTAGGGTTAGGGTTAGGGTTGGAGCTACTCGCACGAGCGGCTACCCTATGCGCGAGTCTTTTAGAGCTTTTGAGATTTGTATGTCGCGGAACTATCCACCGCCAATGGAAGTTGGTCGCTACAGAAGTGAAACGATGAAAAATGGGGACACCCTCCCCCTTCCCTACGGTAGTTCGTGTTATATGGCTGCTCTACATACAGCGCATACAGTACATACAGTACATACAGTACGTACAGCTGTACACAACGTCTCTTAAAAAACCTTCTTACAGGATGTTTTGGCCACGACATTCGTTGCCGCCGTCGTTTTTCGTGCTTTGCACGGCTCGTCTGACTGCAGGTGGCTGCCTCGGAAGGACTAGCGGGGTTGCACGTGGAGGTGCAGGAACTGCTCAACGCCGTCGATATGGACGGAAACCACACCATAGACTACCGCGAGTTCCTCGCCGCCACCATGGACAAGGTATGCGCCCTTTGCTACTTAGCCTTCTCCTTACAACGAAACCTCTGTGTATATATATATAATATACCAGGTATATATATACCACTCTGTCCAGAAATTTAAGCAACGTTATTATTGAATATTTATGTGTAAACGGTGCTTATATTTATGGACAGAATGTAGGACGTAGGCCGTAGTATTACGGGGGCCCATAGTAAATAGGACCTAATATTGTTAGTAAAAATAGTAAAAATAGTTAAAATAGTTAAATATATAGGTTTTCGTGTGCACCGTAGGTCCTATTTACTATAAACAAAAAAATAAAAAAAAAAATAGTAAAAATAGTAAAATAACTAGGTTTTAGTGGGAGCCGTAGGTCCCCTATTTACTATTGTCCCACGTAATAGTATGTCGTATGACTTGGTTCGTACAAGGGAACAGATAAATGAGCGCCAAATATTGTCAGCAAGACATACGGGGATATATATATATGGAGGGACACGCGGTTTTTTTAAGTCTGTCGCGGGTTTCGATTGTTCTGATTGTTCTGATTGTTCTGATTGTTGTGATTGTTCTGATTGTTCTGATTGTTGTGATTGTTCTGATTGTTCTGATTGTTCTGATTGTTGTGATTGTTCTGATTGTTCTGATTGTTGTGATTGTTCTGATTGTTGTGATTGCTGCGCCCCTCCCGCAGTAGCAAAAACGTGTCATCAATACCGGACCTTACCGGCTCTTACCGAACCAAACTGCTCGTACGGTAGACGGGACGGGATAAAAGGTATGCGCCAGTGCCACCGACCGACCCATGCATACGGTAGGGGAGGGGGGTCGCTGAAGGCATGTGTCAGTGTTACCGATGAATGCTACTCGTACGGTACGTAGGGGTAGTAGAAGGTATGCGCCAGTGTTACCATGCCATCTTATCAACATCATTGCTACCGGACCATGCTATATACTCGTGAAGGTACGGGGGGTTGAAGGTATGTGCCAGTGCTATCGACCCCCACTACTCCTACAGCAGGGGGGGGGTAGAAGGTATGCGCTACTGATGGTGCTTCCAAGCCACGCTACTGGTACGGTAGGGGAGGTAGAAGGTAGAAATACGCCAGTGCGCTACCGAGCCATGCGATATGCTCGTGCTGTAACGTAGGAAATATTGTTTTTTTTACTGGCGGGGCTCAAGCATCAAGCATCAACCATTGTACCAACAACCATTGGCCAATCAACCATTGATCGATCAACCGTTGACCAATCAACCATTAACCGATCAACCATTGGCCAATAAAAAAATGACCAATCAAACGTCGACCAATCAACCATTGACCAATCAACCATTTGCAACTGAGGAAGTACAGTAGTGTCTTGCGAATCCCCTTTTGGGTTTTACTTATGAGCTTATTATATCTAAGTAACACTGCCGCCTGTTGCCTATTCCGCCGCATGTTGACTATTCCTTGCATGCCTATCCTAGCCCGTGCCCAGGCCATACTCAGGCCGTACCTAGCCCATACCTAGCCCATCGGGTTGCGAGTCAACTACTGCTCTCTTTTCGAGCGTTTTTTGTGCCCTCCGCCGCCATGTATGTGGTGCCTTCGTTCGCCCTCCGTCCAAGTGATCCCGTCACTAGCCCCACTAGCCCTATGCTATCCCTGTGTGCGGTGCCCTCAGTCACCGATACATTAAATGGAAAGCAGCGCTCATATATACGGCCTGGCCTTCCTTCAAACCGCGATTTTTGGGCCCTAAAGGCAGCCGCTTTTCATTGTCTACCTTCAGAGTCCATCGCTTTGGCCAAAAGACGAAAGATGGGAGGGAGTGACTGACCATCATCGAAGCACTCACTCCTCCCACTCGACGCTCTTTCTCTCCGAATTTTCCAGACGTTGTTTTTGCGACTGGAAAACATACGGAAGGCATTCGACCACTTCGACTTAGAGGGCAAGGGACACATATGCACGGAAGATATCATGCAGGTACGTCCCGAAACAGAAACGTGGCGTGAGAGTTTGTGTTTTTTTTTGTGTCCTGCCCCTGCCTGCTATGGTCCAGCGCTTTAGGGTTTATTCTTAATGAGCAGAAACAAAAAAAAAAGTCACGAACCCGTGACAAAAAACACGCCACATTTTCGCGGATTTCGATGCACTATTTGTCACGTCCTGCCCCTGCCTGCATGGTCCAGCGCTTTAGGGTCATTCTTAATGAACAAAAACAAAAAAGTCACGAACCCGTGACAAAAAAAAACACGCCACATTTTCGCGAATTGCGGTAGTATTTGTCACGAATCGTGACATCGAGTTGTTTTTTCAACTACGTAAGTAAAAATTATTGATGTCATAATTTGTGGCACAACAAGAACGTGCTTTGTTTTTGAAACGTGATACAAAAGCCAATCCACGAAAACCGCGGATCGTGTTTTTTTTTCGTCAGGAATCGTTACTATTTTTTGTTTTCGTTAGGAATGATCCTTCGTGATAGATTTCACCACATAAACACCTTCAGCCGCATTTCCTATAGGCTTAAGTGGTTTGTTTCTTGTAGAGGGATCGTTTGGACAGGTGTCACTGCGTGTGCAGGGGGTAAATGGTTGTACGAATACTTGCAAAAGTATGTTTAGTAGGGTACATGTACGCAACAGCACTTAAGACAGCACTTCAAGAATTTGCCAGTTTAAGGGATTTTAGGCTCAAGTTTTGGACGAAGACAAGAATGTGGCCATTTCTATACTGCAAATAGAGTTGGCCACACCCTGCCCGGCATAGGATCTCGAGCCTGGCCCAAAATAATGAACGTTTCCTTTTTTTCCTTCTTTGGGTTGTGATTTCCTATTAATAGTAAGTGCTGTCGCATACCTGGTACTGTTTACGCACTGGATATCTACCCGGGTGTTACCGACATGCAGTGAGTACCACGCACTAAGGCAGGTATAGGACAAGGCAGTTGAAGCTACATAACTTATTGCCATTTTTGCCTTATCCCTTTTTAAGGCCACCTGGGGATAAGGCCGGAATCGGCCTTAGCGGAAGAAGTCGCTCGGGATAAGGCCGAAACCGGCCTTAAACCGGGAGAAATCGCTTATAAGGCCTATTCCGGCCTTATCCTGGTTAAGGCCACCTATGCCTCAACTCGGGATAAGGCTGGAATCGGCCTTAACGCGGGAGAAGTCGCTCGGGATAAGGCCGAAGCCGGCCTTAAAGCGAGAGAAATCACTTATACGGCCGATTCCGCCCTTATCCTGGTCTAAGGCCACCTATGGCTTAACTCGGGATAAGGCCGGAATCGGCCTTAACCGGCCTTAAAGAGGAAGAAATCGCTTATAAGGCCTATTCCGGCCTTATCCCGGTTTAAGACCGTCTATGCCTTAACTCGGGATAAGGCCGGAATCGGCCTTAACGCGGGAGAAGTCGCTCGGGATAAGGCCTTTACCCTTTCAGAACTGCAAAACTTATCCCACACTAATTTCAAGTAGTTTGTCCCCAAAAACGTGGGAGCAGTTCTTAAGGGGTTAAGAACCGGTCCCACGATTTTGGGGATAAACTACTTGAAATTAGTGTGAGATTGTTTTTTTGAGTTCTGAATGTGGTAAGGGGTTAAAGCGGGAGAAATCGGTTGGACACCATATTGAGTCTACAATCTGGACAAGCCGATTTGGCCTGCCTTATGTCTACTTTTGCCTTTTAGCAATGGCTGCCTCATTGCCTACCTGGCACGTGGTACCCACTCCTGTGTTATCAGGTTTTGGGTACCCGGGTACGCCAGAGTATATTTGGTATCCCCTAGGCGCTGGCACTACTAACACACCACACCCTTGGAATAAGTCGCGTATATCCCCTCCTGCATCAGTACTGCCACAATACTAGTGCGATACTGCTCTCGGCTGCGGGGGTGGCGTGTGGGACACGGGTGCTCTCGTTTGCTGAAAAATCACGATCGCAACACGGTTAATGGCAGTCAGAATGGTATTAATTTCCAGAAGTCGCGATGAAGTCCTAATACAGCCCCCCCACGGTCGCGCGTGGATTCACGAAAGGAGGCTCTTGCCGAGGGACCAAAATCTGAAACATGTACCGGAACCTGCTTGAGCAGTGGAGTGATGGCTTTCTTTGTGTCGCACATTGTATTGTGTGGGAGTCCATTGGGGCTGGCGTTTTCAAATAGGCTTGACGCTGACATCGGCACTGCTTCTACGGCGGCTGCTGTGCACTTGACACAATGGTCCCCACGAAATTATGTTAATAGTTTGTTTTTCCATCCGCCAATGAATGTGCAGCAGGCAGCATGTATGCAGGCAGCACGACCTTCATTCAGCGTCAATTAATTACCCCAAAACGTAAAAAGTTTGCCAGAAAAAAAGAAGAAACCGCTTTTTAAAGGGAAACCGAAAACAAAAACCTGCTGTAGACACGAAGTCTATTAATAACTCTCTTCCGCACCTATCCCCGGCTTAACCTATACTCACTCCCCATCAAATTCACACAACAGTAGTTACTCGCACATACTGAGCTGGCTACTTACGTATTTAAAAAAAAAACTCAGTTGTGGTATGGGGGATTAGGATTTCGTCGAATCTCATATTTTTGCAAGCTGCGTGCGATGGTATTACGGAGGACCTATAGTAAATAGGACCAAATATTGTTACCAAAAATAGGTAAATATGTTAATATATAGGTTTTTTGTGTATACCGTAGGTTTTATTATATGATATTTACTATGGTCCTCCGGTAATAGTGACATACTCTGATCATTCGATCGCGAGTACTGCGCGTTTTATGTAACGTGATATCATGATTCGTACCGGTATTTATCAACAGTATAAATACCGAAGCTATATATAGGATGTACATCCTGCATGAGGACATATAAAATCCGTAAGTGTATGCGCGTGTGTGTTCTTCACATTGAACCGCGCGATCGAAGTAGTACACTCAGCTAGCAAAGACGAGTTTCGACGAAATCCTCGAGCTCACAGCTGTTGTTTTCACTGTATAGATAGCCTGTGCTGTGCTGAATCGAATAAACGTCGTTTTTTTTTGCGGCAGGAGTTGGGATCGGAAGAGCAGGCGCGGGCGATTCTTCAAAGCATTGACACAGATGGGGACGGGCTGGTCTCCTTTGAAGAGTTTTCCAACATGATGCGACGCCTTTGACGGGCAATAAGTGTCACGAGATAAAAAGAGAGAGCGAAAGGGGTTTCGTGTCGGCAGTGTTTTTTTTTCTGACTTGTAAAAACAATATTTATGTTGCGCATATATATATGTCAGGCGTGCTGTTGTTGTTCTTGGTTCGGTTTCTACTTTCCCGCGGGGAGAAGGGATAATGGTTGAATTATGGTATCTGTGCCCAGAATGCAATGGAGTGTGGTCGAGCACCGAGTACCGGTGGAGTGTGCTGGTTGCAGTCGTGCTTTACCGTATGATAGTCGGCTGTCGCCGCGGTGTACGTAGTATCTATAAATATCTTAGCAGTTGTCTTTTCCGTCAAAACGCTTTGCGGATCTTTTTTTCCTCGTTTTTTTCTCGCGCCACAGGCTAGAGAGAGAAAGGCAGTTCGTGCCCCTCAGTTATCTGACTGGTCATTTTTTTTTCCCTTCTTTGGTGCGCATGTATGCGTATCAGGCGTGCTGGTGGTTCAGTTTCAACGTACCCGTGGTGCAGAGGAAAAATGTTTTAAAATGCAAAATGTGTGCCCAGAATGAAATGGGATGTATTCGAGTACATACCGGGTACCGGTAACAGTTTGTGTGTTGGTTGTGGCTGTGCTACCGTGTGATAGTCGGCTGTCGCCGTCGTGTGTCAATACCAGGTACCTGGTTGTATTCGTATATATGTACAGGAACACTATTACGTAGGGGGGGGGGGGGGGGCACCTCGTGCACGGCCGTAGTCGTATGACCATAGACCCTCGCATCCCTACAATACCGGGACGGAGCACGTTGGGTTTTCACCAACCAGGGGGGTGGGGGGGCATGTAAATCAAAACCCACGTTGGACCCAACCCAAAAACCATGCATCCCCCCGAGTGTACACACCATTTTTGGTTCTGATTCGTTTGAATAGAGTATTAGTATAGCAGTACTATACTCTATATGTTATATATGTCCCCCCGCAGTAGTACCAGTGTCACAACCAACGGTTTTTTTTTACCGTACATGGTACCTTGGTATCAGATACAACAACCTTCGGGTGGTCGCCGCTCGCTTACTGATTATAAGTACTTGTAAGCGCATTGTTTCGTCCCGGTAAGGATCTGGTTACAGTTTTTTTTTTGTGATTTAATGATTTACAGTTTTTTACTGGTTTTTTATGATGTCAATTTTTGCGCGCGAGTATGGAGGAGTTGTAATGTAATAATAGCGGCGTTTTCATGCAATTCAAGGTGAAGTCGGCCCGTTGGCAAGCACCATTCGGCGTCTACGGGGATGAGACGGTTCGCAGTGTAACCAGCCCCCTTTTGCTGAGCCCCGCAAAATTGCCGTTTTACTGGCATACCTAGGGGCGCGAATGTGGGTGAAGGAAAAGTGGAAGCGCGTGTGTGTATCTATGAACCGGTTCTCTAGAAAACCAAGCAGACTGAAGTGTAGAGCTACTATACGACTACCGTAGAACTCTACTCAGTAGTCTACTTCTTTGCTGCTGTTTTTTTTCGTCGTGTTTTGTCTTGGGACTGTTCCGTATCGTAGATACCTGGAGTGTAGTTGATTTCCTTTGTGATACCTAGTCGCCCCTGCATTGGTGGTGGTGGTGGTGGTGGTAGTGGTGGTGGTGATTGTGGTGTAAGTAGTAGCCTCGTGACTCGTAACCCACCCTGCACGTGGCAGTGACAGTACGAGAGTCCTTAGTTCGAATCCCGGGTACGAGTACACATTTTGCTTTCTTGTTGGGCGGCATTATTATTTGTTTCGAGCGTACAGAACTAATAGTGTCTAACCTATTTTTAATGTCGAGCCTATTCATGGTGTCGAGCCTATTGATAGCGTCGAAGCTATTGATAGTGGCGAAGCTATTGATATCGTCAAAGCTACTGATGGTGGCGAAGCTATTGATAGTGTCGAAGCTACATTACTTTAGCGTCGAAACTGTCAATAGTGTCGAACGTATTAATAATGCCGAGCCTATTTATATCATACGGTCGAAATTGTTAGTATTCTCGAAGCTATTCGACGTGTCGAACGTATGAATATTGTCTGTCGCATGCCCACAATCTGCGAGGATGGAAATACTCGTCTGTCGATGGTGCAATGAGCGGACGATGGTGCACGCGTGCTTCTGGTTGCCCCATTGTTTAGATATTACGTGGGTACGCACGGTTCGATGTGAGTCCAATAGCGAAGGAACCGCTGACGTCATCGTGTGACAAAAACCAAGGCAGTACCGTAGCGGGAAGGAGGGGGAGGAGGGGGGTAGGAGGAGGAGGGGAAGGAGGAGGGACAGGAGCAGAAGAAGGAGCAGGAGCAGGAGAAGGGGGAGGAGGAGGAGAAGAAGCAAGAGGAGGAGGAGGAGGAGAAGGGTCGGGAAGAGGACAAAGAAGGAGAGAGAGGACAAGGGGAGGAGGAGGGAGGAGGAGGAGGAAGAGAAGAGGAGGAGGAGGAGGAGGAGGAGGAGGAGGAGGAGGAGGAGGAGGAGGAGGAGAGGAGGAGGAGGAAAGGAGGAGGACGAGGAGGAGGAGCAGGAGGAGGAGGGGGAGGAGGGAGGAGAAGGAGAGGGAGGAGGGGGGAGGAGGGGCCGGTGTACTTTCAGTATTGCATTCGATGGCCGTGTCGTATGACCATAGACCCGGCAGATCCCATGCACAATGCCGGACGGCAGCACAGCGGGTTTTTCACCGACCAGGGTAGACATCGGGGAATGGGGGGGGTACCCCGGCTTTGTGACTCCGGGGCTGGGTTACGACAAAAAAAGAAGGGCAAGAGCTATTTATTACCAAGGGCTATATTTAATCGTTACGGCTACATACCACACCGGTATCGTATTACACCGAGGCTTAACGGATGGTGCTCATTTTCCTTCCCTGCAACTGGGTATGAACCTACCGCTCAACATGCGACCCTTAAGTTAAGACCGCTGTTGTAGCATATGATGCACATGAAAAAGAAGAAGACTTTACGTCATACATACCGGTAGCGCATTGTAACAAGTCTGGCGCCAATGGAATACTCTGTTAGATACCCTCGCCCCTTCACTCCAACCGCGCTTTGCGGCGAGACAAGCAATATACTGCCGCGCACGCGAGGTTCTTCTGGGATGATTGCCCGGTGTGGTCCAAAGCAAGGCGAGAAATATAAGTAGTAGCAGCAGGTTAGCTTGGACGATTGTACGAGCGTCTTCCCAAATTTCCATGCATGCGTTTCAAGTGAGAAACTGCCCATTTCTATCTATACTCGGCACACACACAAATAGTGCATCTAAATCGGAAAAAAACAGAGTCAGCCACGAAAGAAAGTGGAATGAAAGGAAAGGAAGACAACATTGATTGAATTTTCACCACATAAACCCCCGTAGACACCTATCGTACGGGACATCCAACGCCCAAACGGGTTCTCGTACAGCAGTAGCAGTTCTACAGCTAGTAGTGGATCGTAACTGATCCGAGTCTGGCGGGAAGGCTTCTTGGCCTGGGTTTTTGTTGGTGGATATGCCTCGGCAAGTTCCACACTACCCGGAGAGTTTACTCTTCGGGTGGCTATCCCCGCCGCACCGGGCCCCTTCGGGGGTCAGGTCGGGTCAACATGCTCAACTCTCCGGAGTAGTAGGCAGCAAGGGCTGATACTTGCGAGGGGGCATGGAGTGAATTGATACACGAAACGCAGTGAGACGTGGAAGTGTAGAGGGCGTAACCTTTATTTTTGCCCATCCGCCGGAGGATTAAAAAAAAAAATGCTTCGTATACGCAGTACGAGTATATGTGACTTTCGAAACCCCGCGCGGTTGGTTTGTCGGGTCGCCCCGCTACGAGATGGGGGCGGTAACAACGTCAACACATGTCTGGTACGCCAGACTATTCTCCACCGCGATAAAAATGAAGGCATGCACCTGGGAAAAGACGAAGGGAAGACACCTGACGTACTGTAGGCTGTGCTCACTGCTCGTCCAAACAATCGTTGAGAGTAGAAATTCGTGCGAGATGGGCTGGGACTGTGGTCACAGGTCGGACAGTTGACGATCTATCTATCTATCTATCTGTACAGTACAGATCATCTAGATAATCTAGATGATCTAGATCATCTATGTACTGTAGCTAGACTGCCGTTGTGAGAGGTTGTGCAGGATCTGTGCAGTACAGATCCAACCGAGGAAACATGTCCTAGATTATGCAGATTACACGGCTCCTACCCGGCAACATGAGCTAGATCATACAGATCATACAGATCATACAGATCATACAGATCATACAGATCAGGAATACATATATTTCCCTGAACTACCTAGATCATACGTACAGAGGGAGAATTAACGAATGGTCCAGATCATGATCTGCCAGACACGTGGAATTGTTGGGAGGTACTGCTGTAAAAAGTGCTGCTACCTCTACAGTAACACGGGTCAGGTTGTTAGTCTCCTTCTGGACAAAAGCGGCGGTCACAGGTGTCTATGCCCTTCTCCCCCCCCTGGGGACACGCCTTTATTTTTACCCGCAAAGAGTTCTGCATTCATTCCCAATGCTCGTCGATTCCCATCGATGTTTTCCCACTATACTATTAATACTACAGCACATACAACTCATTCATGCTTTCGACGTCAGGAAATACAGAAAAAGCGTACGAACCCGAGGGCTTATTCCCTCCCTTTCACCGGTTCAGGGTTAGAGCCCTGACCCGTGCTTCCGCCACAGCAGAAACAACGAGACAACAGCAGAACAGAAGAAGTCTACCAGTTGGACCACATCATCACCAAAATAACTCTCAACGCCAACAGACACAAGTAACTACTGTACCACCGGGGATGTACGTATACATAGCTTTTGTAAACAAGGAACGGGTTTATTATAATAGCTTCGAAGCTGCGTGTTGCAGCCCCTCTTCTCGTTGACACCTTGCTTGTTGGCTTTATTGCGTTCAAGGTGCTCAACGCACACGACGACAGTTTTTCCCAGCTGCGCGCGTGCAGCAGCCTCGTGCTGACACCTTGGCTGCAACTCGTTCAAGGACAGCTCGCCCACTGCACACTATACAACCATTCCGTCTGGTGCTCTCGTCTTCAAAGCTCAAAGAAATAACGCGCGCACACACACCCAAGTCCCATGAATGGGCGAGTCGTACGTAGGGCACCCCACATTGAATTGCCTTCGGAGCTCTTCAAAAACTCACGGCAAGTTATTACGATCGTACTTTTACAGTACGAGCACGAGTACCGGAGCGTCTACTGCTGTATGTACCAGGCTCGTACGTACAGTAGAGCTCTACGGTTACGGCGATAAAGACGCCAATCTACACAAAATAAAACACAAACAGCAAACAGCACAACAACAAGCTTAACGATACGAGACTATCTATGTTTACGTCGTACAGTACTTGTAGACCCTCTCGCCT